>JBBPKA010000030.1:0-220404 GCA_038088995.1 Guyanaporus albipodus
GTCGTTGTCGTCGTCGTCGGTGGTTCTGTCACCCAATTTGCGACGTTGACCGGGCATCGAGGAGCCAGCAGTCCTTAAATTTTCTACACTCAGAATCTCCTCATCATTAGTACTACCATCATCATCTTCCCGAGCCACCATGAGCTCTCCTCCAACCTCATCCTTTGATGGTGCTCATATGCGTGAACGTCACTCGTCGTCAAACTCTACTTCTTCTCGTCCACACCCTTCCTCTTCCTCCTCCTCTTTACCTTCCTCCTCCTCCGCTCTCTCCTCCTCCCACCCAACCACCCATCCAATCTCACTTGACGCTCTCATCGCCCAGCACGCCAATGCTCCGAATCCTTCCCTCGCTGCCCTTGACCAGGCGCTTTCTGAGCGAAATCTCTTCTCCGCCCAGAACACCCAACTGTGGAAGCTAATCGAGAAGCAGCGCACCGGCTATAGTCAAGTCCTCAAGGAGCTCGAGCGCATGCGGTCAGAACGGGATGCTTATAAATCTCGTCTTCACGCTGCTGGTCTCAGCGTCGAGCTCGCCAAGAAGGAAAGGGACAAGCCCAAGTCGTTGAGGTCCTCTGCTTCCAACGCCACCATCTCCAGCCATACAGAAGGTTTCTCTCGAGATCCCCGCGCAGCCATGGTTCGACGTCCGTCTGATACATCGGGTCTGTTCTTTCTCCTCTCCTTTCCCTCGTAATCGCTCTCTCGCTGAGAATATACCATCAGGTGCTCCTAATGACGATCGTCCTCCCACACCACAAGACTTCATTGACCGCGATCTTCATGCACCCCATCTCGGTAAATATTCTATGCCACATGCCATTGCACCGCCTAGATCAGCATCTCTTCCCCAAGGGTGTTCTACCGCTCCCTCAAATCATTCATCATCATCCTCTTCTTTACTTTCCTCTCGTTCAAACGATGCAGAAAGAGCGTTTACTCGCCCTCCTGTCGCTAACAACTCAGCACTTTCCAGCTCTCAATTACAAACTTCGTCAATTCAACCTGCTCCGAACTCTCTGGTTTCGCCACACTTGGACTCTGTCCCCTCCATACACGGTACCCCTCATTCTTCTTCTGGCCCCGGCTCTAGCTTGCTTAGTCCGATTCCTGAAAACTCAAAGTCTGTAGGTATAAAATCTACTACTTCTCTTCCAGACGAGGCCAAGCACCTGGGTGAAAGTTCACTCCAACGTTCGGGGCTAACCGCGGACGTGGCAAATTTTAGACTAATTCAGGGGAAAGCCGATCAGGAGAGCGATATCGGTAGGAACTCTCCCACCAAACTGGAACGTGTTGATACCCGTGGCGGAGATGAGACCGAGTTTCTTGACATGGACGAGGAGGAGGATGGGATCGAGGAATCTGAGCAACAAGTCATCAACGGAAACGACAAGCCCGCCGACACCGATAATTTCTCAGTGGAATCTTTACACAGTCCTACTCAAGTACATCGACCAAGTCACTCTCAGAGCACACCATCGCAATCCATGTCGAATTCGGGATCTCAGTGGTCTCATTCGCAAACCCGCGGGCAGTCTCAATCGGAGATGTCTGTGCTATCGCAATCCCGGTCATCGCTAGAATCTACGCCACTGACACCTCATCCGGACTCTCCCTCTCTAGAATCTTATCTTTCACCAACGAAACCTACGTATGGTACCCCCGGAAATGGCCCTAACCCCACCTTCCGTGCGCTCCCTTTGATTGCCAATGACCTGAAAACTACGCGTGTCACAGTGTCCCACTCTTCTATTCGCCCGAATGATCGAGGCAAGGAAGTATTGTCGTTCGAGATCGAAGTGGACCCTGGCAAAGGAAAAGAACCCTGGAAAGTGGAGAAGCTGTATTCTGACGTACTGGGACTTGACCATCGGCTCAGAGCTATGGTTGGAAAGGGTGTCTCAAAGAAGATTGCAGCCCTTCCGGAGGGTAAACTCTGGAGGGATCACGCACCTGCAAAGTCCGATCAGCGTAAAGTAAGCAGTATTTGAGGATATCAGTCTTGTTGATGCTGAAACATGTGCTTTCAGGCTGCTCTGGAGGTCTACTTGCAGTCATTAATAGATCTTCCAGTCAAGAACAAGGATGAAGTGATCGCATTTTTGACATCGGACGTCGTCCGTGATGCAAAGAAGCCAGTGATGCAAGCCGGACACAAAGAGGGCTACCTTACGAAACGAGGGAAAAATTTTGGTGGGTGGAAGACCCGGTACTTCGTCCTACAGGGTCCTGTCCTCGAATATTATGAAAGTGTGAGTGTTTGCAACAAAACAACTTCTCTGCTATCTAATACTCGAAACAGCGGGGCGGTACCCACCTTGGTTCTATCGTTATAACGAATGCGCAAATAGGTCGCCAGCAACGAACAGCAGACAACGACGACGAGAAAAATTACCGGCACGCGTTTCTCATCATTGAAGCAAAGAAAGCACCAGGTGGCCCTAATTTAAGGCATGTTCTATGCGCTGAAAGTGACTCCGAGCGGGATAATTGGGTGGATATACTCGTTCGTTATGTGACGGGCACCTTCAATGAAGATTCGTTTACTCCGATTGGTCCAAACCCCATTTTGGCCAGCGTCCTACAAACTCAAAGCTCTGGGCCGGGACATCCCCGGTCAAGTGTGAGCTCGAATCAAGATACCGTGACCACACCAAATGGGAAACGCGGAATGAGAGTGTCAAAAGACGATATCTCACGTACCACAGTGACGTCGATATCCCAACTTGCCCAAGACACGCATAACGCTAAGCTCTTCCAGTCAGTGCTTCTCCCAGGTTCCGCTTCGATCGACGAGTCCTATTCGTCCAGTCCTACTAAGTCCATTTACACCATAAACACGGATCCCGACCAGTCTACATACGAGGAGTACGCAAAAAGGCTTGCCGACCGCACAGAACCTCCGTTATCAAGCTCCTTGCCTACAACCTCGCCACTTGACGTTGCCGGTCAGGGGTTGGTGGCATTTAGATCGAGCTCCGAGCTAGGCCACTATACAGACATCGACCGGAGAGCGGTACATTCCAAACAAGAACATGAATCCGGTCGGTCTCGGGAGGTTCGACGAGAGAGGAAATCATATCTCCCTGGCTTGGCCGCCGTATCTGGCTCGCCTACAATATCTACTTTTGTTGACCGTGCCTCTTCACCCGACGTTGGCTCCGCCCCGGGTAGGGGCGATCTAAACGAGAACGGAAAGGTAAAAATATCTGGCCCTCTCCGTGGCGCACCCATTCCCGCAGGTTACAAGTTTGGCGGCAAGGATGCACCGGTAGAGGGGACTTCAAGTGACAGGCGAGAAAAAGCTAAATCAAGGTCATTCTGGAACTTTGGCAGACCTGCCGACAAACCTCCGACATTTGCTTCCCGTGCCGTGTTTGGAGTACCGCTGGATGAGTCCCTTGATGTTGCCGAAATTGCTCGTCTACCAGCGGTCATCTTCCGATGTATACAGTATCTTGAAGCAAAAAAAGCCGACCAAGAGGAGGGTATTTACCGCTTGAGCGGGAGCTCTGCTGTGATCAAGGGTCTGAAAGACAGATTCAACTCTGGTATGCTGGGCTCGTATATTGGCATAATGACACACTAATGTGTCGTAAAGAGGGCGACGTAGACCTTCTGGTGTCCGACGAATACTGGGACCCCCATGCCATCGCCGGCTTGCTGAAAGGTTTCCTTCGGGAATTACCTGCGAGCATTTTGACGCGAGACTTACACATGCAATTTCTTTCTGTAATGGGTGGGTGTCGCTCCTTTTCTCTTTCACCGAAGTGTAGTTGACACTACTTACAGATTTCGTGGAGCCACAAGAGCGCATCCACGAACTATCGCATCTCGTCGCGTCGCTGCCGATCGCCAACTATAGCTTACTCCGCGCGTTGACCGCCCACCTGATCAGCATTGTACAAAATGCAGCTGTCAACAAAATGACCATGCGAAACGTCGGCATAGTCTTCAGTCCTACACTCGGCATACCCGCCGGTGTCTTTAGCTTGATGCTTGGAGAGTTCAATCGAGTTTTCAACGTGGATGCAGTCGACGATATTATCGATGATGACGCTGACAAGGACGGCGAGCTTAGTCGGCGAAATAGCCGACAGTATTCAGACGCAGCGGCGGATCAACTTCTCGGTTTATCAGGCAGATCCTTGCATGGTTCGTTGTCCCCTCCTTGGCGGAGTGCCTCACGCTCACTTTCATAGCATCGACGGAAGAAACCCCTTCGGAAGATAGTGACACGCTTTCAATCCAGTACGAGAGTGGCAATGAGACAACAGAAAATGATGCAACAGTAGAGTCCGGTCAGATGCGCTTGACCAATCCTTTCCAGCACGCGGAAGCCCATACACCTGCACGGGGCGAGTTTCCGGCCATGCAATCTCAGTCGCATGCAGCCCATGTCGCCGCTAGCCGTGGATTAAACATCGCGGTCACCAAGAGAGGCAACCGACATAGCCGAGTAATAGGCCTCCCGGTTTCTCCACGACTGCAGGCGGACGCAGTTGCTTCACCGATTCCCTCGCCCCTACAAACTGCAAAGCAAAGTTAGTTGGGACTCATCTACTCTTGGAATCTTGTACTCCCCCGACGAGATGTCGGTCTTTTATCAACATCAGCGTATCTTATCTATACCCTTCCTTTTCGTACCCACGGTTCGTGTATATACCCGACTGGCTTGAGAGCCAACGACCAAATACGCTGTCTCAGAGAGATGCAATTACGATGGTTTATGAATTCTTTAGAAAAGGCACTACACTTGATATCTCTACAGACCAGCCTTCAACCGCTGCGTATATTACTAATGCAAGTATGCAGTATGGCAAACAGGTAATCTAAAGGTCGTGGTGGCAATGTATGAAAACTTCGCTTGCACATTTGACCAGGAACTCGAATATCCAAGCTCCGTGATTGCAACAGATCATCATATCTGGGTACAAACAATTATACGACACTGTTTTCGCTGTGCTCGCCTTCCCCTCCCATTTTGTCATACCATAATTTCCCTTCAGTAGTTGGTGCGATGTATCCAGCTCTGATCACGAAGTCGCCAAACCGCTCGCCGTCGTCGCGTTCGATAGCATATCTTTTGATCATGGGCTTGAGGATGGCCAGGATCTCAGGTTCCGACACGGTTTCACGGTATATCTTGTTGAGACGTTGACCGTGATATCCACCGCCGAGGAGCATCATGTAGCTTCCCGGTGCTTTTCCGACGAACGCCACCTCTAGCAAGACGCGAATTAGAATAAGTAACATCGTGCTACACTCCCGCCACGCACCAGCAACGTAGGGCCTGGCGCACCCATTCGGGCAACCGGTCATGCGCATGACGATGGAATCATGGCGAAGACCGTTCTCTTCGCATATCTTTTCGACTTTGTCGACGAGCACCGGCAAGTACTGGTAACATAGATGACCGTAAGACGCAAGGATACAAACCATAATAAAGACTCACTCGTTCGGATTCGGCCATCGCGAGTCCTAGATTTTTCAACGTTAATGTAGCAAGGCCGGAAAAGGGGGGGACTAGCTCACCACATGTAGGAAACGCCACACAAGCCGAAGCGGAGAGTCGCAATCCCGAATAATTGAGGTTGTCTAGCTTGTACTCGGCAAGCAGCGACTTGATCCTCGGGACCTCCGCAGTAGGAATCTCTGAAATGACAAGATGTTGGTTTGATGTTAGACGGAACGTGCCCTTGTGGACCTTGGCGATTTCACGAAGGCCTGTCTTGAATTCCCGCCCGGGCTCATCTTGAACGCGTCCGTTCTCGATAAAAATCGCAACATGATGCCTGCCATCTTCACCGGCGGTCCACCCAAAATGATCAATGTTACTTTCGAAGGAGTAGGAGCGAGCTGGGGCGAGCTCAAAGCCGAGGCGGTCTTCCACTTCCCGCTTGAAGTTGTCGAGACCCATACGATCGATCGTGTACTTCAAGCGAGCGTTCTGAACCGAAGGTCAGATTTCCATTTAGCGAATGCAATCATCTTCACCTTTCGGCTGTCAGCGCAAATCAGCGATGGAAGCGTGCTAGAAAAGCATGGTAACTCACTCGACACGATTGCCCCTATCCCGCTGAGTCAACATGACCTTCTCCGCTACGACCGGCCCTTGCTCAACGGTACAGAACCCAATAACATCACCAGTGCGAGGGTACGTTTTTTTGTTACCGTGAGTCACGCCCATACCACCACCAACAGTGACATTGAAGCCTTCTAATTCGCCGTCCTCATCAACGATAGCAATGAAGCCGAGGTCATTTGCAAAGACATCGACGTCATTGTACGGCGGGACGGCGACTGCGATCTTGAACTGGGTACGGCTCAACCTGACGGTAATCCCAAACGTCAAGAGAAATATACAGACCTTGCGAGGAAGATAAAATTCCCCATATAATGGCTCAAAGTCTTTGACAGCTTCACCGGCCACCATCTTCTTGTCGAGCCAAATCTCATGGTATGCAGTTGTCCTGGGCAGCAAATGATCGCTAACGAGTTTGGAAAATTCATAAACACGACTGTGGAGCCTCGACAACGAAGGAATGGCAGAACAGATAACATTACTGACAAGAAGTCAATGACAATCTGTTCTACAGGGAAGTGCCATACCGGTTTACGTCACCACATGCAGCCAGGGTGTCCATCAACACCCGGTTAATTTTTTGGATGGAGGGTTTTAAATGGCACTTGATGACACCATGAAACTGGAAAGTGGCCCTTGTCGTGATCTTCAATGTACCATTAGCGTGTTCATCGGAAATCTGGTCCATTTGCAACCATTGATCTGGTGTACAAACACCACCTGGTGTGCGCACACGAATCATGAAGCTGTATGCTGGCTCGACTCCTTGGGCCAGACGTTCGTCACGAATATCCCGGTCGTCTTGCTGGTAAATTCCGTGGAACTTGGTAAGCTGAGTGTCGGATGGGGCAAGTGCTCCGGTAGTCGTATCTTCCAAACCCTCTACGATGGTGCCGCGAAGGTACTCGGAAGCTGCCTTGATATGTTCGTTTGTGATTGGTTCGGGTTCAGCCTCCGTGACCTGGACACTATCGACACCAAGCGACTTCCAAACCTTGGGTTCCCAGACCTTGTATCCGGTCTCAGGCCCATCGGCATCCTGATCATCTCCTAAACCAAGATCAACGAAGCGCTCGCCTCCGAGCTGTTCTAAGCGCAAGTTAAGATCCTTGCTTGGTTTGTTGTAATAATGGGCATCTTCAGGGCGTGGCCAGTAGTGGCTATCACCGAGGCCGAAGACACTGTATCGCAACTTGGAGAAGGGCTTTTCGTTGCGAAGCGCGGCGGCGTTCAAGGTTTTGAAAAGCTGACGTCCGTTCTGAGGTGGTTCGCCTTGACCAGCGACGGAGGTCACGAATGCCACGTACTCCTCTTGGGCAAGGTTTTGGATGGTCATCGAATCTAAAGTCCCAATGGTGGCCGACAAGCCTCTCGCCTTGGCGCGGTTAACTAGCTTCTTTGCATATTTTTCAGCCGTGCCTCCATCTGAAGCATACAGCACGAGGAGGGGTGGTGCGTCAAGTGCGACAAGCATATCGTCGTATGCTTGTTGGGCTCTTCGTCTACGAGACTCTTTGACATTTTCGCCCAAACTACTTACCAGCTCTGTGGCCAACTGAGGCTTGGAACGAACGAGCTGGGAGAGATGATTTTGACGATCAAGGAATTGCTTTAAGTCGTTTTTGACAGCATCAGAATCGAGAGTGAAAGGTTCTTCGCCTCTAGCCTCCTTCACCGGATCCCAGCGATACAAGGGCCAGTAACCTGAGTCAACTGCAAGCTTCGTCTCTTTTAACAACTCGAGCGCTGTGGAGTTCTCTTTGTGATATGGAAGATAGGCAAGGACAACCGATGGGCCTCTGTGCCTATCTGCTTCCATCACAGCCTGCAAAACCTGCGCATATGAAGAGTACACAGCGACGCTAGCAGCATAGACGTCACCGTGGTTCATGGCGTACAAACCGACATCTTGCTTGCGATGGTGCAGATCGACTGCATTTCGGGACGAATAGGGCACAGTATCCAGGATGAGAATATTGATGTCAAGACCAGAGACGATGGCGTGGTGTAGGCCCGATGAGCCGAGATCGTACGACCAAGCGTCTGAGCCAAGTATCCACCTGGATTTCGAAGGGAAGTATGATTTTAGCGCAAGGATACGATCAACGAGCACGTTCGAAAGCCGCGAGGATTCCAATGCCGTAATTACTTGAGTTCCAATAGTGCGACTTTTCGAGCCGTCATCCCTGACTTGCAGCCACTGTACGAGAAGTTTGTGTAACTCGTTACTGACTTCCTCGACCTCAGTCAAATTTTGAATCGAACTAATAAGTTGAGCTCGCTGGTCCAACTGTCCCCGGATCCGACCTAGTGCATACTCCGGACTGGTAGCTATGTTGCCCTGTGTGGAGACTAGCTCAGGGGAATTTGAGATTTCTAATTGTGGACCAAAGACGTGAGACAAGATCTTGGTGTATGAGTACTCATGCCTTGGGACGTGAGGGACAGAAGCGTATGGTGAGGAAATGGTCTCATTTTGGAGGTGCAGTGGGTATGTGAGCGGTGTGTTATTCGTG
The DNA here is from genome assembly GCA_038088995.1 of Guyanaporus albipodus. NCBI lineage: Eukaryota > Fungi > Basidiomycota > Agaricomycetes > Boletales > Boletaceae > Guyanaporus > Guyanaporus albipodus. The sequence goes on from JBBPKA010000030.1 coordinate 8,605, forward strand.
GTACGAATGATGTTAAGCAAATTAGGCGGGCTGACTTGCTCCGCATCAGTGAACCAAACACTCTGAACGGAAATCTGTGAATGTGCCTGGCGGTCTTGCAGCACGTCGACGATGTCGAGGTAAAGCGATGACCATTTACTGTTAGAATGGCTAAGCTGCTCAAGGACAAGAACGCGACAAACTGAGTTGGGGATAGCGTGCAAGATAAGGGAAGGGGGGAGGGGGGCCAGCAGATGAACGAAAACGAAGGAGGCGCCATTAATCTCCGGAATGCTGAGAGTATTTCCAAGCACGAAAACAACAATGTTGGGGTGTTCTTCACCGTGGGTCGTCGTAGGAAGGAAGGAGCGACGAGTGAGAGCCGCCGTAGATAGCGCAGCAGATTCGAAAAGATTGTAGAGGTCTGAAATAGGCTCTTGTACACGCGGAGGATCAGGATCGTTGCCGAGATCGCCAGTCTCGGTGTTATCGGGGGCACTTGGTAAAGGGATCTTTTCCGAGAGCAGGAACGGTTGGACATTCTCTTCGGAGATGTCCACCACTGGGCCCTCCGCTAGTTCATAAAATGCGTGTACAACTGCCTTCTTCTCCGTGCGTGCAAGCCGAGAGGCAAGAAGGGCATTATCATGGGCCGCTTGCGGTGCACAGGAAATGAGGCAGAACGGGAACGCAGATTGGAGTAAGAGGATGTCTGATAAGTCGTCCTTGACTGCAATGTGAAGGACGAGGGGGAGAGAAGAGAGTTCTGTAGCAAGGAGCACGAGACGGAGGGTTTCCTCGGACGTGAGAGATGAAGTGAAAGAAGACAGGGATGCGCCAGAGGCAAGTCGTTGGATGGACACGCCTAGGTCACCGCCCGGAGGAAGAGCATGCACCCTCGGCCGACGACCAGATGCGTCTGCAATGGCGGTATAAGATTCGATAAGCGGGCTAGAGTGCTGCGAGTGAAGTAGGACGTCGGAGGTAAGAAAGGATATGCGAGAGACGGCTCTGACCGCAGCCATTGAGGGCGATGGTGGGACAGGACAGAGTCGGGTCGGGTCACTGAGTGGGACGTCGGGTTTAACTGGGGTGACTGCTCATTTAACTGGGATTGCTCATCTCGCCGTCATCAAAACATTGATTACGGATCTTAGTCTAGCTAATCTAGGTCAGGTTTCAAGTCCCTCAAATACCGGTGTGCCCTTCCAAGCATCCAGATCGTAAACGAGAACTTGAAGTTGGGATACGAGATCATGCAGTTTTTGTTAAACACCCCCTCGATTGCCTCTTGCGGCCACGATCCATCCTGGCAAAAGCTCAGCACACATCGTGTTTCACAATCCGTGTTTCTCACCGAGAGTTGTCGTGACATGACCAACTTAACCGCCCTCTCAATAGGTTCCGCGCGCGGGTACCTGGCGTACATGAGAGCCATGGTCGCCCAGCATGTTTGTACAACCTGTGTACTCTCGTGTTCAACCCAGCGACGGAGCTCACAAGTCTTCGCAGATCAACCAAGACGACGCGACGAACGGAAACGTGTCACCATCTTTCAAATCCAAGGGTAAACGGATAACGGACCTTGTAGCTCTCTCCCCACCCTCCGTCTTCTCGTTGTTTCGAAAGTAGAAAATCGCACCCACGTCGGACGGAAGGACTATTTCCGTAGTGCTCCCCGCCAAGCGCTAAGCTTTCCAGAGCAAACTGTGTTGCATAGGTGAAACAGATTCCCCATGACCCAACCCAACCACCCTCCGGTTGCTGCACTTGGTGGAGCCATTTGATTGCCTCCGTAATCGTCCACCTAGGTAGCGTTAATTTCAACCGTCTCCTGGGCGAAATCGGTCCTACTTACCCGATCTCCACTGCACGGTAGTTCGGATAATGTTTCCTGAAAATAGACAAGGATGTTATCACAGACGTTGTGCACTCGGGGTAACAGTATTCGATCATGATATCGCCTACAAGGAGTCAACATGAGTTCGATGTGATCATAATTAGCAGACCATACCAAAGACCTCGGCCGCATTGAGCCACTCTAGCCACCTGGGCCCTCTCACAAGCTCGTAACTTGCATAACCGCCACCCTCGTTCTGCATCGAGAGCAACGTATCGACAGCATCAAAGAGCCGTTCATCCGAGATTATCTTCTCGGCTCCCCTAAAGGTCGTGCTGAGCAGGAAGGTCATCGCTAACCATCAAGTATACGTACTCCACCTGGTTCTGGAGGTACAAGACCGCTTTGAGACCTTCTCCCGTACAATCGCTGACGGTATAACCTTGCTCTCTTGTGCTGAATGGCCATGCTCCCTTGGTTCGGTGGCGATAAGCTGTTTCATAATGCTTCGGGTTTTCTCGGATTTGGCAGATATCCAACCATTCCAGGGCCCTTCTCAAGCTTTCCTTGTTTTCTGGCTCTTTCGCGAGTCCTGTCTCAACAAGAGCTTGCGTGATGAATCCAATATCCCAGAGCTGGCTGCCATTCGTCCCACACATCATCATGCCTTCCGTGCCAAGCCACAAGAAATCAGCACGCTTGATGGCATGCTGGCGATATACTTCTGTATCAGGACCATCAATCACGAAACGACACAACAAATTCATCATCTTGGAGACAGGACCAATGGTCTGGTACTCCGTATTTTCGTCTTCATACACAACGAGCTTATAGGCGCGTTCTAATCCAGCCTTTCGCAGAGCTGGGACGGCGCAGCTCTCGTAGATTGATAGTACAGCATTCGCGGCATCGAGAATTGAAGCGTGGGGTGAGTAAAGATCGACAGCTGCAACGTTGTTACGCTGTGCCGGCCAATATATGCGATGGTAGTCAGTCGTGTATAGTTCCTGAAGATGAAAGCATTGAATGTAAGTGCAGGTGACATAGATGTAGGCATACTTGGCGAAGTGAACGAATCAAGTCGTTCTCTTCCATCTTAAAGCGGATACCATAAAGATAACTCATGGGTATGTACACATTGCGAGTATGAATCCACCACTTAGAGGGATGAAATGGGATCCACTCAGGGAGAAGCCTAGAAACGGTCAACACAGGGCTGGTCAGAGATTTGGGCATAGACCAACCAAAATTCAGGAGGGACGGGATTAAATCCTTCCCATTCATAGACATTGAGGATCGACAACCAAAACTTTCCCCAAGAGGGTGCACCAATTGCGCCTCCTAGACGACTGCAATCAGCACAGTATGATGGGAACATAGAATGAGGGCACCTAGGCGGTGAAGAGTAGCCCTCGCTTTGACAGCGACCGGGTGCTCAGCACTCATACCAAGAATCCGCAAGACTACATAGTTGAGAGCGGTGCCGAACACGGTGGAATGACCTTCGATATGTCTAGCGTGTGTTAGACGCTGTTCTCTAGAAATGAAAATGATTACTCACAGACCCCAACCGCCATCCTCAGGATGTGCCCGATTTATGAGGTAACGGATCATCTCAAAACGTTCCTCTTCTTTGAACCCCATACCAGCAGCGTAGGATCCGATGACAAGGCCGCAGTGCAAGAAGAGGGGACCACCATACTCGCCAGCCCAGTGCCCGTCATGCGACTGGAGGTGCTTGTAAAACGTATAACCGTTTCGAGCAGCTTCGAGCGGTGTGGTCGCTTTCGGGAGCTCAGGCAGGTTCTGTTGCAATCACTTACGACACACCGTATGTATCGCACATGGACAAATGCTTACAAGAGGTTGGCCTATCCAGTACTTGTCAATGTGATTCTGAGGCCACTTGTCGCGTTCTTCGTCTGTCTTGAGGTAGTGCCAGGTATGACGGCCCCCATCGTTGACAAGTAGCCTCCAGCCGGAGTAGTCGGTGAACGGCTCTGTCCCAGACTCTGGGATGTCAAGCGGATAGTAAAGTTTTTCGAGTTGGCTGGCAGGCATGATGGCGGTCCTAGAACAGTCCGTGAAAGCGAGACTTGGACTAGAAATCAGACCACCGTTATGCTATTTGTTTGCGGTGACGGCATAAAATAACGTGCATCCGCGATGCATGCGCTCATTTGGTCACTAGCGCTCGTAATAACTACACTTCATTGGCCATGAGCAGTTTCCGCGACTCGTCAATTCTCGTCATAGAAACAGGCAGAACGACCATCAGAGCTGGCCTTGGCATGCAGGAACTTTTGAAAATCCCAACGGTGGTCTGTTGTGCTTGACCCATCGTCATTCAACGCTAACAAGGATGGATACCTCCAGGAAATATCGGCACGTGTCGGTCTGAGGCAGACAGCGGGGGAGCCCTTGTCCAGTAATGTTACGAACGGGAAACAGGCAGGCGGACTTGTAGAAAGCAGCGAATGCTGGCGTCAGACGGTATCACCAACCCGCCTCTCTTCGCTTCCTTTTCATACAAGGACTGCTGCAAAGGTGAATGACTACCTTGTCGGTCCCCAGCTCGACGAAGCGCTTGAAGCGGGCCTCGACATCCTTGTATCATGGCCGTTCGCAGACGGCGATATCCGCGATTGGATTCAAGCTGAAGCCATCTGGTGCGCCTCCAGCATATATATATGCCTGTGCTAGGTGCATTCTTACCGCCGAAACGCGCAGGAAACACGTTATATTCAACAGGCTGCAGATAAAGCGCACTCAAAACGAATCTCCAGTCATGCTTTCTATTGCGCCGGGGCTCTCACGTGGTTCTCAAGAGCGAATATGTCAAATCTTCTTTGAACGCTTCAATGTGGCTAGTTTCGCGATCGTTGAGCGTCCCATGACACAGATATACGCAACTGGGCAGCTGAGCGGCGTTGTCGTCGACATAGGATACGAGAAAACAGATGTATCGCCTATATTCGATGGCTTTATTGTACATTCCGCACGGTCGTCGACTTCCCTCGGTATAGGCGACTGCGAAAAACACCTCACTAATCTTCTGCGCTCCAACCAGTCAGTCATGGCCGCTGCCTCTCCATCCGATTCCCCTAGGGATCCCGAAGCCGTGCAAGCATTTCTGCTTGATCTTGTTAAATACATCTGGACTGAAGGTCACGTCCGGGTTCCGTCAGATGGCCAAATCGCGGAAATGCCGGAAGATGAAGGGGTCACAGATATCGCCGCAGTCCTGGTCGCGGGAAAGGAAAAGGCTGTGATCGAGGCTGGAACGAAAAAGAAGGCGACTGCGAAGGCAACCGCCGCAGAACAAGCACGCGCGAGAGAAATTGAAGCTCTCGACCTTATTACGGTACAATTTCGCGAACACTCGATAACGCTGGGGAAAGAACGTCATCGATTCTGCGAACCTCTTTTCGATCCTTCACTCCTTTACCCATTACCTCCCAAGTCTGAGATAGGACCTGAAGCTGGTCCCTTCTCATTACAAGACACAGTTGGATTTTCAGTTAGTCAGACCGACGTTGATCAGCGACAATACATCTGGCAAGGACTATTTGTCACCGGGGATTTAGCGAGTCGCGTCAAGGGTATGGATCTTTGCTTCCTCCCTCTACCTATCCTGAATGCTGGTCGGATAGGAATTGGGATTGCTCTGCAGTCACGCTTGTCCCCATATATCCTTGGTAACCCAGATCAGCATAACGAAGTTCAACCACGATCAATTCGCGTCGTTGGTGTCCCCGATTATTTTGCCGAGTACCGAGAGAAGGGGGATGGTCTCGCGGCGTTCCTAGGGACCAGCATTGTCGCTAAGGTGAACGCAAGCTACTATTTTTCCGTGTCTTACTGACAACAACTGAACTAGATTTCTTTCAACGATGCCCAGGGAAAAAATTGTGTCTCGAAGTCAGATTACGACGAGAAGGGCCCGCGTGCTATCATCGAAATGTCACCTGCATTACTGTAGTCTTTGGAGTTGGACCCCTCTACAGGAGGTTAAATACCTATTGCGGAGTCTATAGTCTTTGCAGAAACTGTACAGCTGTCTGTCGGCAACCCCCCAGCATGAAACCTTGTTGGTAGCAGTTTCATCACCCATCCCCAAGGAATCCATCATCTGGCGATCACAAGAGATGGCGCCCACCAAGAAATCCAAAGCTGCCAAGTCAACCGAGTCCATCGCATCTCGTCTTGCGCTTGTCGTGAAGTCGGGAAAGTACACTCTAGGTTACAAATCAGCTTTGAAGCAGATGCGCAGTGGCAAGGGTGAGTATTCCGCTTGATAAACTCACGGGGACTGGAGCGTGAGGCTGAGAAGGTCCCTTGCGCTGATAACCATCTTTCTCGCTATTCCTCGATGCCAATTTGTAGCTAAGCTTGTCCTGATCGCTGGAAACTGTCCACCCCTGCGCAAGTCGGAGATCGAGTACTATGCAATGTTGTCAAAGACAACCGTACACCATTTCGCTGGCACTAATGTCGCTCTTGGCACTGCTGCTGGTAAACTCTTCCGTGTTGGGTAAGTCCACCATGTACGCCGTATTGATTACAACCACTGATAAGTGACCAGTGTTATGACTGTTACCGACCAGGGTGATTCAGACTTACTTACTTTCGCTGAGGGTAACGCCGCGTAAAGCAAAGAAAAAAAAGTTCGGGTGCATTGTAGTTGTATTCTATGGGTTTATGCTATAGAACGACGTACTCTGCTCTCGCATATATTGCGAGCCTGTCATATGTATTGACATGCACTTATCCTATTTCGTACCATGTAACTTGACCCAAGTACTAGTCGAACCCGGGGACGAAAGGGTGATATACGCATTCAAAATGGCAAGAATACTAGTACTGGATTGGTAAGCTCTCTTTACATTCCCCATTCTTTGTGGTTTGCAAGAGCCCCAACTGCCACCAGTTTATCAACCATGGGTTTAAATGTGCAATATAAGATAGTTTGCTCGGGTTCATTGGAAGAGATTGGCGGATGGATCACCCGTTGAGGACCGGATAAGAGTGGCTGCCAAACCCTAGGTAGTTTTCTTCGCACCTCAATATCCACGAGCTGGGGCGTTATGATGTCTTGCGATCCGAGTGAAGGGAGGTTGTCAAATGGGATGGGATGCTCGTCGTGCTCTTCGTCTTGTACATTCAACCGGCTCCACCTGCGCAAAATGCTTTGGGAGGTGCTCGCTTGACTATGTCCCCGGCGGATGGGTGGCATCGAGACGAGGGGGAGGAATAAGATAGCCGTCCGACTTTCGTGGTAAGAAAGTGGAGGTGGCACGGGAAGATGGTGGGGTTGCGCGAGGACCGCAAGTGGTGCGAAAGCATCTACAGATGCACATGTATCAAGGAGTTCGCGGTGCGCATGTTCAAAGTGGTTCGAAAGTTGTTGTACACGGATGAATACCTCGTTGCAGCCTAGAGGTGAGTATACCTAAGCGACACAATATACAAACACAGCCAACATTTTCACATACTGCGCGTTGGACATGGCAATGCTATTCTCGAAAGGTGGCTAAGCTCAACATGAGTCTTCAATTCTCCTGATGAGCTGTGAAATCGACCAGAGCAACGTAAATAGGCACAATGATACATTCCATCCTGGAAAATGCTATTAATCTGATAACTGGATATAAAATTATGAAGGCTCACTTTTTGTGTGACATGTTCACAATGTTGAAGGAGATGCTGCAAATACCAAAACATGCAGGTTAGATCAAGTTGCAATATGAATACTCAATACTGAAAGACACTCCCTCCAAGAGTTATTCTAAAGGCAAACTTAGCAGTGTGATCAAGTGGAAGGAAAGGCTATAGAATGTCAAGCAACATTTGGAGGGAGTAGTGTCTGAAGGACAGAGAGATAATTGAAATAAGCAACAAATTTCAAGTTAGTCACCTTTGTCAGTGTATCCCAACTGTTGAGTGTGACAATACATTCACCCCATTCACATTGTATTGCTTGAATGGTACAATGGGCAAGCTGGATCACTTTGTCTTTTGACAAATGAACTCTTGACATATAAAATTTGAACAATGAATTGATGGTGAGTAGAGAGAGATTGTTGACTTTGAAAACTGTTTGTCCTATTGATATTAAATTGGTAAAATACATGTGTGTAAATAGTGCATTCCTTATGTAGTCAATTAGAGAAAGTGTGCATAATATTTTCTACTAATTGATTGGACAGACTTCCAAAACAAACATTTATTTGACTGGTGGCATGTAACAAACTCTTGAACTTGCTTGCAAAAACAGAGACACTAAGCTATGCAAGCAAAGTTTACATTAACAAGTACCACTTTAAACAACTAAATAGTGTATGGCATAGATGATATTACCAAAGCTCTTCATCAAACCGTTCCAGGATTGCAGACATATCCTCAACATCCTTCTGTGCTTTCTTCCTCATGTAGAATATCGGGCAGTCTTTGCTTGTACACAAGACATCCTTCAGTGCAGAGTCAGGATCACAAAGAAACGCAAAAAGAATTAGTTAGGTGAGACCTGATGTAACGATCCCTGACATCGCTGACACTGTGTCCACAATCTCGAGAACCGAACTTGCATCTGTGACGTGGCATTTACTTGTTTTTGGTATAGTTCGTGGATCCTTGGACGGCAATTGTTACAAACAGCACCATCTTAACATCTTTATCAGGCATCAAAATTTGGAGCGAGCGGATATGTACGAACTCGATACGCTGTTGTTCGACCGAAGAGCGGTCTTACATCCAAGACAAGTAACTGTTTTGACGGCGAATTTCATGAGTCCTCCCACAGTGGGAGTTGCGATTGCAATTGAACGTGTATGGTCACCGGACACTTAGAGCAGTTCAAACACTGTAATACAAGCCAAAACCGAAACGTACATAACGAATTTGCTTTTTCGCCAAGGATGGGCTCAAAGATCCTCATGAGAGGTTTTGAGAGCTGGTTCTCCAGATAGTACTTGGTATCGATGGGAATGTTGTTTTCGAGTACGTAAAGTGGGTCCTCCGACTTTTCATAGGCAGCGGCACCTGAAAATAGGAGTGAACGTGAACGTTAAAACACCACAATATATATCCTGTGAATATACCCTTGATGCCCTTGACAATGACATATGCAACGCGATCACCAAGAGCTGGGGCAGAGCCGGCATCACGTTGGCGCATTCGCTCTGCAAGTTCTACATGGGCTTGTTTTGCTGCATAATCTGCTTTGGCAAGCGCTTTCGTAATCACGAGCTGGGACATGTCAATCTTGTTTTGCAGCAAATCGGATATCATCCGTTTCGTATACCTAGGTCCACAGTCAAGGTCCACAGTCAGTTTGAGCGAGCAAAGGACAACGGCATGCTATACTCCTCTGCCCCTTTGACATCTCGATCGATAAGCATCTTGTGGAGACACGTTTCGATAACTGTTGAAACAAGTCGACAGTTGTCTCTTCGAACCGTCTGTTTGAAGATCATCAGAAAACTGCTACATATGCGTTCTAAAGAGAAGACATACTTCGATACCTTTGGCGTCCATCTTGTCGTATTTCTCAGCCTTCGTCCAGTAGAGTCCCGCATACCGCTTTTTGTTGATGAGTAAGTAAGGGAAGTAGACTTTCTCAAACTCGAGGTTAATTGGCTTGATGAACTTCGTCGTGACAAAGGCCGCAGCTTGAGCTCCTGTGTCGCAGGTTTTGGGATCAGCAGGTGATAGCGAGGCCACAAGAACCTACCAAGCGCCATCACAGTCTTGAGATCTGAAGGGCCAAACTTGACCATAACGGAGTCTGTATCACCGTATATCACTTCGGCGTTGTGGCTATGCCCGTTTGATAAAGAAAACTCGGCCTCTACTTCCTGACACGGATACAAGTTGAGAGGAACTCGGTCAGAAGTCATGATAAAGACCAAACCTGCTTGGTTTTCTCGATCATTTGACGACCGTACGCGGTCACACTAGACGAGATGGGGATACATGGGAGCTTCCCAATGGTTGCGCCCGTGAACCCGTACACAGAATTGGCACTTATCTGCGTCAAAATTAGTCATGAATGAGATAGATAAATTTGTTTCATTCTACTTTGAGGGCTAGTTGACGACCATCCAACACTGCTCTTCTGAAGAGATCAGTTTCTTTCTTGAGATCGGCCTTGGCGCGTTTTCTAGCAGAAATAAGGTCTTCCAGCACGGTCGGTAACAATCCCTTTCGTCTTGTTCTTGTGACAAAAAAGTCTACAGCCAGTAATCAAAATAACGAATTGGTGCTAACAACGTCATACCGTTGTTCGGCGTCTGAATGTAATCCACGTCTTTGACGAGTTCCAGTCGGTCGATGGTCGGCTTGTCCAAGAGGGTCGTGTAACAGAGATTATGGGCCATCATGATAGATGGGTACAAAGAACTGAAGTCAAGTGTTGCAATAGGTGTATCGTAGTAACCTTTCTTCGGTTCGATGACAGTTGCACCCTCATACTGTTCATCGGTACCTATAAACTGGTAGCAGAGTTGTACTCACGTAAGTGCTATGGACCTACCTTCACCCTTGAATGCAGGTACTAGATATCCTTCGTCATTCGCCTTTCGGTAGAGTTGGGAAAGCACCTTGATGGACTGCCCACGGGAAAGTAAGAAATTGAAAGGAACGCCTGTGACACGCGCCATTTCAATGTAGTTTACGAAGCACATCAACTTATCGAGCAATCGTTGCGGCAAATATGCATCCTATATGCGGTATGTATGTTAAGTGGAATCCGTTGGGGAAGGTGTATGGTGCGACCTTCAGGCAATACACAGCTAACCGCCGCCTGGACTCGGGCCCACCATTCTGTAATTCCGTGATGACAGAGTGGTGTACGTCTTCTTTTTGCTCGCCAAGGAATCGTGCACAAACGGAATTGAGCGTATAACTACGCAACTTGTGTTCTCGTTGCATGAACTGGAGTACGTCAAGCTGTAGGCGACCATCGAGGATCGTCTCCTTCGAGTCACGTTGACCGTAGGCCTTTGAAGAGAAGTGTGTATCTTTCACTTGCGCCTTGATACCTTCGCCGATAAGACGTCATCAAAAAGCAACAAGACAAAGCGCGGACGTACCTTTTAATCTCCCGAGGTGAGGGAATCGAGTGGCTCTCAGGTGTTTTGCCCTATCAATAAGATACGGCCAATCAAAATTCGCAACATTGTATCCGATGACTACGTCAGGGTCCACTTGTTCAATAAAGTCTCGCCAAGCATGAAGGAGTTGGGCTTCATCATCAAACGAGAGGACCTGGGAGCCAACAATATGTGAACAAGAGTGTAGTGTGAACACATTTCGAATGAAAGGCTGTGTCTCGCCTATTCAGATTTGTTAACTGCGTTATTGGATAAGTGTGAATGGAATACCACCTTGACGAGTCACCATGTTTGCAATCTGAATGACAGGATCAGTGTTGGCCTCGGGGAATATACCCTTTCGCCCAGCACACTCGATATCAAAGCTGAGAATGCGAAGCGGCGCAATCTTTTGCCAGTCGCCCTCGGGGGGGTAGGACATAAAAGCATCCCACCTTCAGGGTGTATTCAGAGGCTCGCAGCGTAATAGAAATAACCTGTATAACCGCACCTCACGTTGAGCTCTATTTGGCACGTAGTTCGTTTTGCCTCTTCAGAAACAAGTTTGTATCTTCCCGCAGGTATTTCAATCCAATTCATCCCTACGACCTGATGAAAGATGATGATTGGGAGCTGAAATAAAAGTTAGAACCAACCTTTGTATCTATCATGAACCGGAGTATATATGGAATGTTACTCTCAAAGGTAGCATAGAGCTGGCCAAGTACAAAGATATCTCGGAAAGAAATTTCGCCCCGCTCGAAAACGCGTGATTACGAGGTTAGCACGGGAAATTTGTACTGCTTTGAAACTGACTTATCTCGAACTTTGGGGACCACCTTTGGCTCTGATACCGTCAACTTCATGAACGGTAACCAATCTTCCCCCAAATAGCCCCAAAGTGTGCGATTCTTCACGATTTCAATGTCAAGGACAAAGTTACCACCTACGCAGTTCTTGTTCAACATATCAGAACCACATGGTAGCCAATCCCAAAAAATTCACTGGCGTACATTCAGAGCATCCATAAAGGCACCTAGGTCAGAATTTTCGAGGCCACGAGGAACAGATATGTAAAAATAAGGCAGAAATTGTGTGACATTCGCAAGGACGCTGTGGCCATCCTAGAGTATTATACGGTTAAATACCTTCTTCAAAACATATACTAGTCAAAACATACCTGTGTGACACCATACATACGCAGCATCGTACGCCCAGTACTGGGGTCCGTTGCGTTCTCGATATCCACCTGTTGGAAGACTGACACGGTTTGAATTTAATACGAAGGTGCTTATGAGAAGACACACTAATGGAGTCCACCTTCTCGTTGATCGGCTCGAGCGTTGGGCGGGACCAAGAATTAGCGCCACCTTCAGAGGCTGGAACGTGTCAATGTCAGCTTGGACAGCATTACGACCCTCGGGAACGTACATCGACCGTCTGAAACGCCCTGACTAAGCCGCTCCAACACGTCAGCAAACGACGAGCTCTGCGTCTTCTGTGTACCGGAGGGGGCTAATCTCCTTCTCTTCGCTGCTGGCTCGGCAGCGGTCTCTGCTTTAACTCTGTTGTACGTATCCGTGTATGGCTCGAAAAGTAGGGCAAGTAAACTGCGTACCCAGTTCCTCCGTTGAGGTTCGAGGTAGACATGGTGGAGCCTGTTCAGACAGCAGCCAAATGTCGTCGAACGCGTCCTACGTGGTGACGCGTGTGGTCGTGTTTGGTAACGCTTTCATTCTGGGATGACCCCTATGTCAAGGTATACTACTGGTGACAAGTCAACGTAGGAAAAGCTCCGTGCACACTCTAATGGTATCTTCAGGTGAGTGGACACTGTGTCCCACAGTCCTTGGGTCCGTGTAAATTTCGTGGTCATTTCCCCCCTGATAACAGTGGTCAATCACAACGACCAACATATCAACCAACAGAAACCCACCACTTGAGTCTTGTCCCCAAAGAAGTGGATCTCCTCAAATCCTTCGTTCTCAACAAATCGTAGGCAATAGCGCTTGTCCCATCCGTCAGGGAAAACGTCAAAAGAGATTTGACCTCCAATAGAAAATGTCAAGTTCAAGTCGAGATTTTCGGGACGACATTGCTCGCGAAGTGCCTCAATGAACGCAGCGCGAACCTTGTATTTCTAAATTTTTGTGTCAATTTTGTCGTTGTGGTACAACAAGGCAGATTTACTTTGTCGTACTCCTCGAACGTGTTGCGTTCTTGTTTCCTTTTTGACATATTAAGCATAGTATCAACGGAACGGCCAAGTGATACGCACGTCGCATTCCTACCAATCGGGCTGACGTTTACCATTCCATTTCGAAACTCGACGAACGTGCCTCTGCAAGGCAATTGGATGAAACAAACAGTGATCGAGATGTCTCACCACGAACCGCTTGACTGGAATGTCGATTTCTGACAGGTAACGAAGCATGAAGTTGACAAGTTTCTTGTACTTTTCCTCTCCTATGAAATTAATAAACGATTGGGTTTCCAGAGTCTGTCCAAGCCGAAATGCAGTCAACCCATTCTCTGCAAACCCAAAATCAAAATCTTCAAGGACTGCTAGAATGTCAGGATTTTGCCGGACTGGCAGTTATAAAACGAAACGCACCGCCCCTGCCATCCACAGCAAGTTGCTCACTGATTTTAGAAAAGTCAGAGCCTCCCACGAAGCCGACTGCGACTCTCTGTCTGAGTTCGCCGAGGAATTTGACCATCTCCGGGGTAACCCTTTGTCTGGAAGGTGGTGTTGAACACATCAGATTAAATCTTCATTAAAGTGATAATACCTGGCAGGTGTGAGGGTTCCATCGACATCGAAAAGAACCAACTTTCTGATGGGACGATCTACAAAATCTGGAGCAACCATGATGGTGGTGTTATCAAGATTGATTAGCGGTGGCAGTGCAAAGCATTTATGTCCTTCAATAAGCCAATGTACATGATCTACACACCAGCCCCAGCCTCAAGCGTCGGACAGGATGGCCTACAGATACAATATTTTTTCTTTGCCATCTCAGTTGGTAGACACACTTGTTCCAAGGGCCTCGATCAGTCAAGCACTACCCCGTGAACCTTCTCCACCAGAAATAGCACCTGTCTCAAACGCAAAAGCTTGCAATGTCTGTCTCGGTGCTGCATTTGCAGACGTGGATGAGCAACGTGCGCACTTTCGCACCGATTGGCACCGCTATAACGTCAAGATACGTCTTTCTGGCAACAACCCCATCACAGAGCCTGCATTTGCGCAGCTTGTCGATGGTACGCGTTTCTTCCTCGCCCCACTTGCCTCGACAACTGACTTTGCACCGCCTACTCGACAGGCCTTGAGGATTCCCTTTCTGGCTCTGCTTCATCTGATGATGAGAGCTCCGATGAGCCAGACGCAGTCAATGTACTCCTTAGCAAAATAAACCATGCCTCTCTGTCTGATCTCCCTGAAGAGAGCATTGCCAGAGCTCCCCTGACGGCCCTTACTTGGTTCCATTCCCCACCATCAACCCAGATCGGGATCTATAGGATGCTATTCCCGCTTGACACCCCCCCATCTGCATATTTGTTAGAGCTACGAGAAATGCAAGCCGTTGTAGAAGGAGGGAGGAAGTGGTCTATGTTTATGGTTGCTGGTGGTCATTTTGCGGGGGCTATCGTGAGAGTCGGACGTACCACGGACGAATCTGATGACGCTGTACAGTCAAGAAAAAGAAAGCCTCAAAAGCCGAAGCCAGAGACTGAAGTCTTGAAACACAAAACATTTCATCGTTACACAAGTGTGCTAGTTTTTCTTGACACTGACCTGCCGTTGTTGATTGTAAACACAGCCCGTAGGAAGCAGGGAGGGTCGCAGTCGATTAATGACAATGCAAAGGGTGCTGCGATCAGTGCTGGCGCCATGCTCCGTCGATACGGGGAGCAGGCGCTACGTGATGTGAGTAGAAGCCACCATGCCATATCGATTCTATGGTGTAATACTTTGACAGGATATTCGTATGTTGCTCCAGGATTGGGCAGAAGATATACATGAGTGCGAACGGATCTTCATTCGAGCAAGTGTGTCCAATCGACGAATTTTCCTTGACTATGAAGGGTGTGTAATCAGCAAAGGGGACGACAGACTGCGAACGTTTCCATTTCCAACGCGTCGACCCGTATGTCCCACCATTTTCATAGAAGCCGTCGATTCATATCGCACAACTCAGACTCAAACAGAACTTTCTCGATGTCTCCAAGAACTAATTCAAGTCAAGGTCTCTCACTTCACTGAAGAAGCCCTTCGTGCTCAAGATGAGGCCTACCTTGCATCACTCCCGAAGCCGAAGCCTCTCCCTATGCAACCCACTCCTAGAGGCTCTGAAAAACTTAAAGCCCCCCATCTCACCGAAGAAGAAGAACTCTTTCGCGAAAAATGGAGTCGACTGCTCGAAATGGTTTCAAAAGGCCGCCTCGAGGCTCTCAAAGGATTTTGGGAACGTGAGGGCAAGGATATTGGTGGCGTTGATGCGCCGATCCCGGAGTGGACAGGGGATCGGCGGGCGTCGCTTCTACAGGTCGCAACACAAGCCGGGCATGAGTCAGTTGTGCAGTGGTTGCTGTTCGATTTGCACGCAGATCCGACGATACCCGGTTTGATTGGGTGGACAAAGGAAGGTGGGACAGAGTCGGATGCTTCTGACGTAGGAACACCTCCTAGTGGGTCCCGGAGAACGGCATACGACATGGCACGTTCCCGTGCGGTGCGAGACGTGTTCAGACGGTGTGCGGCAGACCATCCTGACTGGTGGGATTGGCTCGGCGTTGCGCATGTACCAAGCGCACTAAGCAAGGAGAAAGAAGAGGAGAGAGGCGATAAGAAGAAACAGAGGAGAAGGGGTTTGAGGGAAAAGTTGCGCGCCAGAGAGGCCCGAGATCAGGAACGGGCAGGAAGCTTGGAGTTGGTGGTACCCCCCGAGGAACACGCGAAGGCGAAGGAACCACCAGGTGGGGCTCAGAAGCTCGGTGGTTCTTCTGGCTCCACAGACGGTATTGCCGGGCTGACACCAGAAATGAGGATAAAGGTAGAACGAGAACGAAGGGCTCGAGCAGCGGAGGCTCGGCTGAAATTGCGAGGATGATACGGACACCGTACTTGATAGAGACAGGTTGTGCATGGCTCGGTGTAAGCCATGGCGCGTGACCTGACGCGGTTGCGCGTGTGTCACGTGCGCCAGTAATCATCTCTTTGTTCAAGACGGCGACCAGGCTGAAATGGCCCCATCAAAACACGCCCGCATCGTCAGGCATGACAGCGACGGTACCGAACCATACACACCCAGAAAAAGTCAGAACCCTGAGGGCGCGGAGCCAGGCCCTTCCTCTGGCGAAAGGATGGATACAGGGGAGAGCTCGAGAGCCGTATTTGCGAGGCAAAGACAACAACAGCAACTCAATTCTGCGTTCCCTCCTCCGGTCATAAACGTGCCTTTGGATGTTATGAACTCAAATTTTGAAGAGTGGATGAAAATGGCTACAGATAACGTGGGTCACAGGTCGTCAACCAGGCTCGCTTGCTCAGTCTCCCTAGAAAATAAATGCAGCGAATTCATGGAATTTCGCCCTCATTGACTATTTTCATGACATGTCGCTTCTCCGGAATGACACTGATAACTCGATCAACTTCCAGCGCGCCTCATGTACGCTTGATGGGTGTGTTAAGATTTGGACAAGTCGTGTCGATAGTGTTGGAACCGAGACTGGCAAGTTGCTCAGCAACCTTGCTAACGAGAACATGGCAGCCGGCGTAGAAGAAGAAGAACCCGCCTCTGACAATCCCGACGGCCAAGATCCTTCGCAGCCGAGGAAGAAGAAGAAGACCCATCGACCCGATTCAACTCTCGCCAAGGATGCCAGCCAACTTCGCAGCAAGAAATTAGACCTTGAATTTCGTGTTGATCCACTGTTCAGAAAAACATGCGCTGACTTTGACGAAGGTGGTGCCCATGGGCTTCTCATGAATCACCTTGGGATAGGTGTTGGGGTTGATGGTGGTCTGCGCGTTGTTTTTGATGCGAGCGATTCCATGGCTAAGGTGGTAGATGAAGAGGAACCAGTACTCGAGCCCGAAGAAGATGTCGATTTGAGCTACCTAAGAAGTTAGTGACTGCTATGGATCCTTGGAGTATCTTGCTAAATGCCGGCAATAGGTCAATTTTTCCCCGACCTGGAGATTTTGCAAGACAGAGCCATCGCATACTCCTTGGCGGAGTTCTCGTTCACTCATGATAACATAACGCTAGACGACACTATTCTCTACCAGGACGATACCCACGATGAAGATCAGGACGACAATGGAAATGGGGCAGGGTTAGATGCATTTGGTGACAATATTGCGATGGATCTCAATGGTGATGGGATTCCTCAAACTGAAGACTTTTTCCAAGGAGATCAGGCTGTGGACGACGGCTATGCAGGCGGGGTTGTATTCGGCGATGATTATGGAAGTGGACATGATGGCTCTCCTGGTGTTGATCCTCAACAGGGCCAGAACTTACGCCCTGGTACTTTTGTGCCGTTTGATCCGCGTCGAATTCCGACAGAACGGGATCTTGTCATGGCTATGACGCATACTGTTGGTGGGAACGACATCATGGGGTACTTTGACCAGAATATCATGAAGAACTGGGCCGGCCCCGAGCACTGGAAATTGCGCAAAGTGATACGAAGAGGTGAGCCACAATGAGCGCTACTTCACTTCACTAATGATATTTTCCCAGTGGATGCGTCTGAAGTTGCTACCTCCAAACCACGACGGGAGAAGAAAGAGGCCTTCAGAATTGATTTCCTGACACCATACGACAAGGACTTCAAGACCTTGTCAGACGAGCTGTTTGCTCCTGTGACACGTGGGAGTGGTATCACCCTGCCGAACTACGGAACCGTTAAATCGAATACCAAGAAAGGCGGGCGAGCCAAGAAGGTAAAAGAAGAGAAACGCGACACACACACACATCCAGATGATATGCATTTCTCAAGCAGACAACTTGTGACGCTTTTCCTAAAGCCTAAATTTTCTGTGGGCATACCGATTCCTTGGTTTTGGCCAATATTTACCTCTGCTTGGATTTTTGTAGTTGAAAATGCGAGGACAGAGAGTTCGCTTTAATGAAGCCGGGGACGGCGAAATCGACGAGAATTTCTGGGCCCAAGCCGCTGCCGACCAAGCAGTAGGTCGCCTTGCGCAAGAGGAAGATAATGACAGTAAGTGTTTTTATTGTTCATTAAACTTTAAGAGATCCTGATTCGCATCCGAGGTGGTGATGCGCCCGTGCCATTCAACACACAATTTTTCAATGACGATGATGAGGGCCCCGCATTCGATGACCTGTACGAAGGTGATGTCGACGGTGATGGGAGTGCGCCGGAGGACGTGGGAGAGCAGGACCTGTTGGCAGCAACGCAAAGCATGACCCGTCGTATTCGACCCCAATCCGTCAACTACGCTAAACGCGCAAAGCGTGTTGATGTCCGGAAACTGAAGGAAAATATTTGGAAAGGGTTGGATATCAAGGTTTCTCGGAAGGAAGAAGACGAAGAAGACGAAATGGTAGCAACGTTCTCTTGATGCTTGGTTTGAGCCTAGCTAATCCTTTCGTAGGACATTGATGATCAGTCCATAACCGACCCACCAGAAGGGCGGCAATTCAGCCAGGTGATATCAGGCCTCCAAAGATCCTATCCGAAAGAAAAGATGGAGGAAATCAGTACAAGCTTCTGCTTCATTTGCCTATTGCACCTGGCAAACGAACAAGGATTGAAGCTGCAAACATCGTCGAGTAGTGTTCACGGTGACAACTGTAGCGATGAAGTGTCATCTGAAGAGCAGAGTATAGATAAGGTTGCAGATATATGGAGCTTGAAGGTGTGTTTTGTCCTGGCCTGTGTTCTACATTCGCCGATTCCCACTTACCGACTCTCGCTCTGCCAGGTTTTCAGGGATCCGAATGCCACGCAAGCTTCGTGACGAGTAATTTATTTTGTTCCTATTTTGTATTGACTGAATCGAGCTTGCTGTCTTGTATGCCTTTTCGATTATTTGCTGATGGGAGCTTGGCTGCCCATGGATTCAAAACATGAGAAGAGGGGGATCTATTTGATACATGTACGACAGTAATGATACAGACACGAAGTTAATCCTAATGCTACAGCGTATTGCGAAGAGATTCGTGTGCGCGATGTCTCGGAAATACCACATGTCCCAGGAAGTGAAGCCCAAAAACTTTTCCTCCACAACGCAGGCCTAGGCTAGCACCCATTGGCTCCTGTCGACTAGTGCAACCTGGCTGTCCAATGACGCCACATGGTCTCGTGCTTAAGCTGATGCTTTGCACTCAGCTCGAGGTACTTTTGGTAGGCTTGGGCTGGGAGTTCAATCATGTCTGATGTAGGGGTACGGAAAGGGAAGACAGCGAGTAGGTCCGACGCCACGACGCGTGCCTGTGGGACCGGTGAAACCAGAAAGAGGCGTTCACCGAACGGCGTATAGGTGTATACGTCCAACCAGCGATCATGGCGACTGTGGGACCGTGCGACTTGAAACGGTTTGTGTCGGAAAAGGACGGGGACGAGATGCAAACATACTACGCCTCACCTTGGATGATCATTACCTGGTGTTGAACGATAGCGATAGCGACTGTGCCGTGGTTCATGATGAAGGGCAAACGATATAGTGAATGTTTGGCTATTCGATACAGTGAATGGGAAGGAAGGGAAGGTGCACTAGTAGGCTTGCGATCTGCGAGGAGTCTGGTTTGGAGGAATCAATGACGTTCGGACGCCATCGGTCTCTGAGATATATAGCTGGACTGCCGAGAATGCTATTGTTCCTCAAGAAGCGAGTGGCCTGTTGTGTTCAAAGACTGTGAACAAGGAAGTATACGTGAGCGTTTGAATCATGTGTTTGTTCACAAAACTTCGCGTGGGCCAAAGAGAATACAAGCTAGGCACGGGTACACTCGTTTGGGTGTCCAAGAGCATCTACATTGTTTTCCACAATAAAACACAGGCCTCATGTGCGATAACTCCACCCTGTCAAACCTTGCGCATGGATCGCTAGCGTGGCTCGCTTTGTCCCTGGCAGTCTAACGACTCTTGACCGGTGTCTGATCGCTGCTCGAGTCGTCTTGCTACATGGTTCTGTATCCGTTCGTTGCAGTTTCCACCGCCCTGTATGCCACAATGGCTCTACACGCATTGGTCTGTAGGCCCAAACTTGGCTTGGTCGTGCAAGGTGGGCAACGTTAGATTCTTCCATGAATCACACCATGCAGTGCACACAACAACTACACTCAGACCCAGAAGCGTTCTTAATGCCAATGCCATAATACCATGAATCCTTGTTCTGTGTAACCGTCCACACCTGCTTCGAAGGGCATTCCTTGTTTTTATGTAATTTTGCGCCCAAGTTTTCCCAAGAAGCCAACAGACCTACTATACTGTGGAAATTTGGCTTCATCAATCGGATCCAGCGTCCTGTGCGCAGGAGTGTTGGCGGGTTTACAACCATATAAACTTGGCTCAATTGAGTGGGCATAAACACGTCTGACAGATTTAACCCATGCTCAGGAATTTCACAGCTACTTACAAATGCTGTCAACTAATTTTGATCTGATGGGTCATTCTACAGCT
Source organism: Guyanaporus albipodus (assembly GCA_038088995.1). Taxonomy (NCBI): domain Eukaryota; kingdom Fungi; phylum Basidiomycota; class Agaricomycetes; order Boletales; family Boletaceae; genus Guyanaporus; species Guyanaporus albipodus. The sequence continues at coordinate 29,179 of JBBPKA010000030.1, forward strand.
TGGCTGTGTTCAACGTGTCCCGGCTCGCGTTGACAAATCTCCTGGCAGATCTGGAAAAAAAAAGATAGTACGACAGAAAACCGTGTTGAAAGCAGACGGCCTACTGCGGGCTTCGAAGGGCCTGATGTCGTCAGTCATTGCATCCTGACACTCAATGATGTCAAATAGTCCATAGGTCCACACATCCGCAGTGAAATCAAGCTATACCAGTGAAACTTGCCAAGTACGAATGAACAAGATCTCAAGGAGAGCACGTGGGGACATTGACTGCGGTCGGGGGCTAGAATCACGGCGAAGCCCGCCGTCCATGAGAAACTCCGATGAGCCACAGCAAGCATGCCTGTTCCTATCAAGTCCGGTCACACAGCCTCTATTCCCTAAAGAAAAAAATGAACGTCATCTGGCTGAATTGAGACATCAATGCGTGCAGGCGATATGAATGTATAACATTGATGTTGGATCCCGCTCGACAGGCAAGTAAAGAGTGTTTACTAGCTGTTCCACGGAGAAGTAGTCATGAAGCGGAAACTGAAGAAAGAAATTCGTCCCCACGAAAAGGAAACGCAGTGGATGGTCGACAAAAGCGAAGTTGTGGTTGCCAACTCCCTTTCGATACATGGTGGAGGGATACCAAGATCAGATCCTCTACCCTGATATGTCGCTGACCAATCTTCCATCTTCTATCGGAGTCTGCCTCCATAGGTTTGTCTTGCATAGACTAGATCCAACGTCAAAGGAAGCTGGTTTTACAAACACTACTTGCCCACCTCGGCAAAACGCTGAACGCAAGTTGCAATGTTTTTTGCAAGCTTGGCTCTGGTTATAGGTCCCTTAGGGGTCCTAAAGTCCATCGTCGGAATCTGTTTTGACCATGCTGGATAGCCCGGCCACTAGAAATATGAGTCAGTTGATGGTCTCAGAATGCGTCCAAGCACATACCTGAATGCGAATTGAAACAGAAGGTCCACAACCAACAAACATAAGATCATCTTTGTCTTTCAAGCACTTAAGTCTTTGTTTGAGGGCATCGTCAAGAGAGATGCCCAATTCGGATGACTCGTCCAAGGAAAAGAATATAGTATCTTGCAGCCTGATGTCTCGAATATACCGTTTCTTGTCGGCTTCCGTGTATGGTTGGTATACCATCTGCGGGACGAAGTCCTTCGTCCTGCAGAGGCCGATAACCCGCTTCCATTCAATGATGTGGGGCATCGGAGACTGAGTCATTACATCCTAGCGCCAAGATGAGTGATCACGTGTAATAAGACGTAAAATATTTACGGGTTCTATGGCAAGTGGGGACGGAGGAGAATCGGGCATTTCCCCTTCTTCCAGGTTCAATGAATATTGTGACAGGGGTGACGGCGGGAGGGGAGACATATTCATATTTACTAAATCCTATGTCCGCAAAAAAAATAAGGATTAATCAATCATTTTGGGTATGTGTTTTTTCGTACTGGTGTCAACATTTCCGCCGAAGCCGACCCGCGGGAAATATAGACGGATGGCTGAAAATTCGGGTATACTTGGAAGTAGGGTGTTTGTAGTATGTGATGGAAAGAAGAGCTCGACGCCGTGGAGTTCTCTGGGTCGCTGAATTGGTTGGAACTCAGCTGAGTGTTGATGTAAAGGGGCTGGTTGGCTTGTTGTCGTTGACTAGTTGGCATGATGTCCGGGGGAAGATATTCGACATTCTGAGCATGAGACATATCATTGAAAGGAACCTCCTGAAGAAAGTTGTGCACCTATGCGATTCAGCGGGTGCGGGATCCAAATAAAACCCACACTCACAGGATGAACGAAACTCATGACGCCTGCAGAATCAGTGGTCAAAGGAGAACAATTCATCCCGAATTTGACGTCGCCAGCTCCGATATAGGGATCATCACCCTCCCTAGAACCATAAGGTTCAGTGTATGACCCTGACCAATGATCCAGCTGATCCTGGTTCATGATGAGCAACGACAGATGCAACCCAGCTGTCAGGAGGTACGAATTTATATACGTACGCTCTTGGAAAGTCGTTCACAGCATTTTGAGCTTGCTGTGACAAACGGTCGGAGCGCGCGAGGGAATTACTTACTGAGCGGTCTAATGATACTAGCCGGGCAGTTAAGCCTAAGCCCGGGAAATTATCCAACGAGGATCGCGATTACGAGGTTTTGAGCGCATTGTTCAGTGGGAGACTTGCCTACGGCGGTAGGTGCTCCCCGAAATTGACTGTTTTCTGGAAACTCGGGATAGCCACACCGTGCCCCAGTAACCAGTGCCCGAGCGCTCAACGCTCGGGTCCAGATGCCAAAGCACTGGGCAATCGTATGCGTCTACGGGAACATTATTGCTTTCGCTCGATACTGCCAGCCTGAGTAGTAGTATGCGCGTGGCACCTAGTTGTACAAGACTCTGGTGCATTTGAAACTTGCCAAATTTGGGCATTTAGTTGGGAACAGTCTCTCAGAATTAATATCGACCTCTTAGAGTCAACCAATCATGTCTTCACTAGCAGGTGCACTTGAAGAGCCCGTGCGCTACAACCACAATTACTCTTCCGAACTGTCCTTCGTTTCACATCACCAAGATGTTGACATGGACGCGCCGGAGGTCAAGGAGGAACCAAATTCTATCTCAGGACATCCTGAGATGCACCAGGACGGTGGGGACGAGCCAATGGACGACCTTTTCGGACAGGAAGCAGAAGTAAACGAGCCGAGGCGAGTCAAATCCGAAACGTACACCTTCATGTCCCGCTTAGTACACACCCTCGGGCTCATAATGCGTGTATTCACAGAAGCCTTGCCGCTACCCCAGCAGAATCAGGATATGATTCCGACGAGCTCTCTCAGACAGAAAAGGAGCGCAGAAGAGCGCTCGAATACATGGAAAATGATGAACCGGCTCCTATGGTGCCGGAGCTTCAGGAGGCCAATGTTTCCATACCGAATATTCCAATCCCAAGGACCTCCGACGCTGATGTAAAGTGTATCTTCTGTCAGATGACATGACACTCACTACTGTCCTAGCACTGGGTGATTCGTGTACCTAATTTCGTTAAGGTGGACTCGAAACCGTTTCACCCTGATACTTATGTGGGTCCGGAGCAAGACGAAGAGGACTCTCACCCAAACGAGAGCATTCGCGAGAAAAGCATGTCCATCAAGCTCAAGGTGGAAAACACTGTGCGATGGAGATGGATCAAGGATGAATTTGGTCAGGATGTGAGTCCTTACTTGCTCACATGAACCCCTCCTTATCCACAAGACAGCAACGTCAATCGAACAGTCGAATAATTTGCTGGTCTGACGGTTCTCTGAGCCTCCGACTAGGCAAAGAACTCTTTGACATTAACCAGACGATTGACACTTCCGGTGGTGTTGTTCGTCAATCGATCGGGGGCTCACAACCAGCTTCTCAGAGAGCACCATCAGCATCTGGTCTGAAATCACAAGGTCTGACGTATCTCGTAGCACAGCATAAGAGATCGGAAGTTCTTCAGGCGGAAGCCGTCATTACCGGTTACATGACCTTGCGCCCTACCGGTATGCAATCGGAAACACATCGCATGCTAGTTCGTGCAGTTGGCCAAAAACATAGTAAAGTTGCCCGGCTACGGATGGCACCGGACCCGACTATGGATCCCGAACGGGAAAAACAGGAACTACTAAAACTTTCCGCTCGAAAGTCTAGAAAGAAGGTGGACGAAGCGGGTTTTGGATCTCGCAGAAAACGGAGTTCTGGACAGAGAAAACGGTCAGGTCATGATGTTTGGACAGACGACGAAGAACCAGAATATGAAGGCTCTGAGGATGAGGATGACGTGCGTGCTGCCAAACGAAAGGCCGGGACACCCAAGGGTGGAGAGTACCAAGAGGATGACTTCGTCGTTGCCGATGAGTCGGACGAGGACGGGGGGACTGGGGAAAGTAAAAAGCGTCGCCACCGAGAAGAAGAGGAGGAAGATCCTTTGGATCGCTTGGACGCAAAGATTGATCAACAGCAGGAAGAAGAACGGAAACGAAAGCGCCCCGACTCTCAAGGTGGTAATAATGGCCAAAACATGGATGTGGAGAGCGAGGAGGAGGACGAAGAGCAAAGAGTGCGCAAAGCTAGATCGGGTGGTGTGCGAAAGTTGAAGAGGACGTTGACCTTCGAAGAGGACGAAGAGGAGTAGGACACTACGTTATGCATCATGCAACTGCTTAGTGTACACCAACGTGGTCACTTCTGTAGTACTCCATCTTGGTTCCACCTTTCAGAAGGTTGGATACTGTTCACCACCTTTTGATTCTCCTCATTATCCTCCAGGAGATTATGAAGTGTGAAAATAGCATGTTCGCGCAAATCTGACAATTTCGTTACTCCATCAATTCACGGAAAATTAGGTAACGCACAAGGATTGCGTTCATCCACGACACACATATTCATAATGACAGTGACACCTCCACAGTTACGGATAGAATCTTGCACTTTTTCGCACTTGTAGCACAAAACGCCGAGCAAACGCACAAGATCGCGTTTGACGTATGAAAATCCCGTTGGATCACTCGTCTCAGGAACACTGTCAGCTTGGCAAGACGAGACTGGTTTCCCGAAATTTATCCGTGGAAGGAACATGTCCAGAAGCCGTAACATTTCTGTCACGGCGCCCAGTTATATCATGATGTCGTGTAAGGTTCGATATAGAATTACCTATGGCACATACTGCCATGTCTTGTCCAAGTGGCGAAATAGCGCCTCGAACGAGTAGCGACAGCTCATTCTTCAAGTTCTTCCTAATATCGCTTTCCTCGAACTCCAGCATGGCGCTGACGACGCACTGGGTTACCAGGACAAGTGCCTCACACGCCCTTGGTAGAAGAGGATCGAACGGGTGACTTCCAGACAGGTCGCCACTGAAAGCAGTCACATCATCGACGGACTTCTTTCCAATCGATCTTCTGACTGCTTGTGCGGAGAATGAACAAAGCTCAAAAAAGCATGTAGTTAGCATGGGGCACATTCCTATGAGCGCCGTCGACGAATGCGGGGAGTGGAGGTATGAGTCCAATAGCTTGAGTAGGGTGGTCTGGTGGGGTGCAATTACTTCATCCGCCCTTCCAGAACTATCAGTCACCTTTCGAAAAGGTAATAGGAATACGTACACATTTAAGTTTCGATATAAATGTGGTGTGAATCCACCGTCAAATAAGTGCGTAAACAGATGATATCTAGGAAAATCTCTCAATAGGCAACCCAGGATAGTGAGAATTTAGACATCACCCATAATCAAATGCTTTCCCTCCATCACTGGTGTCTTCTGCGTCATACAGAGAGACCATATGATCCAGTAATGCAATGCATATTCTAGCACCAACACGTGTTTCGGCCAGTAATCTCCTTTTTAAAAAAAGTATATTAGAACGAGACACAGAGAGGATATGCCGCTTTCATACTGCCGGTGATTATTCTGGTGAACACAATTAACCAAGAGCACGAGGAGCGATAAAATCGTTCGGGTGTCCGGCGAGGCTAGTAGTCGACTTTGAATAGTTGGATATGAGCAATGACCCCTCCTTAACTCGGCACTCACATGAAGACGACCTGTTCCTCAGGCAGATTTAAGTACGCCTCCCATAAACGGGCCAAGAGGCTATCATTTGAGGTGATCATGTTTGAAAGTGTCTGGACCAATACACGCGTAATCGGATATGCTGTGTGGAACAAAATTATTTGGCAACTACTTTTCTTCGAATTGATGTTGCCCACATTGTTGGTCCTGTGTTGCTGACCAAGAGCTGTAAACATGGAGAATAAGCCGTAGAGAAGGCTCAATCGTGCTAGGGGTTCCTTTCAGTCCTTCTGTTATAGAAGATGGTTGTTTGGCTCACAAGGCATTTTGCTGGTTGCTCGGCACAGCTGCGACAAGATTCCTAGTGAACCTGGCGAAGCTCAACACAAGAGACCGGGTCGGTGCATCCTGCTCGTCGAGCGCGACTCGTTCTGCCAGTATGTCCCACATCTGATGGAGACGGGGCCATATCGATGGGTCGTTCGCCCCCATTCGTACCCTATCCATAGATCAGCGGCCAGACTTGATGCATGGCCTTTGGCCTTTACACACCGGAGACCCTGGTCCCGGGCAAGGTCATCAGCAATGTGATCCAACGACACCACGGCGTCAGTAGCCATGGCGATAGTATACCGGCCTTTCTTAATGAGAAGTGCATCACAATGTCTGCAAAAGTTTGTGTTGGTTGAGAATGCGTCACTGCCCGCGTCCGTCATTGCTGAGATCGAGAGGGGTCAAGTCAAGCACGACAAACATTTCCATAACAAACTTACTCGGTGTCACTCCACCAACTGTCCCCCGGCGAGTCCAAGCTCAAACATGCGCCACCGGGCAACATAATGCGCGGCTATCACATACGAATTGTCGTGCAGCGAAAAGCAGAGATATCTCAGTCACATCCCACTGTTGTCAATACCTTCATACCGAAGTCGATCTTTGATCACCTTCCATCTCAGTCCCCGAAATCCACCTCGAGGAGGAACGCGATCTTCAATCCCATACATAAAGACTATAGGCTAGGCTCCATCCGAGTGGACTGGATTGATTTCGAGGACATGTCTGCCTATACTGGTAAAGCGAACCAGAGTGTGAGAGGTGCGTGCCGTCAATAATGACTCTGACGGAGCTGATAATATTCCGGTGATAGGGCCTGCCACTGCGACTTTTGTTCCGCATTCTCGCACCAAGTCTGGCTCCACCAACTTACCGGAAGGGGTCGTGCACGTTTACCGCGACTGTGACAGGCGACCGGAGCCCGACAAAGAGGCGATTTCCCCTTCAGCAGGAGATGTGAACGTTGATGATGGTGTTACGTTGGGCGTTCTTGCTGTTCCAGCATGGATGACACCCTCAGATTTTCTTGCGTTTGTGGCACCGGCTGCAGAAGGAATGGCACATCTTCGGCTGGTCCGGTCAGTGCCCTTATCGTGGTATTAGTTCCGATATGTGGTGACATCTCTGATTATTTCTTGTAGGGACTCAATGCCCAACCGTTCGATGGCTCTTCTCAGATTTCGACGGTCGGAGGAAGCCTTGGAATTTGCAGAAGCCTATAACGGAAAACCCTTCAATTCGATGGACGTAAGTAAACCAACGATGTCTTCTTAAGGAACCATCTCAAACTTGTTCCCAGCCTGAAACATGTCACGTTGTTCGCGTGTTATCCGTGGAGATCGATAACGATGACTCTGTGTCCACGGCGATATCTCGATTGGGCTCTCCACTGTCCATGTTGTATGAACTTCCGACATGTCCAGTGTGCCTCGAAAGAATGGATGCTGCGGTCACGGGTTTGATTACTGTCCCGTGCTCACATACATTTCACTGCATGTGCCTCAGCAAATGGGGAGATAGCAGGTTCGTTCACTCTTCTGGTATCACAAGATCCAATTTACAGTCCACTTACAGGTGCCCTGTGTGTCGGTATTCTCAGACGCTCTTGTCCTCTCACCCAACGACATCGCGTTCACGTGTCATTCCATTTGCAAATGCAGCCACGCCATCGGTCTCGACCTGTGCCGATTGTCCATCTACAACTAATCTTTGGATATGCCTCATTTGCGGAAACATTGGCTGTGGCCGCTATGGTCGTGCCCATGCCCACGCTCACTACCAAGGCACAACGCATCTCTATGCCCTTGAACTAGAGACTCAACGTGTTTGGGATTATGCTGGTGATGGATATGTCCACCGTCTGATCCAAAACAAGGCAGATGGAAAATTGGTCGAACTCCCCTCTGCCTCGTCTTCCATGGGCGTCAATGCGAGGGACGATGATGCGCTGGGACCAAGTCATGCCGATGCTCTTAGCGCAGAAAAAATAGAAGCCATTGGTATTGAATATTCGTATCTACTCACATCTCAGCTCGATTCTCAGAGGGCTTTCTATGAGGAACAGATTACGCAGCTGAGAACCCGAGTCGACGAACTGCAGAGCATGGTGCAGAAACTTGGTCGCGAAGTAGAAGAAGGAAGAGCAGAAGCAATGGAACAGGAACAGCTGCACCGTCGCGAAGAGGAGGAAAGACTGGACGGAATATATCGGGAAAAGCAAAAAGTGGAGAAGAGAGCAGATAAAGCTGCAGATCTCGCTCGGAGATTTGAAAAAGAACTTAAGGAAGAAAAAGCAGTCAGTGAAGGGTTACTTAACAATTTGGGGAAGATGAAGGAAAAGGCCGAACTCTTTGAAAAGCAAAAGCAGGAGCACGACGCCCAGATATCCGAACTACAGGACCAACTCAGAGATGTCATGTTCTTCTTAGAAGCACGCACGAAGATCGAGCAAGGCGAAGGTGCCGAAGCTGAGGCGGCTGGGGGCTCGGTCGGGTTGCCACTCCCCTCGACACCCAGCAACAAGAAAAAGAAGGGAAAGAAGGGATGAAATTTGTGATTTACTCACTCGTGTCTGACGCGGGTATTTGGCTTCATTCAACCATCACCCTGAGATGCTTGCCTTCAAAAACAATAACACTTCCTTCCGTCGCACAAGATCCGTATTATTCCAATTTGGAAAGGCACGTCGGTAGAATTCGCTCGTGGAGAAGACAGGGAATATTGTGCAGTAAAGGATTCATTCCATCGTTGACGTAGTCGTCCGACGGCGAAGGGCTGCATCTCCGATAACTGTACTCGATGCCTGAGGAACAACGGTGTATCCACTATCGTTCTCCACGGCATTCTTGTACTGGATTATGACATTTTTGCGAGTGGGCCGGCGTAGTTTGGACGTTTGTCGAGCGTCCCAAATCATATATAGTATAATCTCGGCGAAGGCGACGACTAGAGCCGCACACACGGCCGACAGTGCTCGCTATCAACAACTGTGTTAACCACAAACTAAGGCGCAGAACGAGACAGACTGCTTACCCATTCGAGTTGCATTCCTGTGTATTCGCTTGCCCACCAGGTTGCAACCCCCGTTCCAGCGACGCTCAGAACTGCGTTGAGCAAAGTAGCGATGGCTTTTCTGTCCTTGATCTGTAGACGTTGATCTTCTTCTGGGTCCTTGGCTACGTAAGGAGGAAATTGCTTTTCGGGAGACGTGTGGGTACCAGCAAGCAATGAGACCATCGTGTATGACTGTGGGTCGAGAGGCGGGCAACAGGCTTGCAAAGCCGCCTTGCCATCAGTAGTTTGGCACCACCTCGATACCTTCAGGATGAGCTCGTACGGTATGACTGGTACAGCCGTCGTATTGGCTTCGGATGACAAGCGGAGGGTCAGTTGTCGAGACGTTTCTTCTGGCAAGACCCGTAGAGCAGCCGCCAATACATCTCGAAGGTGCAGTTCCAACGAAACGTTCAACTTGGCGGTCATGAGACAGTACCAGCCACAAGGGGCGATTGACAAGTGGTGCCATCTACAAAACTAACGTAACTCCACTTCAATCAACTTTTCACAAAACTTTCTCAACTCCAGCAGGGAATTTGTAACCGCCCTGGCGTCTGACCTACGCAAACGTAGATGGGCTCGCGAAAATCACCAATATTCCAAGCATTTTCACTTACCTCGTCAAAGATTTCCATTTCCAACAAGCTCTTGTCATGGCCCCAAAGTTCGCTCTGCGCCTTGCCATCTCTTACGCATCGAGCGACCTCATCCGCCTCAAAATGCCACCCAACCCCGACGTACTCGAAACTTCTTGTCTCCTCCCTCACTACACTCCCTGGCTTACCTTTCGCAAAGTATTGCACAGTGAACGATTTCGGGCAATAGATGGGTGCAGCAATAGCGATCGTCCCATGCTCGTAGCGAATGACAACGCTAGTATGGAAAGAGGCTGCATTGATGTTACAGCTCAATACGGCTTGCGCTGAAAGCGTGTTTGCAGCGGTAGGTGACTCAGGAGAGAAGGAGACAGTGAATGAAGTATTGCGATCGACTCCTGTCAGCGGCGTTTTGAGCATGGTGCCTGTGACACCGGAGGGTTTCGCCCCCTTGTTCGAAGGGTGTTCATATAATGCAAGGATGGCCTGCTCAACGGTAATGAGACTAAGTGGTACGACTAGAGAGTGAACTGACGTGCCCAGATCAATGGGTAAGGGCCACTAGATATCAATTAATGAGATAAGCGGGTCGTGTTTTCGGCCGATCACCCTACTTACAGATCGAGGAGCGCCCCACCACCCAGCGCAGGGTCCAGAACTCGGTGAGTAGGCGGGAGTTCTGAGATACTCTCGTCAGCGAGAGGGGAACAAAACCGACCCGGGTTACTTACTACTTATACCGAAATCACCTGACAAATCGGCTGACAGTGCAACAGGTTGTCCTAGAACACCGCTTTCCGCGATCTTCTTGACCTCTAGTGCGAGTGGTTGGAACCGTGTCCAGAGGGCTTCCATAAAGAAGACGCCGTGCTCTTTCGCGGCCGCAAGAAGGGACCGGAGCTCTGCAGCGTTTGATGTGACCGGCTTCTCGCAGAGCACATGCTTCTTTGCTTTGATGCTATCCAAGGCGTTTTCGTAGTGAAGTGTGTGAGGAGTACCTGGCATATGAGCAGTGTGAGCAGCGAGTGGTTCAGCATCAGAATGATGTTGCAACCAACCGATATAGATGGCATCGACGTTCTTATCGTTTCATTGTGAACGGAAAACTTTGGAGTTGCGATGTGAAAATGACTGCTCACATTGTCTGCGTATACTTCTGCGTAGCTGCCATACGTCCTGATGGACTGAGCCTCGCTTCCAAACTCGGTGACGAACTGGACTGCAGAGCCCAAGGTACGAGAGCCGACGGCGGTGACTCTGTGCAATACGTCGTGGACATCACGGCTGCAGGGGCAAGTTCTTGAACAACGTTCTACTCAAAAGAGTCTCACCTACGCCTTTGGATCGATGAGGATGTCCTTGGGCAATGTCGATAAGAAGGACACGTAGGTTGCCAATATGTCGTAAAGGCTCACCTTCACAAACGCGGATGAGATTTTTCCAGTGGAGATGATACCCCAGCGCAGAACGAAAGGTTGAGCGGATGACATGGCAAGTATCAGAAGATCAGTTGACAGCGCGACTCGGAGATTCAGTTATCAATCAAATAGCAGGCGCCGATTCTATGTCTTGCCACTAAGCCCGATCGACGTGCGCCATGTCCACACAAAGCGTTGAACAGGTTCTTGAAGAAATGCTGGTGGCCCTCTTTGAATATTCCGACGTCCTCGTTCGACACCTGCTCCCAGAGCTGGTCATTATCCAGGGCACCAGTTTGCCATGCAAACACCATCGTTCGGACCTGGAAGCTGTCCTCAGTAGATCCATGGAGGTCATTCGGGACTGGGACGCAGAACTTCAGGCTCAGTTCATCGGAGGGCATCCCAGGATCGGTGAGACGAAGAATCTTTCAGTGCTTAGTGCCAGCGAACAGGGCGGTGGCACATCGCAGCTGACCCGTCCAGAGGTCCTCGCACGGCTCGCGCATTTGAACGCGTGCTACGAGCGCGCGTATCCCGGGTTGCGGTACATCACGTTCGTCAATGGTCGGAGTCGGGCTGTGGTCGCGGAGGAGATAGAGGACAAGCTCGCGGTCGCGCATTCCCTCTCGCCCAACCAGCCGTCCGTGGAGAGTTTCGTGCCCCACGACAGACAAAGCCATGTCTGGCACGCGGAACTCCTCAGAGCAATCGAGGACATCCATCGTATAGCTCGAAGCCGGCTGGCCAAGCTCACCGTAGATTGACTGGTAAGCAAATATATAGCAAGACATGTCAGTGCTCGTCTGAAAGCAGCCCAGTTGCATAGGTTGAATGGATACCGTATCGTACAAGGATGGAAGCCAGTGCGTACGAAGAGGCAGAAGATGAAAACAAACACCACCATGAGAACGAAAAGGGTGGGGAATAAATATGTATGAGGACAGTACAACAGTGATACAAAAAAGATCCGACGTAGGGAAATAAGAATATGTCCATAAAAATCGCTACCAGGTGGGTTGAGGTGTGAATGGCTGGCCCTTCTCTCGCAACTCTCTGCGCTACATTGCAAGGGTGAGCGATGAGGATCCCGCTCAAGCACGGAGGGAAAAACGAATACCTTGAGAACTTCTCGTCTCCTCATCTCCCATTCTGGATTCCGGTCGCAGAGCTCCTGGTAAAACTGTTCAACCAGTTTTGCGTGCATCTCCTTCTCTTCCTTGATCTTGCGGATGTTTTCGTACAGATCAGCTCGCGCCTTCATGCGCGCTTCACTTCGTTCCTTGGCCTGCTGCGCCCATTCTTCGCGTTCTTTGTTCCGCCTCTCCCGTTCCTCGTCCCAAGCTTGCTTGTTCAGTTGTGCGCGCTGTATGCGATCGTCGTAGGCCTGGGAAACGTCGATGAATTTGAACGAACGTTCGACGACGATGGCACACGCCGGACGCACCTTGCGCTTGGTCGGATCACTCAACACTTGGAAGGCTTCACAGACCTGTATACGTTCAGTATGAGTTCGAGCACACGCAGAGTAAAGGCGCAACTCGACGATGTTCATACGTTTCTGAACTTTCCCTCGGCGGCTCTTCGTTCTCGGTCACTCGCAGTCGGCTCGAGCTTGTCTGGATGTGTTTCGAGTGCCTTTGTCTTGTATGCCTTCCTCACTGCAGAAGGGTCAACACTGTGAGAATACAAGAATACCAGTAGGTGGATAGAGAGCAGCAAACCATCGTCTGTGGTCGCGTCGGTCGGTATCCCAAGGACGTCGTACAACGTCAATCCAACTGCCATAGTGCCCCGTTTCCTGAAGGCAAGGCGTGTCAAAAGGCAGGGACGACGGGTCAAGCTGGCAGGTTCAACTGCTTGTAGTGCGCGTAGCTTGGTTCTGCCAATCCCCAACTCCGACTCGACTTCACACGAATGCACCACCCAAATGGCCTACCCGGGATGCTGTCCAAGGAGCTTAGTGTCGCTCAAGATTACGCTTGCCAACCCACGACACTGCCAACAGGCTCGTCATGACCTCTGTTGACCTTCCCAGTTTCGTCCAAGGACATGTTCCATTCACAGTGCCAGCTGCAGGCAAGCCGTGCAGTACGTGGTTCAAGGTCTCTGGCGACCTCAAATCTGGCATTCGGCCACTGGTCGTTCTCCATGGGGGCCCCGGTGGCGCGCACGAGTATCTCGAGATCGTCGCCCAATTGACCACCCTCTACACGATCCCTGTCGTTCTTTATGATCAAATTGGCAACGGTCGTTCCACCCATCTTCCCGAGAAAAGTGGTGATCCCAACTTCTGGACCACAGACTTGTTCGTCGACGAGCTTCACAACCTGCTAAATCACCTGGGTATCCATGACAATTACAATCTACTGGGTCAATCTTGGGGAGGGATGCTCGCTGCTGTTTTTGCAACACAGCGGCCCAGTGGGTTGCACAAGCTCATTATCGCTGATTCCCCTGCGAGTATGAAGTTGTGGATGGAGGGGGCGGCACTTCTGAGGCACCAGTTGCCCCAGCAGGTCCAGGATGTGCTTAACAAGTATGAAGTGGAAGCGACCACTACCCACAAGGATTATCTCGAAGCAACTCATTTCGTTTACGAGCACTTTGTGTGCAGAATGAAGCCTATGCCTCAATCCCTTAAAGTAGCCTTCGAGTGGATGGAAAAGGATCCAACGGTGTACATGACCATGTAGGTATTCTCCATTTCGATGGACATCGTCCTAATATCGGTTGATTGGCTAGGAACGGTCTGAACGAGTTCCACATTACCGGCTCGTTGAAAACTTGGAGCATAATTGATGACCTATCCAAGATCAACGTCCCTACGTTACTTTTGAATGGACGTTATGATGAAGCCCACGACATTAGCGTTGAGCCATACTTCCAACACATTCCCAAGGTGAAGTGGGTCCAATTTGCGCATTCGGCCCATGTCCCGCAGCTGGAGGAGACTCCAAGGTTCATGGAAGTGGTTGGCAATTTTCTGCTCGGATATTAGGGATGGCTGGGACTAAGTACGTGACGAGAGTCACTTCTGGAGCCAATATCGAGATGGTATGAGTGAATGATTGCTAGTGGCAAATTTACAGTTCAAAAAGTATCTATCATGACAGTTCTTTGTTCTCGACGCCGTATTTGGCGGGGTCTGTACCGTGATGCTGGTGGTTGACAAAGTTGAACCTGTGAAGACGATCAGGAATTGCATCGCAAGGTGGTGCAAGATGCCTCACATCGGGAATGCCTCTGGAGAAGGGCAGTGTCAAGAGAGGATGATGTACAACAGAAGGGAGGCTCACGGAATTTGAGTTGGGACCACGCAGAGTTGCGGTAGGCAACGCCTTGTATCCACTGTGGTTGAGAGGACTCGGGATGCAAGGGCTTTCCCTCCGCGACGCGTTGTCTCAACTCGGATAGATCCAAGTCCTCTTCACGTTTGTTCTCTGTCCAGCCCCAGAAACGGACTTGTAATGTGGTGAGATCAGGTCCCGGTGTGTACCGAGAGGTCGCTTACAGCTTGAATTCTGGTATGCAAAGAGGAACCCGCCTACGAAGCCCACGAGTCCCCCGAGGCGGAGGGTGGTACGAAGGCGGATGTTGGGTGGCAACGGGTCTGCCATGTCTGCGAGGGCGTTGTTCTTCGTTACAAGAGGACATCGAATAAGAGAAGTTTGAGCATACTCCACAAGTACAAGGCAGTCGGAAATGCGGTGGTTGCTGCAGCCCAGGTTGCATAGTCAGAAGGGCGGAAATAACGGACGACACGAGAAAAATGCGGGTCTGCGTCGATGAGCGGGTAGGGCGTCTTCACGACCTTGTCAGGCATGGCGACCGTGACGGTATAAAAAAACAAGGCAAACGTTCAAGTCCCTCACGCTCCGGCCCTAAACTCCAATATTCCCTCTTGTGATTGTCCTTGTCGTATCTTGTCTCTTTACTTTATCCTCGCGTTCGCTCACGTTTCCCCCGTCGCTCGCCCGCCCAGTCGAGCTACACGCTATTTATTATCTACGATGAGCGCCGTCAGGCGAAATGACCGTCGCGCCAACAGAAACAGCCTCGCCTCGCCATATACGCGACCTCACAGGACCCAGCAACCGAAAAAACCAGTCCGTACATTCTTTTGGCTCATTCATTCTGGCGCATTTAGTCAATTCAACAGCTCTGGAGTCTCTCTGGCCTAGTTAGCTTTCTGAATCCCTTTGGGGGCAGCAGTGAACCAGAGGAATCCGACACCTCGATTCCATCAGATGGCGAGATCGAGCAAGGTCCACCTCCCCTTCCCTTCTCACCGCCATCACCACAATTACCACCACCTACGTCACTGCAACAGCAGGCATGTACCCGACCTACATTCCTTCGAGTTCAAGACCGCTCAACTCTCATTTAGTCGTCGCCTCATTCACCACGGCCCTCGGGAATGATCGGTCCGAGTGCACCTCCAGCCCACCTTACTCAATCGTCTCCAATCCGACCGTTTTCTTTGATTTCACCTACACCTGCCCATTCTGGTTCTTCCCTGGCCAAAAATCTTGAACCGGTCACGAGGTTTCTGGTGGAGAAAGCTGGGCAGCCCCTCAACGAGTTTGAGGCAGCTGGCATTGTGGATTATATCCAGAAAAACGTGCAAGGTACGCTCAAGGCTAGTTGCATCAACGTGTATTCACGTAGGGTTCTCCGATTGTTGCTGTAGGACCAGCATCTATTCCTGACAAACCTGAACCATTTCGGTTTTCTGTGTCGCCTTCGCGCAGCACCTCGCCAAGTCATGGTCAGGGCATGGGCAACAATCAGGCACCACGCCGAACTCTGTCCAGGAATCCAAATGGCGTATACCGATGGCAAGGTGCAGGCAGTTCTCGTCCCCGTAATCGTTACCAGTCTCCTGGTTTCGCACCTCGCTCGCAGCAACATCGTATCAAACTATCACCACCAAAGACGTCGGTGACTGCTGACACGAAGCGGCGGCGTATGGGTGATGAGGCTGAACCTTCGGTACTTCGAAAGCTGGGAATGCCCTCTACCTCCACGGTCAGCTTCCCAAGCTCGGTACTAGAATCTCCCGTCCCACCTTTGCATCACGCCACCGGAGCTTCTGTAAATGGTAAACCCACGGTCTCTTCCACGCTTGCACCCGCACCGCCCGTCACGCCGAAGGCGAATGGTATACAACCTCGCGTCCGCACGAGTGGGCTAGCCTTGAAGCCTACCACACCGGCCATCCCGTCACCTTTACGGCAAACATGGAAAGAGAGCGATTCACCACCACAAGCGCATCCATCTTCCCGACCTACACGAGCAGCTGACTTTATGACCGAACTTATCAAGGAGGTAACGCCCACAAAGAAACCGGATGTCTCGAATCCGTACCAGACGGCTAGTCCCGTCAAACCACCAGCACCAGTGAGGAAGCCTATGGTCAAACGAGCCAAACCTGCCTCCGCTAAGTCCGTTGAGAAACCAAAGTTACAAGAACCGACTGTGTCCGCACAAGCCATCATTGAAGCGACTGTCCCCAAGGTTCGTTGATTGTTGATCGTTCGATGAGCCCGCTCAGTCGACTCAAGTTTGTTTTACATTCTCAGGGCACAAAGCGTTCAAGACCGCCACCGGAAATGGAAAAGCCAACTCGTGGGGAAGAAGTTTTGGACGATTTCACCCCCCTGCTCCTCAACGGTTCCACACATAGAATGCGTTCCGCTGTTAATGTTGCAGAGACCGTCACCATTGTGGAGGGTGATGAAAGTTCTTCCAAGCGGCGTAAAACTCCTGCCGAGCCATCACCCAAGGCCCAAGAGATTGATGTGACTGGTGCTTCCAAAGCAGCTGTACATCCAGCGGAAATCATTGAACCCGCTGATGACATTATCCATGCGAATGGCAAGCAAGTGACGACCGCGCTATCCCTGCCCTCCGCTGCCAAACCATTGTTTGGTATTACCAAGACCTCCGCGCCGAAGGAGCCTTCCAAGCTCCGGTACAGTTTTCAGGCCAACAGAGTGGAGGTAAAGAATGCAGATGCTGTCTCAATACCGCCTCTTTCGTCGCTCTTTGCATCCCCGCCTGTCCTATCACCCACCATCCCCATGAGTACAGCGAGCCAAGAAAAGCCCAAATTGTCACCGAAGGAAGAAGCTCTTGCAATCAGTGTTGATGAGCTTCCCAGGTTCACGTTTCCTGTTGGAACTTGTCACTCCGCCGGTCCTAGCTTTTCTGCGGCACGCAGCGCAGTCCTTGCTTTGGCAGTTACTTCCCTCCCAACATACGAGTTTGCTACTGTCATTGCCCCGATACGTGCTTTAAACGGGTTTAACTGGACCGCAGCTGGGTTGAAAGCACCCACCGCTACTTCGGCGCAGGTGTGGAAATGTTCGCTTTGTGACTTGCAGAACCCCGCAAATGCGAAGGATAAGTGTACGGTCTGCGATGCCCCCCGACCAGCTTCAATAGATTCCTCTTCTCCCAGTCCTGTTGTTGTGCCTATGCCGACCTCTACTCTCACTTCAATAACGCTTTCGTCTGCCTCACCGAAAAGCTTTGATTGGTCTTCGGCTGGCTTGGCACCACCGTCCAAGCCTCAAGGTGGTGCATGGATGTGTTCTATCTGTTCGCTCTCCAACCCTGCAAGTGCCACAGATAAATGTACAGTCTGTGATGCACCTCGCTAAAGTATGTTACACACTATACTGGACGTCAATGCGAGTCTCCTTGTCAACCTGTGTTCTCCTCGCAGTACGAAGTATTTGGTCCTTGTTGTGATACCAGCAAAACGCTTCATTACATATATATACATATATACATTTCACACAAGAGATCCTCTACAAAACGGACAGCAGTCGGTAATCATCACAACGCTTGCCCAAAATCTAACTTGCGTGCTAGCGGTCGTAGGCCATCGAACGGCGATGAGAGCTTCCGTTTTAATTTGTTTGGAGGAGCAGCTTTGACTCCTAGACTTGACGCTGATGGTTCTACATTTTCGTTCACTTCTTCGAGAGGGTGTGACTGGGCGGAGACAGGTTTAGGCAATTTAGATGGATGTGTTGGGTAGGGTAGGGATGTAAAGTAGGCATGATGAAGAGCCTGGACGCGAAGATAGATTAGAAAGGCGATGCATGCAATGTATAATTTCCAGGTGAAGACGAACCGACCTCTCGTGCACTGATTCGTCGTCGCGGCTCGTACGTAAGGCACCTACTGAGTAGGTTCAAAGCGTCCCCCGAAGCCGCAGTAAAGAGGTCACGGAGGAGCGTGCGAGGAAACTGTCCTAAGGGAACATAATCTGGGAGTTCAGTATGCCCCTAAGAAACGTTATTGGGTGCGCACAAGGGTCACAGCAGTCAGTTCACGTCAAAGGGATGCGGCAACGAACAGAAAAACGCTCACTGGCCAGTCTTCCTCCGTCGGCGTTCCGAGTGCTCGGAAGATGGTTTTGAGCTGGTCCATGTCTGACTCCCCGGGGAGGTATGGCGTGCGTAGCATTAGCTCTGCAAAGATACACCCCACGGACCAAATATCGACTGCAGTACCATAGTATCTACAGCCGAACAAAAGCTCAGGGGGTCGATACCAGCTGACACGAAACAGGTGAGGCCTCATGAATACTGAGCGAGGTAGGCTATGAACGAACCGAGTGATGACCTGACATGTCATCTTGTATCCGGGGTCTGCAAAGTCTCTTGCGAGACCGAAATCTGCAAGTTTGAGTTGCCCATCAGAAGCGATGAGAAGGTTGTTTGGTTTCAAGTCCTACGATTGACGCAGGGTGGTGTCAGTAACATAACGGTATGCACTGAATACCAGATGCCCTACGCAGAATTATCAAACGATAGACGCACCCGGTGGAGAATAAAGTTCCTATGACAGAATTCCAGTCCACGAAATGTCATTGCGATCCATGACTTGATGTCCGCAGGAAGAAAGACGAGTGTGCGATCTTTGATGACAATTTCGAGGTCGCTATCCAAGAATTCGAGAACGAGGTTGAGGTTCGTTTTTGAGGAGAACACGTCCATAAGCTGGCGGTAGATAAGCGTTCTATGGAGAAACGTAAGGGGAGAAAGAGAGCTACTTCAATGATATTTTGGTGGTGTAGCTCACGAAGATACTTGACTTCGCGAACGGCAGACATGTCGAGACCGTCTTTGAATTGCCCGACTTTTATCTTTTTGATGGCAACTCTCTTTGAAGTCGATGCCTCACGGCCTATTGGTGTTGCATGAGAAGGCGCGCGACGGTGTGACCCGAGGGACGAACCTCTGTAGACAACGGCGTAAGTGCCTTCGCCGATTTTCTGGTCTTTCACCCTGCAGCACGCGCACGGCGGTCAGGACGCCATACAAGAGCAAACGAAGAAAGGGTACCATCGTTTCTGATGTTCTGCATTGGCCTTTTCGACGACGTCCATCCACTGTAGACTTGGACTCCTCGCAAGGGACGGTTTTCTACATTTGGCCTTTGACTATTACAACTACCACAAACGCTCATTTGCTCATTTCGCTTCCCCTCCACAAGCTCGCTCGACAAACAGAATGGCAACATGTTGTCCAGAACATTCATGACCGCGGCTACCACTAGTGTCGCGCCTTCGTCCTCCATCATTTCGCTGACTGCCCCTTTCACACATGCCTCGCTCGCAAAGATCAGAGATACCCTCGCCAATGCCGCGATCCAGCAAAGCATTGTCCCAGACCCAGCGGAGACACACGCAGCCGTCCTCGTACCGTTCTGCAACGTGAATAACACGCCTGGCGTGCTGCTAGAGGTCAGAGGCAAGTTGAGGACGCATGCCGGTGAAGTAAGGTGGGTGCAAAGTTGCTCTGTAATTCTTGCCTTGACTTGAGTATTATCAGCTTTCCAGGTGGGAGGGTTGACAAGGTAGTTACCTCTTCTCTGGCGTCCGCGGGTGGTGGATTATGTTTAATCCTACTAGACAGATCCATCTTTCCTAGCCACTGCCTTGAGGGAAACGCACGAAGAAGTGGGCATTCTGCCTACTCAGATCGAGGTCATGGGACAATTTGGTCCTGCTGAAATAAGCCTCAGCGGTCTCTGCGTGTGGCCCTATGTAGTACGTTCTCTATCTTTGTCCAACACTATCCAGTCCATAATAGGCTTGCTACGTCCAGGGCTTCGTCTATCCACGTGAAAACATACCCTTTTCCTCAAGCCACGAATCAAACACCCACATCGCGCAACCGGATCCCGGTGTAGAGACCAAATATACTCAGCACAGCCGGGACGCGTTCGGCCATGATATCGATACCCCTCTCCCATCTATATCCCTCACCTCGCTGACAATATCCCAACCCGAGGTAGCCACCGTGTTTCATCTGCCCCTCACGGCTGTCGCCTCCCACGTTCGGCTCAAAACTCGCCAGTTCCGTGGTGGAAGACCTTACTGGGCCATTGACGTTTCGGACCTTGTTCCCCCTGGCCGTCCATGTGAGCCAACTGACACGCGTGGACAGTCGGAAATCGATGGTGGGAGACTCGAAGTCTGGGGGCTAACGGGATGGTACCTCTCCCTATTAATGAAGATGTTGAGAGTCTATCAATAGATATCGCCCTGACCTTGGATGTCCAGAGGGCTGGTTCAACGCATTCAATAGTACCGCCTTCCCACCATCACTCCATGCCGCAGCACAGAATGCGGGCTGTTCCGCCGCCGTTGAGTAGATGAGCTATGTCAACCATTCCTGCAGTGATCGTATTCAATAGGGACCATTAGATTGATATGATACAAGAAGGTATGGACGATGCACAAGATGACAAATGGACCCACCCTGCATCATGATCATCTGAACCCAAAGAAAACCGTGTCATGAGAGATGCGTAACTGGACTATCATGGCAATAGGAACGAACGAGACATGTCCGTGTGAATATGTGAGCATTAACAAAGAACAAGTGATAGCGATGCGACCAACGCGGTAGCTTGTTATCGTATGGATATTAGGCGGATGCCAAAGATCGGCCAGAGAAATCGTTCACAAAGCATAAGCATGGGAAATAGATACACTTGATGATAATAGCACAGTTCGTCATGCGAGCCCGCGGCTCTGCATCGGGCCAGGGAATGCAGACGACATCGGCGAGACCTGGTTTTGAGTCGGAACATCAGCGTCGAGGGACGGACCATTGCTCATCGTTGGAGCTGCGCTTGTACTTGGCGTTGTTGGTGCACCACCTGGGGTTGGTACCTTTCCAATGAACCAGGAAGGTACCCAGCCGCGATCACCACCCTCCTCTTTCACTGCCTATAAAATAATACTTAGCTTCATGGAGAGTCAAGGTGACAGAAACATACATATGACCAGTGATTATATCGCTTGAAAACCCTCAACGCATCGTCCTTCGCCAGGTCCAACTCTTCGTCCCCCTTCTTCTTGTAGTCCATCAACGCAATGCCAGGGAAGCTTGTGGATATAATGCTCAAAGGCAAGATCGGTGTCTTGTTTTCAGAGACGTCGGGGGATCCGGCCGCCTTGGCTGCCGCTGTCGCTTCAGCTATTGCTGATGCAACTGGCACATTTGTTTCCAATAAGCAACCCGCGGGTACCCATCCTTGTTTCGAGGTATCGGTGTCGACAACACCAGAACCCGTTGGGTCCCGTTGCACAACCCACCAACCACGGGCTCGTGAAAGTATGACAAAAGTATCCCCACTGCGTGCCTAGGTGAGAGATCGACACCAGAGTCATAGGGAGCAGGACCACGCACACGACGACATCAAATTCATCTTCTTGTTCTGCCATATAGGGGTATATCGCCACTGCATATGAAACACCCATGGAGGGGGGCATCTCCCTCCTCGTACTCTCCGTTTCAGCCGATCCGTACGAGCTCGATTCAAGTCTGGAAGTTTGTCCAGGATTGACTAACGCGGCAGAGCTGATGACGTCGCGGTTGTTTGTGCCATCTTCACCAGATTTATTTTCGGCGATCGGTGACATGACCTCGGGCCAGCCAGCTTGTGGCGTAGTCCCTGTGAGGGGTGGTGCCGGTGCCGACAGATCACTCACCTCGAGCTTCGGAGGACGAGCAATCGCTTTTCCCTGGCCAGCAGCGATAGGCTTGTCGGGGTGCGAGGGGGTGACACTGGGGGTGTTATTATTACTGTGCACATGTTCAGACGAAATAGAGGCTTTGCGAAGAGCGTGTTTTTGTTGAGCAACTGCGATTGGGGAGCGTATGTCTTTGATATGCTTGAGCATGAAAACGGGATTTTTCTTCGCATCCTTGAGTTTTTGAAAGAGAAGTAGTGGTTTTTCATCATAACTAAGACATCGTTCGATGCGATTTCCTGTACAAGAGACAGTGAGTGATTGAAGATAATATAAATGGGGTATACACAGCACCAGGTGACCCATAGCATATGAACATGGCATAGTTTTGCCAGTTATCGTTATTGATCTTATATTTCTTCAGCGCGGCCGGCAAAACTTTCCACGTTGGGTCTTCCAAGCTAACTTTGAAGCTCTTAAGGTTGTCTGAGCTTTCATGCCGATTTGTTTTGGCAGACGATAATGGCTGAGGGCCGGGTGAGTCGACCAGGGAGGACACTTGGTTCCTTTGTGATGCAGAGGGGGCGGGATCGGTTTGAAGTGAGTTGGGCTGTGTCGACCGAGGTTGGGAGATGTCGTGCTCCATCTGATGAGGCGAGGGATTCGGAGATTCTATCTCCGGTTTGGTGGGAGACTTGGTAGGATTCACATATTGAGCCCATTTGAAGGAAGGTTGTCGTTTTAATGAATGCTCATCGTGTTTATGAGAATGGACGGTCTGTCAGCCATCATTAGGGTGCTCGCAATCAGTCGTTGTGAACTACAGACCTGACTGAATTCCTCCAGCAAGATTTCGACGGTCCCCCTTAGGCGTCTATTGTCTTCTTCGAGATGGTGAACACGCTGAGCTGTGTATATTAAAGATAATGAGGGCAGGAAACGGAAGAACACCTGACGAGAGGGACCAACCCTGTTCCTTGACGAGGTCGTGAAGTTTGTCGACAGATATGGTACGCTCTTGAGCCTCGGCTATAAGACATGAGTGAACACGAACAATTCAGTGGGAAAAGGGGACATACAAGGAGGAACATAGTGGTCCGAATCGATAGGTATGTGGTACGCGAGTTTGGCTTGGTAGACCGCTTTGAGGATGGTTAGCCTCTGACCGATGGTAGCGACTCCGACTGCCTTGAGTGACTCTGTATCTAGCAGGCATAGGACGTCTCCCGAGATGTTATGTTCTGAATGGCACGAGGTGAGCCGTACAATGTATTGACTATGGTTGGGCAGAGGCACCTCTGATCTGTTGTTCGTACTGTGGAAATCCGAGGGTGGTGAACCACTGGTGAACGCGGTCCTCGTTCCAGTCTAGGATGCTCTCGCCGTCGTTGGCGATGTCCATGACCACGACAATGTTAATGATGAAGCACTGGTCAAGAGAGGCTCTGAGCACGCCAAACCACAATGTAATCCAGATCACGTGCCAGTTACAGACGCCCCAGGGAGGCCAGGCAGGGTTTGAACATGACCACGACCATGGACAATCCTTGGGCGACAGCTTGGGACGACCAAGATACGTCCTGGTCTCCAGAAAGCCCAGAAACTGGAGGTACAGTTTGGCTACAGGGCGATCCGTCTTGGGATTCGTCCATCGCCGTCGACTCCCGGGACAGGTCCTCGGAACAGGACATCACCGTACAGGCCCAGCGTGGTACCTCTTATCATTCCACAGAACCCCTTTCTGCACCTCCTGCTTTTGTTTCAGATTACCATTCTCCTCGCGTCGCATCACCTTCCGAACTCTCCCACCCGGTGCCCGAAACAAACGATGCTACCCAGCATAACGTCGCGTCAGCGACAACCCTTTCTGATAAAGAGCGCGCAGCCTCTCCCCTTGACCGTCCAGATGATGACTGGAAAAAGGCATGGGCTACCGCACCTTCTTCCGACACAAGTTCCCCGCGAAATCATCCCTCGGATCAGTGGGAGGCTGCCCGCCAGAACAAGGAAAATTTCAACCGTTCGGTGGTACGATATTTGTAGGAAAGTACACTACAGCTCATCTCTTAGTCAAAGTTTAGCCTCCGGATTTACTAGACACTCTACTCCGTCATTGCCAACAAGTCTCGGAAGAGATTTGGCCAACATCTCAAATAGAGAATAAGGACAACTGGCATTCAGGTTTTGACAACCATGGGGACATGTACGTATCGAAATCTCGGCGAATTGGTGGTCTACATCTCGTAATGAACGTTCTCTCTCAGCGCCACACTTCTTGCCCAGTTAGTTCCCGCTGATTCGACATTACCACCCCCCATACACTTTTCAGCGACTGCAACCGCAAAAGCAATGAACGAAGCACTTAAACTCACACGTCATTTACCTACGTCGGCCAGCAGTCCTCTTTCTCGGCTGTTGGCTTCAAAAGGATCTATGGAGTGGGAAAAATCCATAACAACTAGGTCAGAGGTCATTCCGGATTCTACACATGTTGGGTGGAGAGTTCTTGAGAAGGAAAACCGGCATGGCGCATCTGAGGAGCCAAAACCAAGGAAAGCTACCGGTGGTTTGCTGTCCTTCTGGAACCGCAGAGCATCTGCAATTCAAGTCGCTGTGACTGAGACTCCGAGCGAACGATCCAGTTCGCCTTCGAAGTCAAGTCAAGAAAATATCAATTCTGCTCATCCATCCTCTTCGCAAGCTGCATTGCCATCGAAGGCATCCGTTACTTCTGGACCTCCACTTCCACCCATAGATGCTCATCCCGCAGTGGTAACCGTACCAGCTCCTTCAGCTGTTTCGCGATTCCTGAATCGGTTTGCTCGCTCCAAAAGCGCTCAGCACAGTTCCTTAGCACTGTCCACTGATGACCTCGAGTTTCTTTCTGACATTGTGCCAAGTGCAAGCGATCTACCGGACGAAGTCGATGATAGCACTTTGGATGCGCTTACAGGTGTCAACATTTCATCACCTCTTCCATCAAAATTGCCGCCTCCGATCCCACCGCCTCCTAAACAACCAACAATGTCGAGCCGTCCCCCCTCGGCATTTGGACTTGGAGTCTTGAATAATGTCGTTACCAGAGGTGTTCCAACATCCGTTCAGGTGCAGGCCGATAATCACGCATGCAATATTCCTGTTCTGGCTCCCCCAACGTCGTCGAAGTCTGTACCTCCATTTTCACGCTCGCAAAGCCTGCTTCTATCTTCGAGGGATGTGTCGACATCAAGTTCTCGCCCTAGTTCTCAGCCCTATTCTTCTTTCACACTTCCAACATCACATAAGACTCCCTCGTCACCATCTATACCACCACCCCTCCCTCCACTACCGGTCTCTCCTCCACAAACGCCTCGACCAGGTACTTTCGCAGACAATTTGTCCACGGTTGATACTTCCGGCCTTGGTGACTCTGATGACGAATTCAGTGCATTTACGTCTTTTCCGCCATCAGCTCCCGCACCGTTAGCATTTTCAGAGTCATACCTTTCTCAAGGTCCCCCCTCACCACCTTCACCCCCTCCTCGTCGTACGTACGAGCGCACACATTACCCAAGCTCGTCCTCTGCATCAATATTGAGTCCCACATCTCAAACATCGCTAGATCAGTTATACTCTACCCGATCTTCTATCTCCGCGTCCTTGGATAGTTTTGATGATTTCGTTTCTCCGCCTTCGATCGTACCGAGTGAGAATAGGAAGTGCACACCATCCCCACCTCCGTTACCCATCAAACCACACTCTCAACATCAGAAACCCCCCCGCCTTGATACTAAATCTTCCTGTGTTTACCATGCCCATATCCCGAGCCAGACATTCGCTTCACCGACTGCTCGCACCAGCCTGTTGAGTAGTGCATTCTCAGTGTCATCTGTCAGCAATGCAGAACACCAACGTACTCAAACTCTCGTTAACCACGCGGCAGCGCAGGGGGGCATGCTGTGGCCAAACTCACCCGATTTAGATGAACCAAGGGCGAAAACGATCCCACCACCTCCGTCGACCTCTACATCGCCCAAGACATTAATCGGAGAAAAGGGCTTTGATTTACTGGGTGACAACGATCCTCTAAATGTTGGCATGGAGGCCCTGTCTTCGCTGCCAAGTGTGGTTGGGGCTACTGAGTTTGGGGCCTCGACGCCATCCCCTGCACTCGAAGCTTTGCGTGCGCCTCTTAGAGTGGCGGATGGTTTGAAGAACCAACTACAGTCCTCTCCGTCGCCTGTGCCTTCTACCCCTGCAGCCATACTTTCGTCTTTCTCCCGGGGTGTCTCCGTACCTTCGGCAGTGACGAACCCTAGACCTGGGCAAGTACATTCAAAGCAGATGGGTGGATTATCAGCACAAGACCTATCGTTCTTTGAAGGATTGTAAATCTTTCGATAGGGTTCGATGTCTTTCCTGACGGATGTACCATGCGTTGGCAGTAGACATTTTCAGGGTCGGAATGATTGTTTCTCTACTCAAGGACTGTCACGAGACATGTGTGCTGAATCTCTCGATGAATCCTCCCGACAATGCTAAGGGAAAAGAGGAACGAGAACATTCAAACAAATATGTAGAACCATGTTGCTACAAGCCATGAAAACCGAACTTTGAGAAAAAAAGTACATATGGGAGTAACGTAAAACATAATCCAGTCACTGGGTCCGTATTGCACGATCTTATCTTCTCAGGAATCTTAGGACCCCCAGAGCTTCCAAGACGAGCCGCCCTGCCCGTCACGCCTGTATCCGTCGTCGCGATGGCCATGTCCACCTCGTTCAATTTCATACTCCTTGCCTCTATCGTTCCCCTGGCCATATTTGTGCCTGTGCCTTTCTCTATCCTCACGCCTATCGCCAGGATAATCGTAGTAATGGTGCCTCAATGAATGAGAACGAGAACGTGGTTGAGCAACCGCTTCATAGTAGTTAGGCGGCGGCATGCTATCTGCTCGAGTCGGATAAGAGACAGGTGGGGCGGAAGGTGGCAAGGCCCTTGTAGAATGAGACGTGGGTTGCTCGACGCCATTTATCATATGGCGCTCGGTTCCATCTGGATACCGATAGGTGACGTGTTCGTTTCCCTACCTCCACTGTCAGTAAGAGGGAAAAGTGAGCAAGCCCAGAAACCCACCTGGGAATCTCTGCGCACAGACTTGGTATGTGTTACGCCGTCGACAGTGGAACTCGACCAACTCTGAGAGATCCACCTTCCCCCGTTGTTTCCACTGCCGAATGTCTGCATCGAACTGCTCCCCATGCTTCCATCACCAAAATTGAACGGAGGGGGGAACATAGATGGGAAAGCACTTCCAAAGAAGCCTCCGCCGAAATGGTTTGAACGAGTGGGGCGTCCGAATGGATCATCAAAGAAGGGACCAGCTTCGAACGCTCTGTGAAGGTCTCCAAAAATCGAGTTGAACAACACAAATGGATCTGTGAAGCCCCTTGAGCCGGATGGCGACCCAAAGTCGAAGCCACCAAACGGATCCATGCGGGGGCCACGAAAAAAGGGATCGCGGGTGAAGGGCTCGCGGAAGAAGGCGTCTGAAAAGGGGTTGTGACCATGAGGGCCGTTGGCAAAGGGGCCCTGTGCAGTAGGCGTTGGAGGCGGCCAGACACCGTGCTGATCGTATGCTGCCCTGCTTTGGGGGTCATTCAATACCTCGTATGCATTATTTACCTGACGGCGTTCGCATGGCGTGAGTGAGCAATAAATAGTAGATCAGCAGGGAGCGCACCTTGCGGAACAGGTCTTCAGAGGTCGATTTCTCGACCGCGGAGGCACCCTGAGGCAGGCGATCAGGATGGGTCTCTAATGCCTTTCTCCTGTAGGCCTTTCGGACTTTTGGTGACGTTTGAGTACTGTAAAACATGGTCTATGCAATGTCACGACTTGCCTTCCTCCGAGGTTGCATTCCGGCTGATACCCAGTGTCTCGTAGAGATTCGTGGCCATGAAGTCGTCGACAAAAGACGGTAAGAAGGGCGAATGGAAGTATTATGCGTAACGGAAGGTTGGTGGGGATGAGTGAATGGACATAGGAATCGAGTTGGGCTGAGTCTGCTGGATTGTGGCTGGACAAGGGCATGCTGCTCCACCACGATCCTTCTCTACATTTCCAGAAACTGCCGCTGTTGGCAAGTGCTTCAGAAACAAGTTTGTATGGGTCTTCAGGAAGTCATCTTTTCTGCTACGACACCCTCGCCATCGGACTTGGGGTCAGCGCAAGGACTTGGACCTGGAGCGTTCGTCCTACATGACCTTCAATCAGGCACCGTACTCTCCTCCTTCAAACAAACACGTTCTGCACTACATTGTAGCGCCATCATCGAGACAAAGGATGGTCAAGGAGGAATTCTGCTCGCTGCACAATCGGACAAGGCCCTTTTGAATGTCTATAATTTTCAAAAGGCATGTATCTCTCGAAACGACCGTCCACGAAAAGCTGATTATGGACGAACAGGACCAGATCGCCTTAAAGATGGTTCTTCCGGAAAAGCTGACCTGTATGGCATTGGATCAAATGGCCAGGTATTGTGCCGGTGGTACTGCCCAGGGACGGATATACCTCTGGGAGGCGCGTCGTGTCATCCCTCTCGGCGTACCTCCTCTTATAATTGAGTCGGACAGTAGGTCGCGTCCGGCATACTCTACCAATCCTGGGACGCCCATTATCGCCAAGTGAGCGTGCTGAGATTTACTTGCGACGGGACGGTGTTGGTGTCCGCCAGTGAGGACTCTGGTATCGCCGTTTGGTCAGTGTCTAAGTCCGTGCTGGTCTTCTTGGCGTAATTTGAACTGCTGACCGAGCTTGTCTCTTCGTTAGACTAGTGGATGACGACCTCCAGAATGATCACCCTCTTCCACAATTCACATTGTCGGACCATACCCTTCCGGTGACGGATGTCGTCTGTGGTCTTGGCCCATTTCCGATGTGCCGTATATTATCTGGTTCTATTGATCATACTGTAAAGGTGGATAGGCTGTCGAACTGGTTGCTCTCCCGACTGACGCTATGATTAGCTGTGGGATCTGGCTACTCAATCCTTGATAACGACATTCCATTTCCCAAAGCCCATTCGTTGTGTCGTTTGGGATATTACTGAACGCCTCTTTTTCGCCGCCTCTTCCGATGGATGCGTTTACCAGGTAAATTTATTTCGCGAACGCGAAGTCAAAGGTAATACAGGACCGTTTATCGAAGCTGTCGGCGGCGCAGGCGCATCTGACCCCGTCCGCTTTGATGTGGACGACACGGCAGGGCGAAAAAGACTCATCGAGGTTGGACAGCCTGTAACGACCCTTTGTATTTCATTGAACGGCTCGCTGCTTCTGGTGGGAACAGCTCTAGGGCTCATTCACGTCTATGACATTTCATCACACCAACTGTTGCGGACAATCTCGACGCACAAGGACTTGTCGATTTCATTCCTGGCGACGATGCTCAAGCCTCCAGACCTCGTGGGGCACATCGGCCTATCTCTGAATGTGGCTGGTGCGACGGATGCTCGCGACGTGATGCCGGTCCGACCTGTTGCAGCATTTCATCGGATGAAAGACGCGAACGCGAGAGAGGTACACGAGGTATCTATGATGTTGCCAATCACACGCGATGCAAGTTGTTTTTTTTTTTCGTTGCTTTGAAAGAAGGCTCACAATTCGAATCGACAGACACCACAGATTGGCCGGTGCGAATACGACTACCCGGAAGCTGAACTGGAACGAGATCTTTCATCCTTTGTGCAACCGACTGAAGAGGAACCTTTGGGAGAACGAGTTGCAGAGCTGGAGGCGGAAGTGGAGCAGTTGAAAGAACAGTTAGGAAAGGCCAAGGGAGTGAACGACGCGATATGGCAGGTCGTCGTGCAAAAAGTGTTACAAGGCAATGTAGGGTCGGAGTAGCCATTCGAATATCTGTGGCTGTGACGCTGTGCGAATAAGAGGGTGGCGGTGTGAACGCGCTCGCCGACGTTGGTCCAGCACACCCAAAAAGATGGGCTTCAGACAAGGGGCGGTGTTGGCATCTTGCTCGTTTTTCCTTGGTGCGTTGCGGTTCGTGTGCAGGTCGCAAATGCTCATGCTAATGGTGTCGATGTCGATTGGCTGGTCATTTACAAAGGGGTGTTGTTCATATGTTTCTTCGTCGACTACCGTATTTTGTACCAGGAGTTGACAGAAGACACCATCAAGGATGGGTTCCAGTTCTACGCTACCTTCTTCAACGCGCCCCCCGCTATCAAGGTGAGTCCATCGTAGAGGCTTTTGGGCCCGACCAAACTGCTTTAGGCATTATTACACGGCTTCATTGGCGTGGGGTTAACTGGGCTTGTCGCAAAGCTCCTGCAATGGGACGAGAGCGCCATCTTCTTTGACGGCTCTAGTTTAGGTGAGGCACCGTCAGTAACGTCACGCGAGCGTGCGCTCACATACAAACCTAAGCTGCCTACCTCTTCGCGATCTCGGTCTATCTGGCCGTGTCAATCCCGTGCTTGCGTACGATGGTCACTCCAGCCGAGGTGGACACCATGGATGACCGTGTTGAGGCGATGAGAATTTTATCGGCTGGGAATACGATTATGATGCTCGTTCTCGGAGCCGTACTAGGGTTGCAGGTAAGTGTTGATTACCGATCGCGTAGGTGATGCCCCCTGGTTTTTGGGCGGTGAGAGCATCGCTCGACCTCCCCGTTTCCTTTGACAGCCGAGGACACGTATTTCTGCGGCGTCCCACAGCCGAAGCCATTGATGGTACTATCGGTCTTCTGCAAAGGTTGCGCCATGCGTTCTTCTTTTCCTCCGCTGCCCCCAGATGCAATTATACTTTATGATCCGCTGACATTTATTTTTGGGGACAGGGTGGTCAGGAATATGCGCGCAGGGCCGAGCTGAGGGAGTTGGCCCGGGTAGAGAAGGCCGAAAAGGAGGAGGGTGCAAAGTCGACGTTGGACAAGGACAAGAAGGAGTAGCTTTCTCGGTTGTGGAGGGGTATGTAGGCATTCGTTGCGTTATTGAACTTGCCCAAGCTCGTCGAGAGAAGCGGGCTGCGGAAAAGCGTGCGAGTCAGTCAGGGTTAGCTAATCCTCTTTTGGAGTTATCCCCGTCAACGCCTCGGAGCGCGCACAAGGTCGTCACGTACAATATCCTAGTCGACTGCTGCCCCAGAACTCGCCCGCAAATCTCCGCCGTTCCTTTGTTGATGTCGTCTGATACAGTGGCGGCGTTGTTAACCTGGTGTGCAGACAACCGCATCCAACTCGACGGCGGGGTACGGATCCTCGACAGTCACTGCCTCGCTCGCTACGATCCTGAATCCACGACGACTACGCCATCCACCGAGCACGGACTTTCCGTGTTCTCACACCAAGAGCCGATCGAATGTTCCCGTACGCGTAAGTTTTCATTGGTGTTCTAGTCGCGGAAGCCCCTCTCCTTTGATCCATGGGCATCGCGGGGGTCCGCCGACCGACCAATCTTTATATTACAATCGTCCAACTAGGGGGCTATCATTATATCATTTTCATCGTCCAACTTGGTTCGAAGCAGCTCCGATTTGTGTGCTAATTCATCTTTGGTTGTCCTAGTTGCGTATATTCCAAAGACCGCCGTCTTGTCTGTCAAGTCGTGCTCCTTCTCCCAGCGCATTCCATCCGTGCCATTTGGTCACGGCGCTCAACTCTCCCTCGCTCTCGCGCTCTATGGCGAACTGTGCGTGTGCTGATTTTCTTCAGTTGTCTGTATGTTGACCTCCGTTACTGCCCTTGGTGGCGCCGCTGGTTGCCGCTTGACGGTTCTGAATTTAACGATTCATGCTACGATTCTCACACAAATGCCAAAAATAAACGTCTCTGTAACGCCTGCTCGGATGAACGCGCGAACATCGTCGCCAACTCCACCTCGCTTGGTACTCCGCCCCCGTCCTATGATCTTCTCATCTTCTCACTATGAATCCGGGATCTTCCTGCTCGGTGGGTTGCTTCTGGCCACGCAATGATGGAACACTCTTCCGTTCCATCCCTTCTGATGGACTCGACACAACTTGCACTATCAAAGTTTATTAGGCCCTCGTTCGCGATGGTTCACTTATCTGCAAAGCTTACCACGGGAAATGGTGGACATCGCCGCATTTTGGGGCGTCGATGATGCCGTTGAAACGAGGTCATGTACCTGTTCGGCCCGCGGATGTTTGGACGCCAGTCACACATCGAATGGAGCGGATAAGCAGCGGCAAATCGCTCCTTCCAAGTGCCCGTGGTGCGTTTGGTTGCACGACAGCCATACCGCGAGGGAATGGCTCAGGGTCACTGAGGTCGACCGAGAGCAACTAGATTTGATTGTAAGTCCGATAAGTCTATGTTTGGCCGTCTTCGCCATATTTTTGCTCGACGCCCTTTTGTCCCGAGTCTTTATTTGCTTCATTTCGCTTTTTTTAAAGAAGAATTCATTCGTCTCCGGGACTTTTTGCACGACGCTTCCAACTACCTTCCCCTTTTCTATGTCAGTCGACTCCTTCGCCCATCCCCGCTCACTTTAATTACTCCTTGATGCGGGCGTGTGGCGGCCGCTGATCCTCAAACATTTTCTGCACTGGTCGCAGACCCTTTTCGTGATGCGATGGCTTGGAAGTTTCATATCGCCAGGCTGCCGTTCGCATTTTCCCGTAGCTACGGCATGCGGAACTGTGCATGCATGGTGATTGATGGGTGTAGTGCACGCTGTGGCGGACACGCGCACTATATACGGTCATAGCTCGTGAATAGCTGCACGAGCTTGTCCGTCAGGTGTGTGGTCTACACAGCGATCGTGGCTCGGGTTTATCCGGCGGATCTCTTGGTCGTCGCGTCCCGTCTTGTGTCCGCACCATCTGGACCAAGGTACGGCAACATGTCAGCTGCCGGTCCAGACAGGTCGCTTGCAAGGGTTTTCATTTGCCATCGGGAAAGTACGCTATCCTCGTGGCCACGTCTGCGATGATTGCAACTCGTTCCTTGTTTTCTTGACATTGAATTTCTGACTTCGATCAGTCCCCCCTCGTTCCTTCGATATAGTACCATATGCTTTCCACATCAAACGGTCGCTTCATTCTCGGGTGTCCCTAATGTTTCAGGATCTCTATTTTGCAAATGCCGCCACCTCGATCCATTCTGTCACTTGCTTATCTCCCGTCCCGCTGAGATTTTGCGCTGTCGAGTGTTCCCCTGAGTTGCCATGGACCCTTGATGCACCACTCTGTCTGCATTTTACCTCCTCTGGCCGTTCTTGACATCGATGGGGGTTTTTGTTTTTGACTCTTGGTGCTGACAGCAATGTGCTTAGTAACTGACGCGTAGCCTGCAAGCAGGAGCAAGTACGTCAATACTACCACGGTGTCGTGGAGCCCACGTTTCCGGTGGCCTCGACGAACCCTGGGTTAGAATATGATACCCTGTCCTATGGCAAACGAGGTAGACCTGAGGGTTCTAGTGCAGATAGCGACCCGAGGATATACGGGGCTACGTTCCCGGGTTTTTGCCACGCCTATTCGCTCGTTTCGACGCGGGCGTTCTGGGTGGATGCGTATCATGGACTAGCAATGGTTCCCATTGCCGACGCGTGAGTGACTCCCTACTCCCCTCTCGACCGACCTTTACACGGAGCGTGGCATTTTGACGCCACGAGATCCCCGTGTCTAAAAACGGGCATCTGCTTTGCTGGTTGCTACCTCACTCCGCTATGACGCTGTTCATATTGTGAACAAGCTGTAGCATCTGATTGAGAATTGCAAGTTCCTATTACGCTCGTGGCTCCGCGTAGACGGGAAATGACCGTTGCTACCCTCAACCCCTGCTTATTATACTGCGTCACTAATAGAACAGCACCACCCCTCTTTGTCGTGTTGACGGATGGGAAGACGTTCCATTTCCATGACTCGCCACGCCTGTTAACCATTGTTTTCCCCCTTGATTCCGTGTTGTTCAGCGTGTGCGGATCTGACTAGTTCGCAGTTTCAACCACACGAACGATAATCACGTACAAATGGAGGTGAGTAATGAAATCCGATCCTTCCTGCCAACGACGCACTCTATCGGGCGGTGGATTCGTGGTCCTTCTTTTCCGTCCCGCTACTTTCTTCGAGGCATGTCCACACGTATATGCATCCGGTGAATTAATGGGTTGTCGATTGCAGACCGACTATGACGTCTGTGTCGAATGCGGCTCCATGGTCGAGTGCGAACACGATCGTGAGATGGAGGGCACGATCGACCCTGGTTCATTCCTGGCCCATGCATACCCGCTGTCTCACGACAATGCCCCGACGCTCGGCGAGATCGACTACCTTGAAATGCGCACGGTGCGGGCCATCGCACCATTTAGCGAGGTGTTCAATACGTACGGTGCCTTGCCCAACGCGATGCTCCTCACCCGATATGGCTTCGTATTGCCCGGCAATGAACATGACACTATCCGAATGGTGCTCGACCCGTTAACGACAATGGAGAACCTGTTCAGGTATGTCGGTTGGGAGGAGGCATCCATCGGGGAGGGGGGCCATGCCGTCACTGGAGCTTCTGCCTTCGGGCGCTTTGCAATCAGGAACGCGTTCAGGGTGGGTGACTTTACCGATCACGGCGGTGCTGACTGTGAGCTTCATTTACGATAAGGAACGACGACCCTACGGTCAGGGCCTCATGGACAACGAGGCCAGTCCTTCGTTGACTGTGTCTGTTGGTGCTTGGGAAAACACAGTGAAACGGTTTCCGCACGTTTTCACTTACGTCGCGGGCGTATGGGACTCGGATGCGACATGGGATAACCAAGAGGATGGGTTGGTATTCAATCCGCAGCGTTCATTGACAGGACCGGTCCTGTTTCAGGTTGGCGAAGTGTCTGTTCGGATCGCACACGACCTGGTTATCAATTCTGACGGAAAGATTTCGCACAACCTTTGGCTGTTTTGCATCCTCGTCGCTTTGTTTGCCACTCGGTCGCGTTTGGGGGCTTTTCTTGAAGACTTGATGGCAAGGGTTGAGCACGGACCTGAAGACATTGCTTGGCTGACGGGGTTCAAAGCAAGGCTGATACGCATCCAGAGACACGTTGAGCGTCTGTGCCATGCGCATAGCGTCGACGGCGACGTGGAAGGTGGTAGCAATCGCGGGTCAACGTCTTCGCCTCCCTTGCCCCATCTGGCACCTGTATCACTTGAGCTGGATTACGACACTGAATCAGACGAATTTGCACAGCCTGCTACCACTACTCAAACGGAGCGTAGACCTACGACGACACCTCGAGACACGACGGCTTCCATTATCACAGGCTTGGGCTCGAGCAGGGCTCACGAGGATCTGGTAAAGCCAAATGTCGATGTGGGTGGGCCCCTTGGAAGCGGACCCCGGGAGTCTGAGATAAGCGCAAGCTTCTCGCTGATAGGGCGACGAGCGTCAGGTGAAGACTTTCGAGGTCCCGACGGGATATGGATATCGAGGGATGGGATGGTACGAGGAAGAGGGGTGTCAATTCGGGAAAGGGCTGCAAGCTCGATGGCCCACACGAGTGGATACGACGCACAAGGGGAGCGTAGTCGAAGTACGGAGGGAGAACGGCAACCGAAGCGCATGCGTCGTAGCAGCGATTCCACCGTGGCAAAGCGCATGGATAGATTAAGCAGGGCAGGGCCCAAGTCGGCACGAGAGGAGGTGGATGCGCTGGAGGAGGAGAACGAAGGGATGGTGGACGAGGAGACCGAGCGAGTGGCGGCCTTGCTGGCGCGTGCTGTGATCTGTCTATGTCAGGACCGATATGGTGCGTGCACACTTGGAGAAGAGAAATGCGGGATTGGGATGACTGCGGCAGAACTCGGGGAGTTGGCTGACGTGAGTGTTTTGTTTGACTGCATCTTTGATCATCTTTTGGGGTGTGGTACGTTGAACCCCCGTTGGCCCGACCCTGATTGTCCGAGCTGGGGACGATCGAAAATTCGGTTCTTTGGGCTGCAATACAGCGGCGAAGATCTCGAGGGGCGAGGGGAGCACGGGGCCAGTGACCGGCATCGAGATGACTCGGACATGGTGAAAACCGCTCCCCTGCCTGTGCTTCCTGCTTCGTTGCGGCGGAGCAAGGAAAAGGTTTCGTCGGGGGGAGGTGCTTTTTTTTTTTTCTCTTTCTATTTTCTTTTTCTCCTATACACATTTTCTTGCCTATTTTCGACGTGCTGTGGAGGCGGGGACGCGGAGATGAGGTGATCGCCGTCGCTCCTAATCAGCAACCTGTGTATCGGGTGGCATACGTGTAACGGGGTTCATGAGAACAATCGTATGCTTCGGTACGACTAACCTTTGGCTAATCTGTTTCCCCTTGGTGTGTATTGGGAGCCCCTGTGGTCGAATTCGCGAACGGGGTGCAGGGGGACTGCTCTTGGTCCGACGAGATGTTGGGTATGGTGACGGCGACTGAGATCGCGTCCGCAGCCGCACAGAGCAGTGCTGTAGCCGTTGCGTCATCGATTCGCCTTCTTTCCCAACGGGCGGGAGACCATTGTCCGCCGTATATGGGACCCTTGTTGACATGGGATTACGAGCTATTGTTTTTTTTTTCAGACGCTGACGACGTTGTAGGCGACGCCAGAGTGTATGTCTCGTACGCGGCGAGCGCTCGAGTTGGCGATGGGGGAGCGGTCTATCGTAGAGAGTTGTTGTGCGAGCTGGGGTGGTATGTTTTGGGACACGTAGGAGGAGGAGGAGGAGGAGGAGGGATCGGCGGGGGGAAGGAGGTACCTGAGTACCTGGCTTGCTAAGGATGTCGCAGGGACGAAAACGCTGACAGGTGGCGTTGGACACTTTGCAGGAGGAGTCAGAGACTTGGAATCTCGGATTCGTGCGATCGAAATCCGTCGGCAGCTGAGCGGGGGTCGGCTTCGTACCCGGTTCCGTGACTCACCCCCAACGTGACTCATGCGTTGCCACTCACATTATTTGAGTAAAATAAATAAATATTTACGGTCATTACGGAATATGTGCTCGATCGACGATACTGTGTAAATTAAATAATTGAATGGGTTGAATAAGGTTCGCCCTGATTTGGTATGACCACCAGATCTCTGATTCGAATCTGGCTTGCACTCGAAATGGCAGTCGAATATATAAGAAGGGGGGGACTCAACCTCTCCTCCTCCTGCACGTCCTTGCTCCCTCCCGTCCGCCTCTTTTTTTTCTTTTTTTTTCTTTTTTCCTTCTTCTTTCTGTGCTTCATCTTCCATTCGCCATGGACGTCGATTGGTGTCTCTCCTGCGAACGCAAACTCGTATGTTATTCTCGACCTCCTCCTCCTCGTCATGATCTTCACTCACCTGGGTCGCACAGGATGACCTTCCTGGCCCATACTGTTCGCCAGAGTGTCTCGCCTACGCTCAGCCTTGCTCGTCCCTCCGCGTACTTTCTCTACCCCGCCCCGCATCACCCGCTTATCGCATTCGTCAGTGGGCTCAAGCAATTCCCCCTCATATCCCCGCTGGTGCACCCTCTCTTCCCTTTTCCGATCTCGTCCTCCTCCCCTCCCCATCGCCCGCGTCCGAGCGTCCCCCTTCGCCCCGTCCGCGTCTCCAACCGACTCCCAAGCTGATCGAACGCACAGCCGCTTCCACGCCCCTCCCAACCCTCTGCGTATCATCGCCCGCCCACGTCCGTCCGCCCCTCCCCGCGCGTGCTCGCTCCTATTCGCGTCCGACCAACACCACAGCCTGCATGAGCGAAGCGAGCACGTCACTCACTTCCCTCCTTACCGAACCCATGGTCGCAACCCCCGACGAGGACGTCTCGTTCGGCGCCAACATCGGCGCTCTCGTTCGTTCTTGGGTTCACTGCGACCGTCCCAATAGTACAAAGTGCCCAAGAGAGGACATCGTCATCGAGAAAGTCACCGATTACTTTCCCCCTCTGCCTCCAGCCAAAAAGTCCGTTTTTCCCCCTGTGTCCGCTAAAAAATCGAAAAGGCCGCCCCCTCCTACCCCCGCACCTGCTTCCCGTCACACATTGTTGGCGAAAAAGGCAGCATCCCCCTTGGACAGAGATCGTACGACCCCTCACACTCCCACACCCGTCATCTTCCCATCCTGCCGTGCAGCCGAGCTAGACTGGGCTGAAGGCGACAACGATGACGACGACGACGACGACGACGACCAGTTCTTCGTTGACCCTCAACCCCAACACCACCCCTCCTGTCATCACAAGCACGCGTCCGTCCACTGGACACGGGCACCGTCCCTTTCCTCTTCCGTCTCCAGTTCTGCCTCGTCCGTCCTCCTCATGGCACCCAAATGCCACGGGGGTACTCGAACGATCGCGACATGATTCCCATCCAAAATCCGTATGTGTTGTTTCCTTGGGACGCTTTCCCGCTTCGTCGCGACGACGGCCTTGTACACCGCATTTTCTTCACCCCCTCGCCTCTTCTTTTTGTATCACGATGCTCCCATCGAGCACGCACGACAACGATCCTTTTGATTTCCCTTTGAAAATTATCTCATGAAACCACCACATTCATTTCTCCCTCATTCGCGTCCTCACTCACACTTGTAAATACATGCATATACTCATAGATAGATTCGTCCCGCTTCTTTGCATGCTTTCTCGCATAGACACCCTTCTCGGCGTTCAGACCGAGAATATGGCATTGACTTATTGTACGATAGAGCCCGCTCTACTGCGGATGGATGGAATATTATTTCGCGTTCTTGGATTGTCTATGAAACTCGCGCATGACGACGGACGGTAACGAGGGTGCATGAACCCTCTCTCTCTCTCTCTTTCTCTCTCTCTCAAGCGGGGATATGAGTGGGCCGATGGTCGGCCCAGTGGACACCTGTCATTTTCCTTCGAGGTGCCTTCGCGGGAGGCGGCGGTTGAATGGCCCGTCGACATCCTCCTCCCACCGTACGGACACTCGTAACCGTACCCACGGGCGTGTCTCGAGAATGCTCCGTGCGTGGGTAAACTTGGCCCTTCTCCTCCTCCTCCTCCTCCTCGCGTTCAGAGGATAGAGTTTCGTCAGCTTCAATTCAGTTTCGTCCAAGCGAACAGGTGGCCACTCTTTCCCATCTCTCGATGGCCATCCATGCCGCACGGCTATGGTGTCTAGTGTGCATCTCGGCTTGGCGTGGCTGACGAAGGCTCGCACGCACCCACAAGAGAACACCTATAGCTATAGCCCACGTTCCACAGCACGTCTCTACAGCGAGCGTCCTTTTCTTTTCAAGTGAAACGACCCGCCAAACCGCGCTTGTGGCTCCTGACTGGCGGCGGCGGCCATGGTAGTACCATGCGGGTCCACGGCCGGCTCGCTTGGCGATTCCAAGTCCGAAGGCTTCTTGCTGTTTGGGCGCGGCGGGGAGGGTACACGATATGAACCCGAGGACCCAGTGGACCACCTCGGTCGTCTTGGCTGAAACGGCGGGTCTCGTCAACCTCTCCGTGTCCACGCTCGCCCAGAGCATGCGTCAGAGGTGTCGAAGGAAAAAAAAAAAAAAGGGGTCAATCGAGGGTGATAACAGTTACTATGGATGAGTCTTCAGGGTATTGGTTAGCCGGTTACCTCGGTAACCGACCAGTCAGAACCGGGCCAGGACCACCTTCACATCCTCAGAAGCCGCCCATTGAAACCTGTTGGGTGTCGGTGGAGTTGTGCCAGATTGGTGTGGTCAGATTCATGATGGCCGGCTGCCCGCTTTTCCGCGGTCGTACAGTAGTAGTTGTTGTCAAAACCTACGACGCGTGTATCAGCCATGCATCAATCTAGATCGTACTACACGTAGTATGTCGCCTTGCAATACTAATGATAAAGTCCTCCTCCGACGATCCCTGCAGCGGGGTACCGGAAGAACGATAAACATAAATTGCGACCCTGCACGGACGTTTGGGGGGGGATCGCGCCGTTCGAGTCAGGGACTCAACCTCGCACTATGTACTCTGAAACGTATCCAACTCTCCCTATCTGAAATATCAAGGGACTCAGGGTCCAGTTTCGCGAGTTGGCGGGCCCGACCAAGCCCTGGACCTCGAACTTTGCACTGCCCACCCCGGGCCGTGATACGTGATACGCCATGACAATATGCCCTCTACGAGGCCCATCCTTTACAAATTACCCTGCAAATCGCGTCACCCTGCAAGCTCAGAACCTGCTGTGTTGCCCAATATGGACGGTACTTATTGTGTTTTCGCTGACATGGACGCCCCAGCGCGGTCGCTGTACGGACCATGAGCATATCTCTGATGTCGGGATTGCGCTCGATGCGACGGGGTCATCCCGACCTGCTTGCCAATCACGAATCGCATCATCCGGTCCGACCTGGCTCCCCTTTTGCGTGCAACGACAACAACGTTGGCGTTCCCTCTTTGACGTTCCCATTTGCGGCGATGTGTGCATAGCCACTAACTACGGTCGAGGCTATCCTTGCGGACGAGCGACGTCCACCCGACAGGAAAAAAAAAAAAAAAAAAAAAGTACAGCGCGTCTATTCGGTCCCGTAACGTCCGCGTTCGGACAAGGCGACAGGCTCCCCGAGCTTCGCGTCCGATTTCGCGTCCGACCTCGCTTCCCCCGGTCGAACGATAAAAGGGCAAAACGACAGCGTAAAGCTGCGTAGTAGCGTGTGTCTTGCCCAAAATGAACGGCCCTCAGCCCACGGCCGG
This sequence comes from Guyanaporus albipodus, assembly GCA_038088995.1. Taxonomy (NCBI): domain Eukaryota; kingdom Fungi; phylum Basidiomycota; class Agaricomycetes; order Boletales; family Boletaceae; genus Guyanaporus; species Guyanaporus albipodus. The sequence goes on from JBBPKA010000030.1 coordinate 69,775, forward strand.
CTGCAGAGGGATGCCGCAGCCTATCGCCTATGAATTAGACGTGGCTCGCTCGTCCCCGGTGGACGGCATCACTGGCTCTTATCCGGGTCCTCGGCAATGCGGAGCACGCGTGACGCTGCAAAGACTCGCGCGGGAACAGGTTTTGGGTCACGATGAAACGTGTCCAGTCGACCGACGCAGGCGGTCATTTCCATCCGTGTTTCCAGTTCTACCGCAAGCTTTTTGCGTACGCTCTCGCACCCACGCTGATACCGGAACTTGTCCGTCGGGGCGCACGCTGTGTCACTGCACCGCCAGGACACAATTTCGGGCGTGATGAGAAAGGGACCACGTCGACTTTGGAGCGGACGTAAAGCCTAGTCCTTTCACGGCCTCAAAGAATGGAGGGGCCCTGTCATGTGCGCGCCCTTCATGATCGACCTTGCGCGCCGACCGCGCGCAATTGCCGTCCAAATAAAGCTACCGTCGTCCGCGTTACGTCCGCAAAGCAGTCCGTCCACCACCCTACAAAGTTCACTTGGAATTCGGTAAGTTGGCGTGCACAGTGGCCCTTTTGCCCGTCCCTAATAGGGCAATATTACAGGAAGATCCTCATGGGACCGGGATGGGAAGGAGAGCGAGTCGCCGGCCTAGCATGAGTCGCCGATGTCGTCAACTGGCGTATTTTGGTTCTGGGAAGACGGCACGACTGACAAAACGTCGAAATGTGCTCAAGTGCCGATGCTGATACGGTACCCTGAATGCCCCACAGCTACGTTCGATGGCGCGTGTCACGGGTGAGAAACACGCCGAGCAGGGAGCCTCTGCAGTGTTTATGTCGGGTGTGCGGTGGTGCGATCTGTCATGTCGTCATTTGACAGATGAAATGAAAAAATGTAGACCGCGATGCTGGTTCCACCGGGTACCCCCGGGGTCGGTCACTGTGCTCCACCTTCTCTTCGATTGGGGTTGTACGTTCGTATCAATACGGCTTGGGAGCAATCAAGCCCGCCTCCCGCTTCCCGCTTCCCCCTTCAATCTGGAACTCGGAAAGTGCAGGGGGCGTACCAAAGTGGTGGTGCTGTGTATTACCGGTTCAGGATGACACACCTATCCCTGTTACAGGGATAATCTGTTAACCTTGGCTGTGGACGATCATGGACATTTCGTCCTGTCAAATCCGGCTAGCTAAGGGGTTATCCTGGTCAGCTGTCTGGTATGTGCTTATCAGGCAAAGTCTCATGAACGCTAAAATCAGTGCTCACCTCAACGCACTCGTGACAGAACCTTGCAAGTAGGTTCCCAACCCATTCCACATCAGGCACTATGAGAGCAAGGCAAACTTTCAATGCTGATGGCGGCGTCCCACTTGTTCGGATGGAATCGACGCGCGTTCCACACAAGTGAACACTGGGGTGAGAATCTCTTGGCAAGAGCAGCCAGGAAACGAGGGGACGAGACGTCACTGAGTTGTTCGGTCGGACGGTGGCAGGCCAAACGCCCTCACGAGGGTATTTTTGGCGATGGCTACCCACCCACCATCGCAAGGATACGGCGCACGCCGACCGTCCGTTGTGAGCACGTCGAAAACGTACTCCTGGCTGCGGCTCGCTCGCTCTAAGCCGCAATGGGCAGTAATGAATACCCCCGACAGCGTCGGACGGTGGTAGAGGGCGCGAGACATCTCATCATTGTGGTGTTTGGAGTGAGAAAAGGCTAAACCACGTTGTAAAGCTCACAGCCTACTCCTCCTTCTCGGTTGCCGATAAGACGTTGGTTCAGTCTGCGCTGACGCTGCCCATTGAGCGTTCCCACCCATCAGCTTCTTGAGTGTCGTAATCATTGAGTTCAACATTTGAGCTGATGAACCAAGTCCGCTTCTCGCCAGCTGCGCATCAAACGAGGGCATAAAAGAGGTGATATTGGAGCAAGTCGTGGTCACGTACCAATGGAGGGTACTGGCGAGGTACCGGTTATTCCTGGACATATCAGAGCTGACACATCATCAGAGTGCACGGACTCGAATGCCCTTTTTGCGCCTCCTTCGCTCCATTTTCCCGTGCGTGCTAGTAGGTCTCATCTGAGGAGATGGGCTAGCGCGCCCACGTCGTTAGAGGGCCAGGCTTATGTTTCGATCGTCGTCTGAGCGCGTTCGCCTCCAATGTGGGCTGAAATGGATCTCCCAGATTCTCGTCGTCGTCGTCGTCGTCAACGGGGATTGCTGGCCACCGCAACGTGGAGCACCAAGTTGACGACCGGGCGTTGCGTTTGGAAAACGAGGACGGATTCACGCTCGCTCTCGGAAACGATGGACGAATTCGCGATAAGCCTAGAACGGACATGCTCGACCTTGCGACGTGTCACCGACCCCGAAACTGACTCCGCTTAGCAGAGATAGGTCGCGGGCGGCGATGGGGGGGAGGGGGAAGAAAGAAGGCTCGTCGTCGTTGTCAGCCGGACACTGGTCTGGTAGTGCAGACAGCACATTCAGTTCGGACGCACTTGTTCAGGGTTTCCAAATGGATCATCATAATCGAACACGTCTGCGCTATCGAAACACACATACACACCGGCACCTTATGGCGCCAACTTCCTGCGCTGCCCTGATAACGATCCCAAATGCGATAGCGTACGAGGCATAATCAAGTCTTCTAAAAAAAAAAAAGGGTTCATCGCCGAGGTCCTCCCTCATGGGCTTTCCTGTCGCCCCCGAGCTGCCGATCATATCTCAAGGCCTGCTTGAGCAGCGAAACACCTCTGGGAGTGCACGTGCGATCATCCTATCACGACAGCACGCCATCCTGATAGCGTTGGCACTAGAACAAATGCAAAATCAGACGTGTCCTCGTACTGTATCACCCCCGGGTGATCCGTACCTCTGCTGATCGAGGCGCTGTCATGCGCCCCATCACTTGTGTCGCTGGGGCAGACGCACCAAATCGTGGCTCGACTGTGGTGGCGGCGGCTGATAACGGGGAATGGCCAGCGGACTCGGATATGGCGGTGTGCGAGAAGCATGAGAAGAGGTGCGGGAAGACGAGTGAGAGGGATAAGGATAAGGCTGTGGTGGGAGAGGTGCTTGGGCAGGGGCCCAGTGGACGTGCCGTGGCGGGGATTTGACCACCCCACGAGGCGGGGGGAACGGAGGGGCCTGATGGAAACCCGCGTGTTTCGAGGAACGTGGAGGGGGGAGGGCTAGGTCCCGCTTCTGAGAAGGGTGTAGATGAATGTGCAAGCAATTCAAGAGTTTGTTGGAGGAGCTGCGTTGGACAGGATGAGCGCGTGCAGGGGTCCGCACGGCTGGCCCTTTGCGCGAGGGTGCGGGTGTGCGCACGACGGGTCCTTTACGCATTGGGGCAGGTGCACGCGGGACCAGTGCCAACGCAGGTTGATGTTGATCACGGTGATATCCTCGTCGGACCTGTGGACGGACCTGCGGAACAAGAGGAGGACGTTTTCCATGGACACGGGCGATCGTCTGTGGTGGTCGCTGGACGGGTGGATGTCCACGAGCGTCGCGCGATGGGACTGGCTTTCTAAACCTGCTCAACAAATCGAACGTCATGTTTCGCTTGTGAGATGGTGGTGGTGGTGGTGGTGGTGGTGGAAGAAGAAGAAGAGAGGATGCTGGACCTCGTCTTCACGAGGGGGGGGACATTAAGAGCGACCGGGTGAATGATAAGAACAGTCAGCGCATCCAAACAAGGAGGTCCCGTTGACTTGCTTCTCCTGCGCTGCAACGTCAGATAGAAGTACATGGGCCAATCGCCACGTAGCGGCGATTGTGAGTCTGTGCTCGAGTTCTCGAAGCAGTTTCATCAACGCGCGTTTTCGTATCCAACTCACTGACACACCGGAGATGAGCACAGCGCGCAACCTGGACAGCACCTCGTTTACACCCACTTCTCCGTCAACAGAAAAAAAAGAAAAAGAAAAAACGATACGAACGCTGTGCTTCGTTAGCAAAGCTAGGTACAACAAACCTTTTTGCGATATAAGAGCCAGGAAATATACATGTCGTACGACGTCCCGCCCCCCTCTGTCCCGCGTTCTGTCTGCTTTTTTCACATACACACCCGTGCACGGCACATCACTGGGGGGGTGGTTGGAAGCTAGCAAGCATTGTTCGTCACCGCTAAAACGGATCAGGTGGGAAAATAATTACCCGGGAGGAGGGGGGCCTCCAAAGCCAGGAGGAGGTGGGAAGGGCATGCCCGGAGGGAAACCAGGTGGCCTGAAGCCGGGGGGAGGACCCGGCATACCAGCAGGAGGGAACGGTACTGGGGGCCGTCCCATCGGCGGAGCACCCACTGCAACGAGACATCAGGCGAGTGGTAAAAGCGATGCCAACGAAAACACGCACTTGGAGGCATCATTCCCATGCCACGACCTGCGGGCATTCCACGGCCAGGACCAGCAGGAAGCTACCAGTTCGGTCCCATTAGACGTCGCATCGTGTACTCACAAATAATAGAAACATACCGCGTTCTTCTTGTCATCGTCTACAACTGGTGGGGGTCCTTCGACGCTCATACTGACGACCGTTTCCCCCCGCAAAATCACGAGGCCAAGCGTCCGCTTGATCTCTTGCTCAGGCGGCGTTTCCGTCTGACCTGGCTTTTTTTTGGGTCTCACGCGACGGAATTCTTCACAATCCGCGAGGACCAAGTTCATGTGCCTATCGAAGGCGAGCATTTGTCCGGTCAACGCGCGTCCATCGTTGATCGTGACCTTGAGCCTCCAGTTGATGAGGCTGAGCATCTTTCCGCCCTTTGACTTTGGTGGAGGCTACATTCGTTCAGAAACAAGTCAGTGAGAGAGATACACGGGTGATCTGAGCGCGATACGGACCATGATGAGCGCGATGAAGATATGGCACGAGCACAACCAGCGACGCTACTAGGGCACGCCGATTTCATTTGTACAAACACTCACAAATATACGCAACAGAAGGGATCACTCGGCCACTTCGGTCGTCTGTCCCGAGCGCGCAGGGATTCGATGGTCCTTACTTAAATGACGAGTCGTTGAGCGGCGTACATCATGCCTTTTGATACCAAACTCACTCGCAAACTAGGTAGGCGCTCGCATTCAAACCTTCCTTGGCTGACACCTTCCTGTAGGTATAAAGATTCCCATCGTCGCCGCTCCAATGGCGGGGGCTAGCGGTGGCTTGTTAGCGGCTCGCGTCACCGCCGCGGGAGGCTTTGGCTTTCTGGCAGCAGGTAGGATTTCGCACCCCGCCCAAGCGAAGATGAATGACGGCTGCAGGCTACAAGAGCGCCGAGAGTCTGATAGAGGAGTTGTCCCTTGCTCGCAAGTCACTCCACTTGACCCCCTCAGACCCCCTTCCAATCGGCGTTGGATATCTCGCCTGGCAGCTGGAGCAGCCAACGGCCAAGCCACATGTAGTGCTATCGGCCGCCCTCGATGACCATGTCCACGCGATCTGGGTCGCCTTTGGGAAGAATCTCAAGGATTGGATCGAATTCATTCGTAACTATGACGCCGAGCACAAACGCGCTCGTCCGACGACTATATTTGTCCAGGTGTCTTCCGTGGAGGAAGCCCTCGTTGCCTTGGACGACTGGAAAGTGGATGTCATTGTTGCTCAAGGTTTGGTCGCTTCTCTTTCAGTGTACAACGCGATAGAATTAATTTTCCGCACTCCTGCAGGCATCGAGTCAGGCGGACATGGATATGGCTCTGCACCACCCCTGTTCACCTTGGTTTCCTCCATTCTCGCCGCATTACCCGATGATGGTCCTCCTCTCTTGGCGGCGGGAGGGTTGGTTACCGGTAGCCAAGTGGCCTCGTTCCTGGTCCTCGGAGCAGCGGGTGTTGTGCTTGGGACCCGCTTCTTGATGACTCCGGAGAGCTTGTACAGCGATGCCCAGAAAAAAGCCTTGGTCGCAGCTAAATCCGGGATGACGGTACGAACGATGGCATTTGACCGTGCGAGAGGTACCTTGGAATGGCCAGAGGGCGTTGATGGGAGGGGACTCTATAATGACACTGTCAAGGACGTGGATGACAATGTTGACATCGACACCGTGAAGGAAAAATTCCAGGTTGGCGTCCGTGACAGTGACGCCAACCGAATGCTGGTATGGGCGGGTATGGGCGTAGGTCTCGTTTCGGAGATCAAGAGCGCCGAGGTTTGTCACTGATTCCGTCAATCGTCCCATCTACTCATCATGCATCATGACGCGCAGGAGATTGTCCGGGAACTTGGCGATGGTATCCTGCAACGGCTAAAGGTTGCCTCGGAGCTTGCGCGATAAGAACAACAATGTAATCGAATTTCACTGATGATAAGATAGAACTCATGTCGTGTCACCACATCATCATTATCACCATCACCACCTCTCTGCCGCTGGTCAGTGCTGTCAGCCTTGACGCGCGTTCCCACCGTATCAAGTATCACTCGATCCAGGGTTTTTCGCTCTCCTCGGAATCAAAAACTCCCTTGAGACTCCATAGATCCGGATAGAGTGCGGTCATCATGCTTTTGAAATTTATCATTTGACCTTCTCAACCTCGGGCGCAGATGAACGGTCCCTAAAAGATTTAATTATGTCCGACACGTTGTCTGGTTTGCCACCTGTCCGTATCGATGGCAAAACCAAGCTGAACCTGCTGTTTCCATCTGAACTCCATGGGGAACCGACGGACCAGTTCGCTACGCTTGGATTCCTCATTCGGAGTTGCCTTTCCGCGAGGATACGGCCCCATAATGACCACGGATAGATTGTGTGGCTCTTCATGAAAAGTCCTTTGATCGGCGTATATCGCACAGCATCATCGTGGTCTGTATGAACAACAGGTTCATATCGTGGAACGAGTGATATTGCTGGTGCGTGGCGTCTAGGTACCTGATCCTGCATAGTGCTCAGTTGCGCCTTGGATCATGGTCAACATCGCACATTTGGGGGCTTGATTACTGGACCAGCTTTTCGGTTTGCCGTGGCGACCAAAAGGAGGGGTGCTGCTGGAGTGGAAACTCAATAGGTTGGCATCGAGCGTGCGAACGGAGAATCCAACAGGCGACACACGAAAACGCATCCTCCAGCATGCAGAGAATAATATACATATTGCATTCTATTGTGATATGGCTTGACCCGATCTACATTACAACCATCCTCAGTGGACAATTTCCACCGTCAAGTCTCCTTGGTTTATCGAGTCACCTAATGGCCGTTGTTTGCATCGGCTCTAAAGGGTACAAAACCCACGCACCTTCATTGACAACAACGCGTTTGATGTGACCTGAAACCGGCGCGGTAACTGCAGATTCCATCTAAAGACCATCTTGTCGGCTCATGAGAACAGGACCGCATAATGTCAACTTGCCTTCATAGCACTCAGGACTGCGGGCGAATTATAAATAAACCACGTTAGGACACGGCTTGGTGTGAACGGATAAGTTGCACTGACCGCAAAGAGGATCACCCTTCTTGATCTCTTGGCCTTCCTTGACCCTGACCTCGACGACAACACCTGACATGGGTGCACCGACCGAGCCCGGTTCAGAGGTGGCCTTCTCCCGCGAAACAGTCTCGACCGCTGAATTCTTATCCTCAACGGATACCGCGCGCACCTAAAGCAGTGAATACAATTAAGAACGTTCCCATGCACGTCAAATGTGTGGCAATACCTCGCCGTTGACTTCGAACCAAACGTCACGTTGGGCGAGCCCCTCAACGACGGGTCCTATTGCCATCAAACGAATGATGAGTGTCTTGCCCTTTTCGATAGCGACATGCATCTCTTCTCCGGTGGTCGGCCGACCCAAAAAGTACCGCGTGGGAAGTACACTGCGACAGAACTAAGTATATCGACTTGTTCCTCAATTATGGTCGCACGTACCTCAAGTCGCCGTATTTCTCCAAGAATCCTTGATATTCTTCAAAGACCTAGCGGGGTTAACGTGAGTAGTCCGAGCTAGGTCATGGGGATAAAGGCACAAGAGACCTTGGGGTACATGACATACGAGGTCACGTCAGCGTCCGTGATATGTTTCCCAAACTTGCTGCGCAAATCGGCCTTGATCTTTTTGAAGTCCAGAGGTTCCATCGTGGCACCGGGGCGGCCGTCGATTCTTGGCTTGTCCCTGATAACCTTGGTACGCAATGGCTCCGGGAAGCCTCCCACGGGTTGCCCAAGGTAGCCTTGGAAGAACTCGACAACAGAAGAAGGGAAGTCAAGCTGGTCTGCACGTGCAAGCACGTCCTCTTTGGTAAAGGAGTTGGATGTCATCCACTGTGCAAAGTCACCAACCACCTTGGATGATGGTGTAACCTTCACGATGTTACCGCACTAGAAGACGGATCAAGGATAAGGCACCAGCAACGTTCAACGGTGTATTCTGCCTACAAGTTCATTGGCTTCAATATACTTCTTCTTGATTTCTGTATACAACATGTCAGCTGATATAATATCTAGAAAATTGAGCCCCAGTTACCTGTCCATTGTGTTCCGAGGCCAAGTTGCGAAGCTTGGAACTACGCAGTGAGTAAGCCAACATGCAGTGCGAAGTCCCGACGTTCCTACCATCAAGTTCGTGTACTGTCCTCCTGGCATCTCATGATCGAAGACACTCGAGTCCGATGCACGGACGTTGGCCTCAAAGCAGCTGTACAACATTCGAACTTGACTCCAGTACGAGTTCAGCGCCTGAATGTCAGCATAGCGGATACCAGTGCCCAGTTTTGTCTGTTCGAGAGCCATGCAGACCGCTCCCATCGACGGCTGGGAAGTTAACCCAGACATGCCTTCACGTATCAGTCAGTAACTATACACTGTGGGCAGTCTTGGGCACTTGCTGTCAATGGCAACATCGACAATGTCAGCACCAGCGGCAGCGGCAGCCAACATAGAGGCAGCTGCAATTCCAGCTGTATCGTGCGAGTGAACATGGATAGGAATCTCGGGGTATTTCTCCCTTATAGCTCCTATGAGACTGCAATAGATCTCTCATTCAGTTCACAGCATACAATAACAAGGGATTACCCACATTTTCGCTGCCTCGGGCTTAAGCAGACCAGCCATGTCCTTCACACCGAGGACATGAATGCCTTCCTTGACAAGCTTATCAACAAAATCCAGGTAGTACTTAAGGGTATACTTTGTTTCCTTTGGGCTGGCGAGATCACCGCTGTAGCAAACAACGGCCTCTACGACGCCTCCGGCTTTCTTGGCAGCGTCAATACCAAGCTTCATCTGGACGAAGGTTGGCGTCTATGAAGTAAAGCTGACAAGCCCAACTTACATTTTCTGTCAATATAACGCCAAGTCAGTGTCAGTCGACGCAAATACTAGACGCTTACCAAAGTAGTTCAGCGAATCGAATACACGGAAGATGTCAAGGCCATTCTCTACAGCTTTCTTGGAGAAGTCGTAGATAGCGTTGTCACTGCGACAGCTTAAATATGTGTCACGTAAGTTCCTAAGAACTTACGGATAGCTTGTATATCCAACGCCGTTGGCACCACGCACGAGTGCTTGGAATGGAATGTTGGGTACTAATTTACGAAGCGTCCGCTAGTGATGTCTGTCAGCCAGTAAATACAGACTCTTTGAACCTCAACGAACCAATCGTTCCCAAGGGTCCTCGTACAGGAATCGCATGGCAACGTCAAACGTGGCACCACCCCACATTTCCAAACTATATGCATTAGCAAGGGCATAGCTAGTCTCTTTCGCGATGTTAACCATATCAATAGTTCTCAGGCGGGTAGCAAGAAGCGATTGGTGGGCATCTCGCCATGTTGTGTCCATGATAAGCGTGCCTGGATACTCCCGCACGGCCTTGGCAAACGCCTCAGGACCATGTTCAACAATGATGTTACGCCAACCCAACTGGCATGGCGATGTGGTGTCGAGAGGTGGGTCGCTTGGGTCCTCGCGATTCTCAAACTTGGGAATAACAATCTCGTCCTTGAGACTTGGTTCGCCTGACTGACCCTTGATGGAGCTGCCGTTGACTGCGAGATCTCCAAGGTATGCGAGAAGTTTTTGAGCACGGTTTTGACTCTGCACGAGTTTGAAGAGCTCCGGAGTGTCGTCGATAAACTAAAACAACATGAAAAACACTTGACAGCCTCGAGTTGGGACACATACTGTGGTCCAAGTCTTGCCTCCGACGAAGACGTCGTGTGTGAGAAGACGGAACAAGAAGGGGATGTTGGTCTGAGAATAGTGTCAAAACAACCTCCAGAATAGTCACACTGCCAACCTTAACACCACGGATACGGAATTCAACAAGAGCGCGGAGCATTTTGCGACGAGCGACTTCGTATGTCGTACCACTAACCGTGCACTTGACGAGCAAACTGTCATAGTGCGGCTGCGCAGGGGGTTGCGTTCAGCTTCACTATAACTGTAAAATTTCGGATACCAACCGTAATTTGTGCACCAGCGAAACCAGAAGATGCATCGAGACGAACACCGTTACCGCCTGCGCTGCGGTACACCTCAATTTTTCCGGTGTCTGGTTGGAAACCTGCTGCCGCATCTTCGGTGGTGACACGACACTGGATCGCAAAGCCTCGGCGAGTGATGGCTTCTTGTGTCAAGCCAAGCTGGGGAAGAGTCGCACCTGCAGCGATCTGGATCTGAGCAGCTACGATATCGATGCCGGTGATTTCCTCTACAAGACAATGATGTTGGATCAGGGCAGAAAACGGTTAAAAGGCTCATACCGGTGATGGTGTGCTCGACTTGTATACGGGGATTGATCTCTATGAAATAATGTCTGCCCAACTGATCTACCAAGAACTCAGCAGTTCCAGCGTTCCTGTACCCCACGCTTTTAGCAAGCTTAATCGCATCGGCCAAGATAGCCTGGCGAAGCTCGTCTGGGAGATGTGTAGCAGGTGCGACTTCGACGACCTTTTGGTGACGTCTTTGGACTGAACAATCACGTTCAAAGAGGTGGATGGTGTTTCCAATCGCGTCGGCTAGAATTTGGACCTCGATGTGCCTAGGACGCTCCAAGAAACGCTCGATGAAGACCGTACCATCTCCGAAAGCGGACTTGGCCTCGGAGACGGCGCGTTCGAAAGCATTCTGGAAGTCAGATTGTTCGCGGACGACACGCATACCACGGCCACCTCCGCCCATTGCGGCCTTGATAATGACTATAAAGAAGAAGTTGGCCAACCATGCAAAGGCACGTGCACGATGCAAACTAGGCTCTACCTGGGAAGCCATATTCCTTTATGAACGACTCTCCCTCCAAATATGTCACCACCGGTCCTGGTGTTCCTGGAACGATTGGCACACCTACCCTCATAGCTAGAAGGCATCATTAGTCGTGGACGCGAGAGATGATTCATCGGCGCATATACCCAATGTGCGCGCTTTGGTCTTGTCACCAAGACCGTCGATGGCTTCAGGAGTGGGTCCAACGAACGCAATACCTGCCTGCTCGACCTTGCGTGCGAACGCTGCATTTTCGGACAAGAAACCATAACTGCAAACGCGTTCAAATCAGGCATCACATAAGGGAAGCAATGACAGATACCCAGGATGAATCATGTCGACCCCGTGTTCGAGAGCGATTCTGATGATATCGTCCTGGGAAAGATATGCGCCAACGGGTGTTAAGCCCTTTCCAACCTGGTACGCCTCATCGGCCTGTCGAACATGTCAAGAAGAGTGCATATACGTTGACTGCGACGGAAAGATGCACCTTCTGGCGATGGGCGGAAAGGCGATCCTCGAATGAGTAGATCGCGACGGTGTGCATCGCCAACTCATGAGCTGTACGGAACACTCTGATGGCAATTTCCTGGTTGACACGTTGGAGAAGAGGGAGAGCATCAGGAGAATGCTAGTCCACATACCCCACGGTTTGCGACAAGGATCTTCGTAAGAGGGCCACTGTGTCCTGCAGCCTTCCTGCGCATGGTCTGGATGCTATGCACTGGTGTGCCGGGCGCACTAGGCGTCGCGACGAAGGTGTGGGCTAGCCTCGGGGGATGAAGAGATTGTGGGGGTGCGGCCATGATGGTGGGAGGGAGTCAAGAGCGATGAAAGATAAGGAGATGAATTTAAACAAGGTTGACTGGCGCGAGAACGTTGAGCCCAGAGCGCGGAACGAATTATCAAGTGACCCCACGTAGGCGGGCGGAGTACCGGGCGCCGCCACCGCCGTCCACCTCACCTCTGCTCCCAATTAGCCACGGCACTAGCAGTACCTCATATCCACCGATCCCGTCCTAGCGTGTCCGAAATCACATCGGCAGTCTAGCCCAGCTCGGAATAATTAAATCGTATGCACTCCTGCTGGTGGCGTGATAACACACCATGAAAAACATCACAAGATCAGTTACGATTGTAAGAAAGTGGTAGAATACTCTGGCCCCTGCTCTCCGCCTTCTTCTGGTTGCTCTTCGCGACTGCATACATGACCCCTGCAAAGAACCCAACCCCGATCGCGGAGACCGATCCAACCGTGATGGCATCACCAAAGAATATCATCCCTGAGGCAGCCACAGGGAGCTTGTTCAGCGCGCCAACCATGCTGAGATCTAATATCAGTCGCCAGGTACACTCTCAGTGGCGCAAGGCACAAACCTGTATGTTGTACTACTGGTCGTCCGAATGCACCAGGCAGTCGTGTACGATATACCAACAGCTGCTGCACCAGAGAACGCGATAGCAAATAGCAACACGTGTCTCGTTCCTTCCGGGCTGAAGGACCACGTCTGATCGTTTGTATACGAGACAAGGGGCGAAGTAACCGAGGGTGCTCACAAGTTACGTGACAGATTCTCTGTCCCCCAATCCTCCAATACGATGGAGAATACGACGAGTATGGGAATCGAGAGCAAATTATTGTAAAACATCGAATCCCAGTCGGAGAAGCCTGTGATCTTGATACGCTTCCGCATGAGCAATACCTGATAGTGTTTTCATCATCAGCACGTCTCCAAGAAGATCACAAGCAACTCGCATAGCCGGCACTCGCTAAACAATTAAGCAGCATCCAAAGGTACCCTATATGCAGCCTCCTTATCACAGTGGAGACAAAGTCCAGGCCAATACCCATGGCTGTACTGGCTGGTGGAAGATTACCTGCCATATCCGCCACATCTCTTACATCCATCGATGCTGCAAGTATTGATGAAAGTATCTGTTATTTGATAAACAAGAGTAGGCTCATTCGCGATCTCTCTGCTGCTTTATAAGGTAAGACTCACCATCAGTAAAAATGCAATCATCGTGAGCCCGGTAATCCGCCCATTAAACCACACGACCTCCCCATATGCCTGAAGTGAAACAATGAGTATCGTCACACAACCATGAGGAGACACATACTATAAGGATGATAGTTAAATTCTTGAAGATGGTGTATACTGGTATGGTGAGGTATTGCTTCAAACCAACGACTCAAGAACGAAAGATGTACCAACATGTTAGAGACTTACAAGACTCTTGGAGCCAGTGTATATAACGATGACGAGCAAAGCGCTGACGGGAAGCCATGCATGTGCATCCCGGACGCTGAAATCTCGAAATGAAATAATGCCCATTTTTTTGATAGCGACCACGCATGCAATACAGACTATGCTCTGCAAAGAGAGCAAAAAGAAGGTCATATTAAATTGACGGCCGGATACCACGAACTACGCTGGAGTGAATCGTTTGACACAGAATAAGGCGCGGGTGGCCCACCTTATTGACGACCGTCATGAGGATAGAGGCAATACAATAAGAGATAATCGACAGTCCTGGATACAGACTCAGACACGTCGTGTCTTAGACGAGGACGGAGCGCTAACCCACCAGCAGAGGAGACAGCAATGTAGTCTTTTGGACCGCTTGTGGCAACATTTCTCTTTGATTCTGCTACGTCTTCGAACGCATCTTTTGGTGCTGCCATGAGTCGAAAATAAATCAATTGAAGCCTAGGTCAGTCAATCCGAAACTGCTCTGCAGGGGACGTGTTTGAAGTGGTGCGTCCTTGTATGTCAAGTCACTTGTTGGCGACATTACTTTATCCACGTGATGAACAGGTAGAAGGGAAATTAAATTACCGAATATCTATCCAAGCGATGCAAGCACTACCAGGGTCCATCCGTACTAATTATACTACCAGCATTTACCTCCCCGAGATTTGCTCTAGCTGTATCGTGACCTCTTCTAACCCAGGTATTTTGCTTTTCAAGAGAGCCTCCACGCGTTCCAGTACGCAATCGATGCTCGATTGTTTATTGCCAGGCGGGTCGGTTGGATGTGGCTGAGAGGTAGAAAACGAGAGTTGAACGTGGATAGAACCAACGATGCTTGAAGAATCTTTGGGCCAAAAGCGCGGAGACGAATATGACGCGACGCCTTCTACGTATTTCAGCTGCATGCGAAAACACGTCATACGCTGTCATTCTACGGGATGTCTCAGTTGCGTACCTCCTTCAAAGCCATTTCAACCTTATTTTCGTTATTTCCCAAATCTAAACTGAGCACTCGGCCGGTGTCAATAACTAGGGGAACTACGCTCGCGACAATGAGCGTGGCGATGAAAAGGGAGGCAATGGGATCAAAGCCCGTCCACCCGTAGTACTGGATGAGAAGTGTCGAAATGATAACTCCAACCGAACCAAGGGTATCCTAATATCTTTGAGAACCCGTCTTGAGAAAACAAGATCATCTTACCGCCATTACGTGTAGAAATACCCCGCGCATGTTGTGACTGTGGCTTTGGTGATCATGCTCGTGTCCGTGAGACTGAAAAGAAATTCCATGTCGAATGTCATGGACTGGATGATGGTCATGCTTGAATGTACTCGGATAATTAGGGGAGATTGGCGAATCCACAGGGGACGTCAGCGGAAATGGAACCTGAGCTGTAGATTCCAAGATGGATTGGTTGCTGTCGAGCGTGATTTGAAGTGAAACGCTACGTGAATGTGGTTTGCGTTCTCTGATTGCGGAAAACTTCACATCAGGATATGTTTGTTCTTCAGCGGTAGATAGTGAGTAAGATCCAAGATGTGGTTCGTTGGAATCGTTATGCACATGCGGATGGGTATGCAGATTTTCACTTCCTTGTCGCTCCTGATGGTGATCGGACTGTGGATGAGGATCCTGGCGTGAATGTGCTACCGTAAAGTGTCCATGGCCGGGATGAACACCACTGGGGATGTGGTGATCAGAGGAATCGAGGGCGTGTGTGTTAGAATTCTGGTGCACATGACGACTGGCATGGTTACAATGAGACAAACTTGTCATCCCGTGCCTGTCTAAGGAATAAGAATGGTCATGGCATGCGTGCGAGTCAGTATCATGAGAATGTTTGTCATGACTGTGCGCGTGTCCATGTCCGCATCCGTGGTCATGATTATGACCCTATACCACTATCTTAGAAGGTATCGCTATCCACAAATTCAGTGTACCCACATGGTGGTGGTGATGGTGTCCTCCCATTGCGAACATGCCAAATAGGTTCACGCCAAGTCCGAGGGAGCTGATCAGTAGCAATTGACTCGTTGACATCTCAGGGGGGTCCAAGCTGGTAGACAGGAAGGCCTCAGATCATCAGCACGACACTGAATGTGCCCAGATACTTACAGTCGCTGGACCGCCTCAAAGACAATGAAGATTGAAATCAGGATAAGAAATATTCCGTTCGCGAAACCCGACAATGTCTCAATTCTCCCATACCTAGAAGTTGAAAGCTTTAGAACGATTACATATTGAATCTTGCGAAACCCACCCGTAAGTGAACCGCTCATTTGGGGGCCACTTAGCCATGACCGAGGCTAGTAATCCGACGCCAATTGCCAGACAATCAAATGCCATATGGATCGCTTGATATTTGCGAATTCTTGGTCAACATTAAACCATGATTATAGGATCGCTCACCATCTGAAATAAGTCCCAGACTGTTCGTCCAAACGCCGTAGAGCATTTGTACGAGCATGTAGCATAAGTTGAGCGCCAAAAAATAGAAGATCTTCCTGGATTCGTTGTCGGAAAGAATGGAATTTAGGTAAAAACGAAGGTGTTTCGATATTGGTATTCGCGGAGAAGACGAATGGTCCTGATCTCTGCCCACATACTTTGCTGTGATGATCCTCGTGAGCTGCACTCACCAGCCTGTAATACATCATACCATAGTAAAGCATCATGCCGAGTACGAGGTCGATCCAGTGTGGATGCTGGGAAAAACCAAGATGACCCAGGGCAATAGCGACCAGAAAAGCCAAAGGATATGACAAAAGAAATGCTTGAAGAGCTTGCTGGGAATTATACTGATTCGCTCTGGTGTCCGGCGTCAAGAATACGGCATTGAAAGTAAGAAGAGGAAGGACGATCAATGATAGCAGAGGGACAACAGGGGATGGGCGGGAATCGAGCTAACGGAGTCAGGTGGAAGATTTAGCTATATGACACGAAAGCTTACCACTGCATGCTTAAAGGCATAAAGAGGAAGGCCAAGTAGTGCAGCACCAAATGCACTTGCGGCAGTGGCTAACGTAGGAGTGATTGTAGGTGCTAAAACCCCCCGAAGATGCTCCAAAGCGTATGTAGCTGAGCCGTGGAGCACGATGCAGGCATATCCAGGAAGGATGCTGACAGGAGATTTGTGGGACAGGATGTCAGCGAAAAATGAAAGGCCAAAGGAAGACAACACAACGACTGGACGGGATATCTGACAACGAGGTTTGTACAATAATCCAAGTAAGGCAAGAGGAGGTTACCATCGCATCCACCCAAGAGGAGGAGAAGTGAACAAATAAGATCACACTTGGGTGACAGTAAATTCCTATCATTGAGAGGGTGCAAGAAAATGAACGCACCGGAACGAGGGCAGTCGATAGAGAGCAGTATATAGCGCAGCTTGCTGTACGAAGAGCAAGAACGAGGACACACCCAGCGCTGTCCACTGCAACATTCTGAGATGATATGACGGGACAAGGACGGTGATAGCCTACTTCGACGTGTCTCCCTTTCGAAAACTCAGACGTGAGGCCTTCCCAGACAAGTATGCCCAAGGCACCCAAGGCGAGAACCCTCATCACGACCCAGAAGACACCAACATCGTAGGAGAGTAAGGACTCCTTTGCAGCAAAGAGAGCGAGGACGAAGAGGATGTTTGAGAGGAGTATCTTGGGGAATGCTCTCGAGTCGAGCCTAGGACGAAATGAGCGTTAGTGTGTGGGGAACTACATACGCAGACGAGGCGTACGAGACAGGGAGAACCCTGGCTGGTTGCAGACTGATCTTTCTGCGCGTCCGCGCGTCCGGGGCAGACATCCCCGCGAGCGAAACTGAGACCGTATCGGCGACACGAACCTGACAGTGACACGGCTGACACCTCTAACCCAAAAAAAGAAAATATTTCCCATCCGCATTCGTAGTCACTTAAAATCGTGCTCACCTTTTCGGTTCTCTCTTCAGCAACTTCCAGGTCAGGTGAGCGGACAGCCCAGTTTCTTACTACTAGATGAATACAGATGACGAGTCTGACCGGTTCTGTGCGAGGTTTCCTCCGCTGACCATTGTGACGAGTCTTTTAAAAATTTACCATTCATGCAGATCTGATTCCTGATTCCATCTCACTGCGGTCCTCTTCCCTACTGACTCCACTTTCGACAGTATGCCCGCCCTCACTGAGGACGACTGGTCCGATTCTGACGACGGTGTCGTTGCCGGAACGGAGACCGATGTCCTGCTTGGCATTCCAGATGGGAGCGTGGAGACCGATGCCGACATCAAAGATGCTGCGGTCTCTCGCATTGGTGGTCTTCCTGTACGAGCTCCGTCTCTTGCCCAATGTACGAACAACGTGCCAATGCAGATCGAATTGTACCTCGTTTTTCAAGGCATTCTTGCCCTTACGCGAACCCTCCATTTCCTCTTCTCAGTGTAAGGTTTGCTCGGACCCTATGGAACTCCTCCTTCAGGTGTGGTGTCCGTTTGAAGATAGTCTTATGGACCGTGCGTTGTACGTCTGGGGTTGCGCTCGCTCCACCTGTCAAAGACACGTTGGAAGGTAGGCGTGATTTGGTGCAAATGGGTCTTGTGTCTCAAGTACAAGCAGTGTGCGGGCATGGCGTGGTTTGAGGTTCAATGCCGCTTACGCGGCCAAGCTGAAGAAAAAGAAAGCACAGAACCCTGTACAGCAAAAGATGATCACCTCCTCAAACCCATTCTCCGTGAGTATTCACACTGACGTTCATCCACATCCACCAACTAGTCATTTAGATGAAAAACACTGCCCAGACGACAGCTTTTGGTCTGGGGGACCAATTTTTTGGAAATCCACCGACTGTTCTCCCTGATCAGCTTGAACAAGACCACTGCGATCCCAGTGACGGAGAGAGTGACGACTCTACCTCGTCTGAGGACTCGCTCATCATAGCCATGACCTCGACGAGAATGACGGACTCATTCTGGGCTGCAGCACCAGCCTATCCTGCAATATACTTGTCTACGTTGTCCGAGTACATTCCACAACCTCCCAAGGAAAAGTCCTCTACAAACGTCGTTACAGAGGGCCCTACCGAAGCGACTAGTAAAGATGCAAACTGGGCGCCGGAAGGATACGAGAACTCCTTCAAGTTGGACAGCGTATTCGATCAGTTCAGTAAGCGCGTTGGATACACGGGAGAGCAATGTCTTCGGTGAGTCACCATTATGGACGTTATCCTTACTGGGTCAAGATTTCAATGCCTCGCAGCTACGAGCTAGGGGGCGTCCCTCTACCCTTTGCTTCGGATAAAGTCTTTGAACAATTATTTCCTACCACTACCCCGGCGCTCGTACCCATCACAAAGGGCGACTTCAAGGTTGTTCAGCCAGCAAAGCACTCATATAGCATGACCTCGATACCACCGTGTCCCCACTGCAAATCGAGCCGGGTATTCGAATGCCAGTTGATGCCGAACTTGATCAACATTTTGCGAGACTTGGTCGATGACAAGCATCTTGAGGTGCAGAAATGGACGAACGAACAAAGGATCAAGGCGGTGCAAGATGCGCTCCAACGCAGCAAGGAGCCGGGAAGTCGAGGGATGGAATGGGGGACTTGCATGGTGTTCTCCTGTAAAAATGACTGCTGCTTGGATGACGGAGGACAGGATGACAAGGAATGTTGGCGAGAAGAACATGTGCTCGTTCAGTGGGACGAGTGAGACCGTGTGGAATACAACAATAATTGTACGTTTCAGCTGAACGAGTACTCGTCGTTGAGGACGACGTAGACAATAACGTACGTTATTTGTGTGGACCCGTTCATCAAGGTGGTCCTCAGTCTGTCTCAGTGAGAGGCGCTCAACGTCCCATGCACGGTCTCAGATCACCGTCCCGTCTCCCACCGTCACCAACCGATGCCCCATACGCTAATGTTACCCCTTGCGCTCTCCCCGCCCGGCGCAGAGAGCGTCAACGACAATGCAGCTGAGCATGGCTTTGGCGCTACTGGCCAAGTTCAACGGTTCCCCCACACGCGCGCGCAGCTTTCTGCCATACTTCGGCAGCACAGATCTCCTCTCGAAGGGTACGATGCCGACGACGTCGACGACTCGAACCGCATCAGCACCGTCCTAGTCAACAGGGTCGCATCACTCCTCGCCGACGAGCAAGAGGAGATGCTCAAAGAGCTCCTCAAGTCCGAGTGTGCGGTCGATGACGATATGGTCAGTGCCTCTCATCCTGTCCAACTTATTTCAATTAAATACATTACAGCTCGAACAGCACGTCCTCGACCTCATGCACAGACATCGTGACGACATGGCAGGCGTACCTTTCCTGTTCCTCACACCAACTCGACGCCCTTCGCGACCCTCCTCTAGGGCATCCTCTCACTCTGTACGGCCCAACAGACCTGATACCCCTTCTTCGGTCCCAAACTCTCCGTTTTCTATCAGTTTTCGTAGACCACACACCCCTGTCTCTTCCCCACTTGTCGGTGCCAGTACACCATCTTTTATCCCCGTCCGTAGCGTGTCGCCCATGAACTCACCCGTGCTTGTGCACTCCCAGGCCACCCAGACGCAAGGCCAATTCACTGCAAGCCTTCCCGCATCGCCCATTTCCTCTCCAAGGCTACTCAGTGCGAAAGCCACAGAATTCAAACCCATCCCCCGACCGCTGTCGGCTGCCTCTTCCAATCCCGCTACGTTGTCAGGCTATGGCCGAACTGAAACGCCATCGCCCGATTTGTGGTCTCATAGTCCACTCAGAGCCACGTCCAACCTTGCAATTGCTGCTCCACTTCTCCCGGATCAGAATATCCCCTCTCGGGCTGTCACGCCAAGCCAACTTCGTTCCTCCACAAGAGTCGGCGAAGAAGAAGAGGAAGAAGAAGAAGAAGGGGAGGAGGAGGATCCCTTTGATCCCTTTGCACCGAGGACGGTGTCTCATTCCTTCCACCCAATCACTGTCACAGACTTTGACCAATGGTCTGACTCGGCCCACTCGAATCATTCTCCCGACGACCTTCGCTCTGGGCATTATATGACCGGATACGATTATGATTCTCAATACGATGCTCCGGGTGAAGACCCAGACACGTCTGGTTACCTCACTGATGGCATGACCCCTCTTGACGTGTTAAGTTCCGTCTTTGGTTCGACTCTCGCTCCTTCTGAGCTGGAGGAGGCACTCTCCCAAAATGGATATGACTTCGAGAAAGCCATGGCCTGGCTCGTTGATCGTGCGCTGCCGTCTCCCCCCCAGCACGTGCAGACGAGGATGCAATCCATGGGTAATCGTGTTACGCTGGTTTCAAGGGATGGGCCTGGAAATATAGTGCGCGGTGGACGTTCTGGCTACTCGAACGTGGCGAGGCAAACCGGGAGAACCACCAACGTGCGGCCGGTGCCAGGTGGAAATCGCGTGTGCCGATATTACCTCGCCGGCGAATGTTTACGAGCAGATTGTCGATTCAGGTGCAACGTGTTGATTCTTGCCTTGATTCTATCGTACTGATCTATTTATGTTCATAGCCATGATTTAGAGCGCGCCTTGTGCCGATTCTGGTTGCGTGGGACGTGTGCAAAGCAAGACCAATGTGAATTTTTGCACCACCTGCCGAAAGATGTCGACGTCACGACTGTCACAAACGCACTTTCCCGTACGGGTCTACACTACAACGCTGGAAACACAGGAACGTCCAGTCCACCTCCGGATGAGTTCCCTGCACTCGGGTTTGATGGCTCTGTACTTGGAAGGAAAAAAGCGAATTGGCAGCATGATCCTGGTCGTACAAGGTTTGCGACTGCAGTAAAACGACCGGCGCCGACATCAGTGTCTGCCGACAGAGCCATGGCAGCTCGACGTGAACCACTGTCCGGCACCAATTCTGCGGACAACCTGCAATTACGAACGACCATTGTCGCGCCAAAACCGTCTCCACGTATCAAGCTGCGTCCTCCGACGTTACTGCCGACCCTGCAGACTGGAGAGTCGGTGAACAGCCTCTACATGGCGTATCGTTCCCGTGCACTGCAGCTGGGAGCTGCTCGAAACGCCTGTCTCTCACGTGCTGCTGACGCATGGAGGCGGGGCGATGGCGCTGCTGCGAAGCGGTTCAGTCGCGAAGGGCACGATTTGAATGCGAAGATGAGCAATGAGATGGCAGAGGCGGCCGGAAGGCTAGTGAGGGAACGTGCCAAGCTCGCGGAACAAGCGGTCAAAAACCGGGACCCGAACTGGTCAGACGATCTGGGAGACCGGGGCGCGCGAGGGCGCCAGTGTGGTGGTGGTTTGGGAATATGTTTGGGTGTTGCAAGTAAGGACATTGGTGAATCGAAATTGTCATCGGAAGAAAGGACGGAAACCGTGCTCGACCTGCACGGACTACATTCCAACGAAGCGACTGAAGTGCTGGAGGAATTCATGCTCGCAGTAAGTCTTGGCGCGCTGAGCTTTGGTTCTGAGATGAGCTGACTTGCATCGGAAGCTGGAACGGGAACACTTCTTGGGTCTTGGTTAGCATTCTTTTTGGAGCTAATTCTTTCTGTTTTTGACGGATTTTTAGCATATGCCATCGTCGGAGAGGAGAAGCACACGGGGACACAGGACACAGGGAGGGGTGCTGCTCGCGCTCGGCTCGCTGCCGGTGTGCGAGAATGGCTGCACCGATGGGGCTATCCGTGGAGCGAGCGCGATGGCATCATCTGCGTTGATCCGTTGACGCACATTTGAGCGCAAGCGACTTAGACAAATGTTGACATTTAGGCTGTTGTAGACGAGAAGACATGTACGATATACTAGTACACTTGGCAGCGATGGTCACAACGTGCGGGATCACGTGCGCTGTGACGGCCGCGTTAGGATCACGACGTGCAGGGCGGCTGAGCAGGCATTCATGTCACCCTGACAATATTGACTTGAACCATGTCGACGACGAACACGCTAGACGGCGAGCAAGACAACAGACCCTGCTCTATCGACCTCACACTCGAACTCGAGCGTCAGCTGGACAATGAGTCCCTTCCCCCACCAACACCCGTAGAGGCACAGCGACCACAGTCACTCGACCCGCAGGTCCTCGCCTACATCGTCACCAACCTCAGGTCGTCCCTGGCGGAGGCCACTCGTCACCGAGACGAACTCGCCCGGTCGCTCTCTGAGGTCCAAGCTAAGGAGAAGGACCTCACGGATACCCTTGCCCACATGACGGACAAGTGCTCTATACTACAGGAAGAGCTTGATACTGCGAGAGGCAAGGCAAAGGACGATGAGAATACCATCTCTGTGCTGCGGACAAAGGTCGAGGAAAGCAGGTACGTTGCGCCCATTTTGCACCCTGATCAGCTGTCGAGTAGTTGTATGCAGGCGGGGACTCATGCGCCTTCAGTCTGAGAGCCGCAGACACAGCCAAGTGCCATCGGGGTTAGACCTCTCCAGGGCTAATCTCGCACCCCTGGCAGGACCTGCCTCGTCGAAACGGGCATCGTTTACGCCGCTTACTGGGTCAGGTCCTGGCCGGCTGAATGCGCATCGGCGCATTTCATCTGTGTCGGACTCTGGTTTTGCGAAGTTCGACGGTGGCTCGCCGCACGGCAGCCCTGGACCGACAAGCTTTACCTTTCCCGACAATGCTATGCTGGTGCATAAACTGGGAGCCGGATCGAGGTCGTCTGGGATATTTGGCCGTGCGTCGCCACCTCTCTTGGTGTCGCAGACGGAGGATTCAGTCGAGGTTGAGATGCTACGGAAGGAGCTCAATTGCGTGCGTGCGGAGTTGGACGACGCAAAGCACGAGTTGAACGAGGCGAACGAGGCACGAGAGGCGTCGGAACTGTGCGTCAAGGCGCTTCGTGTTTTCATTGAGGAGCACAATGTCGGGATTGGGATGCCAAACACAGCAACACCACCATCTTCTCAGGCGGAAGCAAAGAAGAACGTCCAAGCTGGAGGGGGATGGGGATTCAAGCTCTGGCGGACGGAAGGAATATCTAAAATACCACCGGGCGCAACGCCCCTACCGGATATACCACCTGGGACGAGCACGACGATGGCTACTGTCATGTCGCCACCACCTCAGCCACTGACGAGGAAGCTTGGGGAATTCTTTGGGGCACGCAGTGGGAGCATCTCTTCGACGACGCCGGTCAAATCACCGCGCTCGGAACAGGAAGGGATGTATAATGGATTGTCAGATACATCGTCCATTGAGGAATCTGTTGCGGAGCCCGTGAGTCCTGCAAGTGAGGTCCATCGGGCGAGAGTGCAGGTGAGGGAGGCGACGAGCGTGACGTCGAGCAAGGGCACTTTGGCGAGGGAGGTGGGTGCCAGCCCGGAGCAAAAAGGAGGGGGACTCGCGATGCTGGGTGGTGATTTTACCCCGGTTGTGATATGAGGCTTCTAATTCGCTCTATCGCACATTGATGGAGTGTAGGCACGGGGTAAAAGTTGGGGAGACGGATTATATACGGCAGACTATTAGTAGGATGAGTGGACGTGGAAATGTAGCGTACGGTTCGTAGTACTATATTACACTTGGAAGTTGATCCATTTCCGTCGATCCCGTCGAGTGGGCGTTCCGATCAAGTTGGGTCTGAGGCCCGAGGGGAGGGTGAATCTTTTGACCTCAGTTGGGTATACGTCAGACGAGGTGAGTTGTACTGCGAGGATCGCACGATAGTTACGGACGACGGGACGCCCTACCATGTTTTTTTAAACGGAAAGTGGGTCTAGCCCGGTGAGTCAACAACGTCAAGGTGATCGCTACGGATCTCTCAAAATTGTTTGCGCACGGCATTCATACCCGTCGAGGGTGGGCGTTTCTCTGAGATGGCGTTACTCGGAACGAGACACACGTCGATAGTCGACACCCAAGGGAGATAGATCTGACAGGCCAAGTCGAGTGATCTCGGAGGCGCGATCCTACGTGGCAGAGGAGGAGGAAGAGGATTCATTGTGGTGTACGAAATCTCCGCCGGAGAGGAGGATCTGAGCACGTATGAAAGCAAAGAATGTGCAAGTCGCGCGATGTCAAAATGCAGCGATCTGGCCGCTGGAGGGCGTGGATGTGATACGTTTCGGTGTCAGGACGCCGTGTATGTTTCGAGCTGACTGTCGGTTCTGGGCTGGTGGTTAACGAGTGGTCTGTGCGGTGGCTGCGGGTGTGAAGAAGCGAGGTCAAGGTCAGACAAAGACTCTCTCTCTCGAGCAGGATGAAACGCGGGGGAGGTGTTTCAAATCGCTGGCTCAAGCGTGTCGGTTCACGGGAGCTCGTCTGGCCGAGGGCTCATCTCGGCGCGTGGCACGACACGAGGCCGGGCATGTGCCGAATATCTTCCCAATATGTAAACTCCGCTTTAACTCAGCGAATATAAATTCAATAAACCCGAATTTGCTAATATCCACATTCGGACATGCTCGCGTTGATGGATTTGGTTATTTCAACCGCACCCGTGGAAACGCGCCATTTCCTCCGGGGACCTCCAACGAGTTACGCCTCCTCTCTCGCTCCTCCTCCTCCTCTTCCCCCTCCTTCCATGGACGACAGAAATTCGTTCCAGGATTTGTCCAAGAAACGGAGAAAAGGCGCAACTCGTCTCTCTTGCGCAGAATGTAGACGGTCAGTAGACACATCGCCATCTTGGCCATCGCCTTATCCTCTTCATCTTTTTCCACTTCAGCCTCAAGTTGCGCTGCGACAGAAATGTTCCCTGTGGCTCCTGCGTCAAGCGCGGCTGCGGTGCGATATGTCCGGATGGTACGTCATCCTCGTCTTCCTTTCCTCTCTTCCGCGACGTAATCGTCCCCGCCCCGCAGGCTCGCTCACCACCGGCCAGGGTAATCGGTGCGTCCCATCCATCCTCTGTCTCTGATCCCGCCCTTTCAACACTTCTTCAGCTTCGTCCTCGCATCAACACAGGAACTCCACGAGAAAATATCCGTCCTTTGCAGTCGTGTCCGCGAACTCGAGGACTCTCTCAGACACTCTCACTCCCTCGTTTCTCCCGATAGGCATCCCCTTCTGGTAGACGACCTCCTCCAAATCAAGGCACCGCTACAAAGAGAACCACCGAGTCATCGCAACATCCCAAGAGGTGCCGTCAAGGAAGAAGAGCAAAACGGAGACGTCGTCGACGCTTTCGGCTCTCTCTCCATCAGCGCAACAGGCGGCACAAAGTACTTTGGCTCCATAGCAAACTCTTGGGTCAGCTTCCTCCCTCCCTTCAGTCCTCATTCCGTTCTCACCCCTCTCTCCAGTACTTTTTACAGGTAAGTTTTTCCGACGCACCGCACCGCAGTCTGCGTGACGGCATCCCAGAACGAAGCACTGGAAACACAAGAGTCCGAGGAAGCACGTCTCGCCTCTCTACAGAACGTCCTCTCTCCAGAGGTCCTCTCCCGCAGCGGCGCATTTCCCCTTGTCCCAACATCTTATCCTCTCGAGCTCGAAAACGTACGCCTTCGCGAACTCTTTTGGTACCTTCCAGAATCCCCCAAGGCCCACTATCTCTCCCGCATCTACTTCACCTATGGCGCTTGGATGTGAGCTCCCTCCTTGGCCTCTACATGTCCTTCTCACCCACTGTCGCAGGTACAACCCGATCGGCGAACACGACTTCTTTGATGAGATTTACTCTTTATTCTATGCACCAGACGCCGGTCCCCCCTCCGATGACCCCGTTCTTTCTCACAAACTTGCCCTCATATTCATGATTCTCGCGATCGGAAGCCTCCTCGATATGAAGCACGCAGCTTACAACATCGAGGCAGAAAAATACCATCAGCTCGCTCGCGCCTCCCTGTTTCAGAGCTCGCTCTTTGAGGATCCCACCATCAGTGCTGTGCAGACTTTGGCACGTTACCCCTCCTCCCATCGCAACCTGCCACTAACGCTCACTCCCCCAGTTCCTCATGACCTTTTACCTCTTTCTCTCTGACCGACACGCCTCTAATTCTGGAACCCGTTGGGCCATTATCGGCATTGCAGTCAAGATCGCACAATGCGTGAGTTGCTCCCTTGTCACTGATCCAAACGGTCTAAACAAATACATGTCCGTGATCAATTTAGATTGGACTCCGTCAGCATCCCTGACCCTTGATTCATAACCAGCGCTAACCCTATCGCCTCTCTCCCAGATCGTGATCCAAGCAGATGGGGTGTAGACCAAAAGGAAACCCTGCGCCGCCGAGAATTGTTCTGGGAACTGTACACGTACGATTCCTGGCAGGTGAGCAGCAACGCTTCAAAAGTGCCTCCCGAACATCCGCCGATCACCATTCCAGTGCTGGACGTTTGGCCGTCCGCCGACATTCTATCTATCACACATTGACTGCAAGCTACCCTATCCCGACCCTGCTGACGAATCATGTGCGTGTCATCAAATGGAAACACACGCCCCATGACAATTTTGCCACAGTCCATGCGTGGAAACATCGTTTCACTTCAGAATGCATGAGCATCGTCCATGATCAAGCCTTTGGCGCCAAGACACCAATGTACGCGACGGTCCTCCAGTTGGATCGCAAGCTGCGTGCCTTTCCCGTCCCTCCCAATCTGCAAGTCGCTGGATTCGGCAACTCATCTCCTTCTGACTCTCGACATCTGGAGAGCGTATCGCTAATTCTGCAGCGACATATAGTCCTTGCTCTTCGCGAAATGAGTACGTGTCGCAAGTTAGCTCCACTCATTTATATGGGCGCTGACATTTCTCCCATCAGATCTCCTCTATCTCCATCGGAGTTTCTTTGCCCGTGCCCTGACAGACCATCCCAAGGATCCACTTGGTAGTCCATATGGGACCTCGGTTATTGCCGCTTATCGCAGCGCTGGCTCGCTCGTTGCCTTGATGCGCAATCTTCACACACAGCTCAAAGAACTCAGTGAACGGTTGTGGTTCCTATGGACTCACATGTTCTCATGTGCGGTGCGTATGTCCAGCGGGCATTAAGAGACCTGTGCTGATAGCTTGGTGAAATTTCACTTCCGGTGCGTAATATAGATCGTGCTCGGTTCTGTCGTCACCCGATGTCCGTCGATGAGTTTAGCACCCTCTGCACTGGTACAGCTGGACTCTGCCTGCGAGCTCTTCTCCAAGGCAGCTCGAGGATTTCGGGCCGAGTCTGTATTGGTAAACGCGTATACTCTGCTATGGTCGCCTTGACCTGCTCACCACTCATCATCCCTCAGGACATCATGATCACGCTGCAGAAAAAGGCGCACATCAGCTTGAACGAGTTCCGAAGGGGTAGAATCTCGCCGCTCACACGCCAGTTGTCGAGTCAATCCGAACCAGAGTCACCGTTCGAAGAAGATGACGAACTCTCGACCCTCGGTGGCAAGACCCGCCTTGTGGCCAAGAAGGACTCGCTGTCACCACAGTCATCGCCTGCGGCCGTTGATCGCTCGCCTACGTCTTTGAATCCGGTTGTGCCATTACCGCTCGCAACGGGGAGTAATCAAGTCCACCCCAACGTCGTGGATTACCTGAAAACGTTTGGTCATAATTCGGGCCCTCACGCCAGCGTGTCAACCTATACTGATGCATCTGCCTTCAACACACCAATAAGAGAACAACAATACGAATCGCCTGGATATCATGACAGCTCTGTGCAAATACAGCCAATGGAGCTGGTACCTGGACAGTTCCCCAATTATTTCCCCGTGTACGACTACGGGATGGCATCCGAGAACGGCTACCCTCAGATGAACGGTCGCATGTCTGCAACCAGACGGGAGTCCCCGGAAGCCAACACGATGCACAACACCTGGCAAGACTTTGTTAATTCGAGTGGTTTAAGTCTCGGCCGTAACGGATGAGTTGCCATTCCTTTTTTTTTTTTCAACATCTTGCCACTTTGATGTGCTATCGACTAGATATGTTTTGGGGACACTGCAGGCGTATGCTCGTCGTGTATCTACAGTAGCTATTGTGACCTTTTTGCCGAAACCTGCTGTACACTAGCCACTATTTGTACATTACATGGCGTTTTCTTGACGATGGTATTGGCCAAATAACGTTAAACAATGTGTACCAGCAGCATGGTAGAGACGGACCAGAATGACCCAGCATTATCGTACACCTTGTCTCGTCCACATTCCTCATGTCGATCTGTGGCTCTTCTTCCAAGACTGGCTTTGGACGCCGACCTGTAAGCTTATAGTGGAGCGTGGCGTCCAGGCAGCGTGCTCACCGTTTGCCTCATGTTCCCAGATACAAAGAAAGGTCGTGGTCTGCGGAGATGGCGCTTGCGGTATGTACCTGTCCCTCGCCCAGTTTCAAGCTTGCCAACTCAATCACGCGTTCATTCATAGGGAAAACATCACTTCTCAACGTTTTTACCAGGGGCTTCTTCACCCAAGTATAGTGAGTTTGAAATGGTTCGGCCAAGGCACACGCACCCCATACATCTCGTACAGTGAACCTACCGTGTTCGAGAACTATGTCCACGACATATACGTCGACGACCAGCTCGTGGAACTAAGCCTGTGGGATACGGCCGGTAAGTCCTCCTGGCGTGCCACCACGAGGCCCGCGTTCACACTTTCTAACGGGTCAAGGAATCCCCAGGACAGGAGGAATTCGATAGGCTGAGATCCCTCAGCTACGCAGAAACGCACGTCGTCATGATATGTTTCTCCGTGAGTCCGCTCGTCACTTGGAAGCCGAGATGGAACCGACGCTGAGCCTGGCTCATTGCAGGTGGACAACCCAACGTCGCTCGACAATGTGGAAACAAAAGTAAAATTTACTTTCTTTCTGCTGCCACGTTCGTTGGTTTGAACACACGCTGCAGTGGATAGACGAGGTGCTCGAGTTCTGTCCCGGAGTCAAGGTATAGCCGGTTCCTTGATGTTTTCGTTTGACTGAGACCTTTTCGTAGCTTGTCCTCGTCGGTCAGTCCTTCTGGGCTACATCGACGAATCGACGCCACTGACCGCCAGCAAACGCAGCTCTTAAATGCGACCTCCGAGACGACCGGAACGTTCGAGATCGACTTGCTCGCTATGGAATGCACTCGGTGCAGTATGAAGAGGGTCTCGCCGTCGCACGGCGAATAAGAGCATCACGGTACTTGGGTCCGTTTCTTCCCCATGCACATGGATCTCCTACTGATCATGCTCTGATCAGAATGTAGCTCAAAACACAACCGGGGGGTCTCGGAGGTTTTCTACGAGGCCGCGCGCGTATCGCTGAGCACGCGGGCTAAAATGCCAGGAGGTGCTTGTACAGTGATGTGACATTGATCTATACCACTCGGACCCGGATACGTTCTTTTGCACTCCTTGATAACATATGCATCTTAGGGACCCTTTTAATTGCTTCAAACTCTTGCACGAGGCGGCTCATCCGTGGATACTTGTCCTTATACATGTATTTCTTGACGAGTGTTTTTCCCCCATGGCGTCCAACAAGAGTCCATTATGGCAACACCAACAGGCATGCACTACGATACATTTTAAAAGAGTCTACGGACGAATGTCATGTCATCTAATGAAAGTAGCCCGTCATGCTCTGTTGGCAACCGTCAGTGTTCGGCCTCGTCTTGTAACGAGAGGCACATACGGGAATTATGTTCGCACCGGTCCCGTTCATCATTGGGGGAGCTTGACTCGGGTATCTAAGCAGTGTCGGTCAGTACACCGACGCAACCCAACCCATACCACCGTGAATACAAACCCATTGCCTTGAGTGATCATCAAACGGGTCATAGGGTTGATGATAGGTTGTTCAGCTTCCTGCTCTTCCTTGGCGGTATCCTTCTTGGCCCGCTCCCTGACCTCCTTCTCGAGTGCGGCCACCTAGAATGTCAACCAGGTGATTCACAACTCCGCGTCGTGTGGAACCGAACGCACCCTCTCCCGCATAGTTCTCGAGGCCTGGATCTTATAAGGCATGTAAAAGTCGTTGAGGCCATGTTGCCATGAAAGCTCCTCCACAATGTCGGGCCGCAGCAAATCGAAGCACACGTAGAGCACTGCTGCGAAGCACTCCTTGTTGCCAATGTCGACAAAGTAAGAAAGGAGATCCTCCGCGACTTCGGTGGAACCTGAGGTGGCTGCCGTGACGATCGCGTCCTTGTACAGCTGGTCTTGCTTCGACAGCGATATTGACTCTTCCCATCGTGTATTTTTCTGGGATATCATCATGGGCGACGCGTTCGTAAGAATGACCGAAATCGAGATACCTTGTAGAGATGTGCAGCGAGCCGCCTGAACTCGAGAAGGTCGTGTTTCTCTAATCGTTGAGCAAGAGCAATGTTGTTGAAGTTGTCAAAGCTGTCGATAGAGTCGCGGAGAGTCTTGTAATCTTCTTCCTCAATGAGCAGGTCGTTGTATGCATCATTGACTGCCTCGACATTTAACTGCAAAGCGTCGCCAAATCGAATCTCAGCGGAGGCTCGGAATCTTGTGGTACTCACGTTTTGCACGGCGATCAGATATGAACGAATGAGGGGAATATGGTCAATTTGACGGAACGTGCGCACAACACGGGCGTGATCTATGCGGGAAATCATGACACTCAAGAGATCCGTCAAGAGGGTGGGTTGCTCTTGCAAGTAAAACGTGAGAGCCTTGTAGTAGCTATGGCATGCCTGAGATTAGTACACAGATCGAGAATCGAGAACGTGCACCGCACATCTCGACATTAGCGACGCGGGTGATCACATCCTTGAATTGATTGTGCTCCCAAGCATCGGGTGAACGTTCGATCATGGCAAGAGCAGCATTATCCTGGTTGCATGATCATCAACGCAAGCACGAGAAGTAAAACGACTCCTCACAAATTCGTCGTATTTTATGTATAGGAACACAAGCTCAGGCCAGAGATGTGCCTTCTCTGTAGCTTTGATGACCTGATTCGCCCATGAGCGTGTGCATGTTTGTATACATAGGATAACTCACCTTTGGAATGTTGATCCGCGACACGAAGAGCTTGAGGTGCTCCATGACTAGAAGGGGCATCAGTAAGTGCCGAATCGCATAGGCCATACATACGTTTCCCCGGTCTGTATTTACTGTACAGAATAGAGAGCTCCGTAAAGATTCCCATCTACGAATAGTCATTACGACGACGCTCGGGACGGGAGAAGTACATACGTGAGCGCGTTCCAAGCTGAGCGCAGCCTCTAACAGAGTAAGCACTTCGTCGAAATAGCCGCGACGTTCATAAGATTGAAGGAGGGCAGGTAACTCTTCCTATACAAGTGATCAATCGGAGACAAACCCTGTCTGAGCAATATACGAACCGCATGGACAACAATGTTCAAACCACAAATTTGGGCCTCCGGTGCAGGTCAGCAAAAATAATTTTGAACGACAAACCGGACCAACCAAGCGAAACTCTGCTTTTTCTATACAGGCAGCGTGGACCTGCTTCCAAACTTGAGTATTACCGGCCTTGCGAGCACTTTCCACGGCAGCTTGATTTTCACCCAAGTAAATGAGAGTGGTAGCCAAGCGAGCCCAGTTGGAGATGCTTGTGAAGAGTAGTTTGGCAGCCTGATATAGTTCATCCTCAAAGCACTTCTCTCCGACCACTAAGACGTCCGCTACATTGGTCATGCCCAAAAAGTCTTCCATGTCGTGCAGGCGATCGGTCTTCGCATAGGCATACGCCAGCTCAGTATCGATCTGAGGTTCACGGAGGTGTTTGCGTGCCATCTGGAGGAAGCGGACAAGGTCATCATGCTTCCCTGCGTGGCTCGAGATCTCAGTGACTTCAGCAAAGTTTGAGGGGTCCTCGGCCTTGATGTACGAGTCTGGAAGAATAGTCAACCTTTCACCTTACTTTTTGCGCGCCAACATACCAATTGCATCTTTAATGCGAAGGCCGTCAAGCTGGGCTTTCGCAAGACGACTCCATACTTCAGGTTTGTTAACTTTGTTGGCGAAGTCTAACCCGCGATCAATCGAAACAATGTGCTCGACCAAAACATTGATCGCCATCGCATGTTGGTCATGCTTTTTGTATATCGTCAATGCTTCCTCGTAGAGACCATGATCAGTGGCAATCTTCGCAATTTCGGCGACGTCGTAGTTCTGAAGCTTATTGATATAGCCCACAACCTTGCCTTTGTCTGCGCGTATCGCCGTCAATAGCAATAAATTCTGAAGGTTGCGGTTGTCGCTAAATGGTGAAGGCTCGATGACAATTTTCTCTAGGAGTTCGATCAGTTCAATGGGGAGATCGGCTGAAAGGAATGCTTTGACAGTGATCGAAACATCATCGGGGTCAGTACACTCAGGTAGAGCAGTAGCCACGATCTGCAAGCAACAAATCAGTTAGTGTCTACAGGGTAAAAGATACCTGGACTAGCCTGATCAATAAGTGCTCTGCGATGGAGGTTGTCATGGACAAGGACTTGTGCCCAAAGTTCTGGCTGACGACGTTTCACGAGATAACGTGCTTGTTGTTTGAACATCGAGTTTTCGTTCGTGATGGAAATGAGCTCATCGTCACAGAAGCCCTTGGCATAGGCAATGTACGCCAGGTAGGGGTCTCGTGCCTCGCAGAATTTACCAACGACAAGAGGCTCATACAACTATACCAAGCACTGAGAGGTAGGATCACATGACAAGATCAAAAAAACGTACATTGTTCTCCTTTAAAAATGCTTCTGGGTTGTTGTTGCTGTCGATCAAAATTTTCGCCATCGCGTTGAATACAGCAGGGTCTTGGGATCCAGACTGTACGCGAGCCTCGAGCCAGGGGAGAATCAACTTCAGTCTGTTTCGTTGCTCAACCTCGTGAACGAGTTCGTCGATGGGGAAATTGCCCGTCACAGATGCCAACAGTCCTTTGATGGTGGTCTCGTCGCAATCGACGTCAAGCAATCCACCGACAACTTGCGGGGTCCGGACAGAGTTAACACGCTGTACATAGACCTCAATAAACTTCGTAAGACCGTTCTGGTAGAGGTAAAGGACGAGATCGTGAACAAAGTCGAAACGATCGCAGACGATTATAAGAGGAAGTTGGTCCTGAAGTTTCGCCTCCTTCAAGAAATTCTTAACTTTCTCTGGGTTGTAGTGATTACTTTCTCGGCAGATACGTTCAACTTCGCGAATCTGGCCGGTCCGCGTGGCAGCTTGGATATACTTGAAATGTACTTCCGGATCTTCGCTGAGATTTACAACAGAACCGAGGTAGTAGTAGAGACCTTGAATAAATGTAAATGTCAGCCCTAAAACAAGATATGCGTGAGAGTTACTCACCTTCAAATGTCTTGAAGGATTCAAACATTTCGATTAACATGACAGGTCCAAGGATGTCGGAGTATTTGGTAGCAATCTGGATGACGACCTGGAGATTCTGTCGGATATTTACCCTAAGCATCTCTTGCATGCATGCCATCGACTGTTCGGTAGTGAGACGGCTGAAATAGTTGACTAGCCATTCAGGCTGGAGGCCACCAGTATGCACAATAGCACGCTTGATGTCCGCCAAATCCTCGTAGTGCTCAAGGGCCTGTTGATATCAGTATTAAGTAGGTCTGAAATATAGAATAATATACTCACTCTCTGCAGGAGACCGGCCTTCTCGCATAGATTGGCAATCCTAGGACGGTCATAATGCGTAAACATCTCATTGCCAAGGATGGCGTCTGCAACCTGCGGCGCATGGATGAGATTCATCTCGAGGAGACGAGTCTGCAGATGACCCTGCTCAGGTCGATTCTCCTTCAAAGCGTCTAGCAAGAAGGATGTCGCCGGTTGAATCATGTTTTGCGACATGAAGATGTCCACGACCTGTAATATATGCGTCACATATTGCTCGATAGCTAGTCAGTTTCTCACATACACGCTCGACGTCAACCAGGGGGCCAGTCTCATCATTGACGAGCTGGGTTGCAAACTCTGCGCCCTTATCAGGGCTCGTCCTCATGATATGTTGCAAAAGAGCGACATAGTCTGGGCTATATCCAACCTTCTTTGAGTATAGAACAATCTTGTCTGTCTGACCAGTCTCCGCAAAGCAGGCGATGACCTTGTTTGGAACATTCGCTCTGAGGTACACGCTCAAAGCTAAGGTCATATCATGTAGCCGGACGATGTCTCCAAGCTCCTCGCTGCAAGTGAGCTGACACACAAATGTCAACGACAGCCACAGCTTGAGAGGAAAGGCTTGCCTTATTTTCTTTCAGCCACTTCTCGAGAAGCTGCTTGCGACCCTGCTGCAATACAGGGCGAGCAAGCTCGAGGGACTCGAAATGGTTAAGTTCACCTTTCTCCAACAGGATACCGAAGTACTGAAGAATAGGGGACAAGCCTCCTGAGGGAGCAGGTGCTTGCTTGAAGGACTCAATCACCTGTGCTGTGCGAAGGATTCCCTAGCGCTCAAATGTGAGTCCAGTTACCACAAGTAATAATCAGGGATTGGCGTACGCGAGGAGAGTTGGCAGCTATCTTCGCTGCTTCGCTGTATTGACCCGAAGAAAACAGTTGTTGATACTGCTTGACGTATAGATCATCGGCACCAGGTAGATTAGCACGACTGGCAAGTTTGAATGCGAATTCAGTGTTGTTGAGTGTACTGAGAATGTAGGGGACAATTGTCTGCTCATCAACGCTAACTGAAAGAACTTGGCCTTTCTTGTTTACGCCGATGATCCCGTGAGTAGCCTCATGCTCTGCAGTGACAAAGATCGTCTCCCCGGATATGCGATTCATGTACACGCACGCGCCGGACTCCAGATCGTACAGATGAATAAAGCCATATTTGGTGACCAGAAAGATGATACCGTGCTTTCTGGATACCTGCATGGCTACGGGGAAGTCATTGGTAGCTTCAGGAGGGAAATAGACATCAACTGCCTTCTTGGTGAAAGGTGGATCTGGCGCAGTGTGGTCAATTTCCACGACATGAAGCTGCACAGCGACTCCTAAGCAAGTACCCAACTCGTTTGATGCGCGTCGCATACCTTGGCGCCAGTGGCGGTTCGCACTGCGAACGTAAATAGCTTTGTGACGGACTGGTGGCCATCGAGCTTTAGCTCCGCAAATGAAGCAGCATGGCCCTCGATGGGCTGGCTGACTCCCCGCTCTCGGCTGTACAGCTGCATCGCGCCTTTGACCTTGAATGCAGAAGGGTTCGTCGAATTGCTGGATATACCGATCAATACCAACCACTTTTCATCACTAGTTACGCGGTAGTTGATGATCTGCGCTCCCGCAAGTGTTGGATGTCGGTCGAAGACCTTCTGCGGGGATGACGTTTGATCTCCGATTGACCAGTGATATACGGAGGTCTCTGTGACCATTCCTATGGTCGTGTCGGACACCCACTTCCAGAACACGATGTCCTCGTTGTTGGCATGAGACTTGACCTTCTGCTTAGTCTCGATATTGAAAATCTGCAATGTCCGACCGGCTGCAAATAAAATCATCAACGTCATGCACCTATACTGAGTATTGAATGTACCTTTTAGTGCGAGAATTTTCTTGGAAGGGTGCATGATTGCAGAGTCGGCACTAATTGGCCTCCGAATGACATTGTTCGAGTCGGTAAGGTCGATTATGACGACTTGATTCTGTTCATTAACTTTTTCTCGTACACAAATGAAGTGGTCGGATTCCAAGGTCAAAGTCTAGAGTGTTCAGTCGGACGTTGGCGAGTACATCTAAAACCAGCTTCTACTTACCTAAGGGGTAAGATGGAAGACCAGGTACCAGCAGACTGAGCATGTCATCGTGAATTGAACTTGGCTGCGCGTACCTGGAACGAAATTGAAGCTGGTTGAACTCCCAAACTAGAGAGCTGTAGATGCTCGCAAAATGTGATAGGCTTGGATATGTCCGTCATGATCGGAGCGTCGTTTTCGACGTACGGTGAAGGAATAAACTGGTCGACGGAGGTCGAGACAAGCAGCTCAACCAAATCAAAGGGTACTAAAAGTTTACTGTTGTTTGTCTCACGCTTTATTACCTACGGATACTATTGCTGTGTACAAAGGCTACTTCTACTCGTCTGAAAGGGCCAGCACTTCTGCCAGCTCTTCCTCCTCTAATACAGTGACCTGCGGGGATCCATTTCCATAATATAAACGCTGCGCCAGGATTGCTATTGAATTTGTAGCCAATGATTGGCAGTGGCGGATACACGTCAACGACACAACTCACCTGTGTCTATAGACAGTTGAAATACTGCACAGGCTTTGAACTGCAAGGAAGACCCCTGAAGGAAATAGTACGCTGTTCTGGATAGGCAACATCAATGGCCACCGGTCGTGGCTGCAATGAATGACCTTACTTGAAAGTATCTCCACCCAGCCAACCGATCATCGTAGAGGCGCGGAATCCATAAAGCGACTTGTGCTTGTAATTGCTGCCCAGACAACACGCATGAGACCATCTCTGATTCGCAATCAAATGAACAGACCTTATGAACTGCGGGATGGGTAACGTACTCTCTAATCCGAGAGCAAAAAAACCCAACAGAGAGATGTATAAGTCAGACTGCTCAAATATCAAAAATGCTATCGCCAAGCAGAGTCTGCGCAAAATTTAAGTTATTCGAAATACGAAGCATACGACATTTTCTTACATGATGCCGGCAAGACACTCGATGTATTGCGTGTATGACGCCCACTGCCAGAAAGAAAATGGACGTGGGGACGGTGCGTAGCTTCCGGAGGTCGTCTCTGGACGATAGCGCAGACAAATAAATAATAATGCGAGCTGTCAATTGGTGCCATCATGGTCACACGATCTCATTGTGTGCATCCTCAATGGGGCGTACCTGCGCGACGATCATAAGAACCGACTGGAGAAGCAAGGCAAGCTCGAAGTGGGCACCCAGCCAGAAAAAACACCGACTGATATTAGCAATCAGCCTGACCGTATCACCGTCAATGTGGTTTGTAAATGAGTGTTCTGGCGGGCTCACAGAATCGCGCAGACGTCACGAGAAAAGCCTGTTGAGTCCCTA
This sequence comes from Guyanaporus albipodus, assembly GCA_038088995.1. Lineage (NCBI taxonomy): Eukaryota > Fungi > Basidiomycota > Agaricomycetes > Boletales > Boletaceae > Guyanaporus > Guyanaporus albipodus. The sequence goes on from JBBPKA010000030.1 coordinate 107,109, forward strand.
GCGTACGGACATGAGTAACTACGCATATGCGCGGCACGTAAGATGGCTCACTTTTTTTTGACGATGGACACCCCTTGGTCGGCGTAAACGAGGGGAGGACCAACAGCCATCCCTACGGACGAAGCCACGGAAATCCATGAAGGTATCATTGGCTGCAGTGACCAGGCAGAAAGTATCCTGGTCGACTTGGACACGCTCGTTGTCTCTCAGGCTCTTGAGGATGGCGAGGATTGGTATATATGATTGGCGTGAGCTACTAGCCGAGTGACGGCGGCTGCACGTGTCATCATCGCACACAGATACCGTAGTAGATATCACGAATGACTGCGCACTTTTATTAGATACTACTAGGTCCTCCACCACAGCCTTCTCGTCGACGACGTCCGTGGGCTCGCTAGGTTCTGCGTTTGAGGAACGTGGCACTCGTCGAGCGAATCTTCTGAACTGCGAGTGGGCCGCAAGTACTATTAGTAAATGAGTCTCGATCATAGGGCTTCTACTACCCACATCCAGATTCATAGTACATCCCACAAACCCATCATACAACACATCCGCGTTCGCTGTTCGACGTGAGTCATGATCTTGGTGTCAGAGTGAATCCGATTTAATCACGCCGTGTCTACATCTGCCGAATAAAGTTTCATATTATCACGAACGCCTTAAAGCGCCTCGTTTTGCCGCGCTCATCACCCCCGCAATGACAATTAACACAAGACTTTTGGATTTCTGATGGCGATTCGAGTGTCCTTCAGCCAGGTGTCGTCTCATTCATAACGAATATTCTCTGTCCAACGACGCGATTGCTACGGTAGCAGGTGCATGACGACTGGTCACGAATTTGCGCTTCACGGCGGTTCTATCCACCCGAATACCACGGGCCAACATGGCTCGCTCTTGTTTTTCTGGGCGGCTTCACCGATGGCTCGCGAACTTTTACCAACCCGTCTAGGCGTGGGGATGGGCGTGAGCACAAGTTCTCAAATCATTCTCTCTGCTTGTCACTGAACAACATTGCGCTATGCAGCCTCCTCTTTTTTTTTTTTCTCAGTCCCGTTGGAAATATCCCTCCTGAAGCATGGATTCCTGCATACCCGCAACCTCGCTTAGCTTTCTGCGGCCATCTTCCTCCCCTTTGCCTGCAAGGTGGCGTGAGGGCCATAGTTCTGATCCCACCTCGCTTTCGCAGTCATCTGTGACCACATTTCTTCCTGCCTGTTGCAATATAACGAGGGGCAGAAGCGAGGACATCAACGTGATGTATGCTTGGAGAAATAATGAACCATGGGTAGGCAGCACCTCCGCCGGGTTCCCTGGTGCTATCCCATCGTTGACTTATTCCCATCCCACACAAAGAATCTGCGATTTCGATATACGCAGGCTGTGACCCCTATGACATGACGGAGATTTCCTAGAAAGCTTTCTGTTTATTAGGGTCTGGTTGCGTCATGCTCCTGCGGTGCAGGGGACCTCGGGAGCGGATTCGAGGCTGACATAGGAACTCCAGGTGGGTGGTGCATGTACTACTTTGCTCGAAACGCGTGACGGAATAGGTCCGGGTGTCTTGATCGGGCACACGTTGCCGATGTTCTGGAATGCACTCAATCTCCCCCCTTGAATGATTTTAACGAGGAGTATATCGTAAAGCACCGGTGCGCTCGGTGCGTAAGCATACGAAAGAGGCCTTTTGGGTGTCAAGGCTGACGGGAGCGTGCACCCGCCAGCGGTTGTCGACGAGGAAGCCCAGGTCTAGCCCTTGACCCATGCAACTTCGGTGAACGAGCGGTCGGTTGCACTTGCGACATACATATGGTGCCCCGCAGTATGGAATGCTCAGTTTTGTTGAATGAATTCAACGCCACCAGATAGCGGGCAATTCCATTTGGCGATTTGAATACGAGTGAGGTTGTTCTTCTGGGTACATCCCAGCAATGAAAGGATTCGCGATTGCGGCCATGACGACCAGTCACAGAACTTGTTCGAGAAAGACGAGGAGGGCAGCTATCTCAGTAATAGATTGATCACTGACGCAGCGGGTTCTAAACAGACTCTGCGTGATTGACTGCGGCTCTTTTTTGGGGGGTCGACTCACCTCGTTGTCTTCTCGAGCTCTAAGCCTTTTTAAACGTTCAAGTTCGGTCAAGTAGAACTACATCGTGTAGTGCACCGTCGTCGAAACTGCCCCTCCTTGTCCAACTCACTTCAGTCCTAAATCATCGCCATCCGTTTCAGATCGTGGACATTTACTTCCGTCTGCCATGTCACCGCCTCTTAGCGAGCTCGCTCTTGACCAGCAGTACTCACCGCCACCCGTTACAGAGAGTTTCGAACAGTACTATGACACCTATCCTACCCTCATCGGCCCCACAGGCGCCGTCTCAGATTTCTATACCTCCGAAAACTTGTACTTGTGGCAGGACACGGACGGCATTTACCACTGGGCTGACGCCTCCACCGCGAGGCCCGATGCCTCCCTGGGCTACCCGTCCCCTTCATACTACCCTCCCACGTTCCCCTCTGAGACGTTTCAACCAGTACGTTCTCGTCGCCCTTGTCCGCTCTTGCACGCTGAGACCAGTCCAAGCAGTCTGACAACTGTGCCTACCGACACGCTGATCTTGACGAGCTCTCACAGCAGGACGCCTCGTACATCTTTCATTTGGCCCAACAATTCAGGAATGGCTCGGGTCGTCCGTCGGCTCAGGACCATCGCTCGAGCATCGCACGAGCGAGTGACAACTTCCTTGCACAAGGGTCCTCTATTTTTAGCGACGGGCACTCATCCTCGAGACCAGCAAGCACCTTGGAATACCAAAGATCTATCCCGTATCCATCCAGCCGTCACCATGACCCTCGCCCACCGTCGAGAAAACGTTCCAGGGAAGCATTGGACGAATCAAGTTACCATGTTAAGGTTAGCTCTTGGCGCCAATCTCAAATTACTTTTTTTTGATATCTCGGCGCTCTCTCAATCTTAGGAAGAAGATGACAACACTCACTTATCTTCTCTGTCCATGACGAATGCATGTCACCTTCCCAAACCACATACGTTACTACATTCCCAAGCTCTACCTTCACCCCCTATGCGAATTCCCCATCTTGGTGACACTCCCACTTCCTTGAATATGGAGTCCCACACTTGCGAACATGAGTCACGCCTGCGCCCAGAGGGCCGTCGTATGATCCCAGTACCGAAGCACATCAGCAATAAAAGAGTTCATCGTTCGACCGAGGAACTTGTTCGGCAAGAAAGCGCCATCCTGTCAATGCCCACAACGTGGCCTATCCCTGACGATCAGGTTATGAAAGGGACGAAGAAGCCTGGTGAACAGAAGAAGCAGGCTTTAGCCTGTCTATTCTGCCGAGAGAGGAAGATCGCGTGTGGCCGGCCCCCTGCCCACAGCCCTGACCAGACTTGCAAGTAAGGCCATTTGTTTTTTTCTTTTATTCCATCCCAAATGCTGACGTTATCGTTAGTCAATGTGCACGCCGTCGGATCAAGTGCGAGTATCCGACTGAATCCCGTCGTGGCCAACACAAGCGCCGCCGTAAGCCAGTCGAAGGCGAACCAGCCGGTCAATCCACCGTCCGTTCGAATTCGATGTCGAGCGTAGCATCGACAAACACTGTTTCCTCTACGACATTAACGACCACCACGTCGTGCACATGAACGCAGAGCCAAGAAAAATACCGACAGCCACTACAATCACATCTGCAGTCCATACCGCGCACCTCCTAAATTGCCCCTGCGCAGGTCACACTACCTTTGTTCATCACTCTTGTTTGCACGGCATCCATTTGCATCAAAACAGCGGAAAGATTCGCTTATATATCCCGATAGATTCGACGTTTAAGCTATATAATATCCAGCCTTTTCTGGCTCACTCCCTTCTTTGACGCTAGGCTCTATGTGAATAGGTGGTTATTTTCTTATGGCACACAGGCATTCTCCCAACATGCATATCCTCATTATTTCATGCCATTGGTCGATACACGAATGCTTTTCTTATACTTTACATTATATGTTGGACTCTAGCGCTCAGAGACTTATAGCAGGCGAATGCGAGTTTTTAGCGCTTGATCCTTCAATTGGGCCCTCGGGCACCAGTCCCACATGAGAGATCGAACAACTTATGAATAGAATGAATAGATCCAGACGTGAAAATGCATGCAACACGGTTGTCAGACACAGCAAGTCGATCAAGATCAGACGTCCATTAACAGGACCCCCAGTGGACCTGTACAAGCTAGGCGTCAAAACCAAGAATGGAGAGGTAGGAGGTCGCCTTATCATCGTTATCGCATGAGACTGAAGCCACGCATTATCCAAGCACGGGATGGATCGTGGTCCATTCTAGCGGGATCCGATCGGCCCTCTTGAAGGGCTCAAATTTTAACAGAATCGTGATAGCTCGGGCCCTTTCCGAAGGAAATGGGGTGAAGCCCACCAGCCCTGTACCTTCTCTAGCCTGATCGAACGCCAAAGAGGGGGGGAAGGCGAAGACATGAGGTGTAGAGTTTAGGACACATCCCACCTCGTTGGAACTCGGCTCCAATGGGCATGTTGTCCACGAGGCGAAAGGTGTCTACGGCCTCCCAGTCTCGCCTCGGACACACGTTTGACACTGACGGTCGGGGCCAGATCTTGGTCGAGCCAGGCTTGGAAGCCGGCTAAGTCGTGATAAGATCGGCCACCTCTAGATTGGCAAGTTGTCCCGCATGCTAAATGACTCGGAGGCAGTAGAGTCGGTTCGTGGCATTGGGTACTACATGCCTGAAAGAGCCTCAAGATTAGATCAGGTTGTACGGCATACTCACCAGCCCATGCCTGTTCCCAGTTCCTCTGTCCACCCGAGTGGTGCACTATGTGGATAGGCGGGAAACATCAATACATCACGCCTCCTAATCGAGCCTGACCGCTACACACAAAAGCCTCATGCATATCCCCGTAGAGCTCTTCATCAGAAAGATATGTGGAACACGATCAGGCCGCGGTATATCCAGCAATAGATTAAGGCACCAAAAACTAATTAACACAAAGGTGGCACGCAAAGAAGGAAAAGGTAACCAGGCGTACACATGTCCTTCTTACAAAGCCCTCACAACCACGTCTTCACCGGCCATTGATAGTGGCGGTGGAGTCTCTCCGAAGGTTCGAGGGGCTTGCAGCTTGAGCATGTTGTGCCGAGGGCATGGAATTGGGATGTTCAGGAATCTTCTCGATTTCTTTCTTCGCAGCTTGCCACGCCTCCAGGTTCTGGGGGAACGACTAAGATTGCACTTAAACACCTCAACTAAGAGTCCCACCTTCTTGCACCAATCCCGGTGGCTTCTGGCCATATTGATCGCCATCTCCCGAAGGTCCGCAACCTTTTGTCTCTGGAATCGATCGAGGTCGGCTTGTATCGTCGAACTAGAATATTTCAGGTCTTGCGCCGTTAAATGAACTGCATCCTCAAGCTTTGTGCCATGGTAACGTCAGACAATGTCCGTCCAGCAATCACTTAGCCTTACTTGCGAGATGGTTTCACGAGTCTTGCCGATACCATTACGCCTTGCCGATTCCGGGTCAACGTCCATCATTCCGTGCAGCGTATAGCTAAGTGCATTCAAGAAACCCATTCCAGGAGCACGCTTCTTGTAAGGGCTCGGGCCAGGATGAGGTGGCAGGTACACAGATCCAGGCTCGTCAGGGCTTTCGCTCGATTGTTCCTCTGTCTGTGAGTTTGTAAGGCCATTGATGCGACCGCGTGCAAGAGCCTCCTCAAGCCGCTTTGCCTCCCTCTCACTTCTCTCGTATTCCTCCAACATCTCACGTTTTCCCTCCAGAGTATCTTGTGTCATCTCGTATTGCACGTGTTTCTGATGCCGATATACGAGAAGCTTTTTGATGATGGTGGCGAACTGCGTGTATTCGTGCAGGGGCTCAGAGAAGTTTTGCTCGAGTTCTTGGAGCTGCGATGACGTTAGTGACAATACAAGCGTGAAAGGCGAGGCAAGATAGGCTGCACGTACCAATCTTGTTGTGGACATATATGATGCATCTACGGCTTGTCCCGTTTTCTCCATCGCAGTGGCAAGAGTCCCACTTTCATTAAGGCTAAAACCGTTCAGTGCAGCACCAAGCTCAGAATAGTCCTGCGCAGTCTCTGCGTCATAACCGGATAGACTGCTCAGTGGGCTATACAGATGTGGAGGGACGTCATACCTGACCATCGTTTCAATGTCCGCCGCGTCACCTTTTCCATTGGACCACTCAGGTGGTTCGCAAACTTGTTCGTGAACACTTCCGAATCGATAAAGCGTTGGTCTGGGTTTCGCAGAGGATGTGTCGCCGTAGGATTAGGGAGGACTGCATAGGCGGAGGCTGCGTTAAGATCTGCAGGACTGTGCGAAGGGGCCTTTAAGATATTCTTTGGGAGCATTGACAATGGTGGCGAATTGAGGACTTCGGTCTACAGCATGGTCAATCATCGCACAATATGAACGAGAGCTCGTCCCACCCATGATACTTCTCCTTCCAGAAATCGATGGAATACGTGCTCGTTGGACAAGATGGGGTGACGACCGATGCGATTCAGAAACGTTTGCAACATGCGCTTGCGTCGAGAAATCATCGCGGCGTCTTCCTTGGCCTTTGCTTGCTTGGTAGCGTAGTCTCCGATTGTCTGCTTAGAAGGAATCGGAGGGATGATGAGCGTCGGGTAGAGCTTCACGAGGTTCAGGCGTAGAGATTCGAATTCAGAATAGCGGTGCCTGGCTTCTGCGGTCTGTTACATGTGAGTGCGCGTGAGACGCTCGATTGGCGGCGCTGTGGCTGATGCTCACCCCAGCGTGGATCACGTATGTGATGTAGGGTGTATTGGAGTTGAGGGACGTCTTTTGTGCATCGGTTATCTTATACGCTCGTGAGGGGGTACTGGCCACGACGGGTGAAAGGGGGCACACCAGAATCTCTACGTCCTCTCCCGAGTGTAACCACCTATCTCTGTAGCAACAAAAGTCACCCTTGGATGTCTGCTGATATTGCCGTTGAGTTGAAGGGGACGACGACGGTTTGTTTGGAGAAAGGAGACGAGGGGGGTTGGATGGGGGAGAGGAAGGTGCTGATATGTTGACTTTGGAGGTCGACGACGTCTCTGACGAGACGCGGTCGATGTCGTGCTCGAAGGGGTTGTCATCCTCGAAAGTCTCCATCACCGCCCGTTCTTTCTGTACTGCGGCAAGTGCGTCTGTAAGCGCTATGACTAGTCGGTGAAGGTCTGTTCAGCGTTCTCGTCCGGAGTCGCCAAGGATGTGTCCGGAGTACAATAGTAGGCTGAGCCGGGACGGTGCCTGCCATATTTGGTACATACCATCGACTAGCTCTATCCAAATACACGGAAACCCCCTTGCAACGTCGCATTCACTTCCTGCTGCAACGACCCGTCCCCTGTATTCTCCCAAGCTTCCTTAATCGCGCCCTCAAACCCTTTACCTAGTAGCGACGCAAACAACTCGTCAATTTGTTCCTCGTGCCAACCCGCTTGTGTCAATACTGGCACCATGAAATTCTGAATCTTCTCGTGGACTTCGTAGCTGGAGGTAAAGTGAGCCAGCAGCTGAGATCAATCAGTATCACCCACCGAAGCTTCCGTCCTTTGCTAGCCTTGGTGTCTACCTTCCCCTTGGCCCCTTTCTCCTTTTGCACCCTGATCCGGTCGTCACTTCCGCCCGTTTTACCTCTCGCATCGATAATGTCGCGCAGCAGCAGATGGTAAAAATCAGTATCGTCAAATATCTCAGAATCTTCTTTTTCTCCCGTCCCATCTTCGCCCGTCACGTTGACCCCTAGCCTACTTTTTTTTCCGCGGTAAATTCTGGTCCGAGCGAGCGCTTTACTATATTCTGCAAGTGTCTCGTCGACCAGCTGTGGTGCGGATCTGATATGTTGAGTTGCCTTTGAAAATGCATTGCGGTTGGACGGAAGTAAAACAGATGGCGCAACAGCTTGAATTTTGGACGACCATTTGTTGAGCGTCCGCACAAGGTGAGGATGGTAACTGATGCGAGTGTAAGGCCTTTTTGTTTTCGTAGAAGACACACAAGTACGAACACGCATTCGAGCTCTGACGTCGCATGACTGGCTGCGCGTAGCTCTTCAACGTAGTCGCTCACTGCATAGTCATTTTCGGTGCTCCTCCGACGTTTACGCGGAAGAGGTTGTATGGATTCGTTTGCTGAGAGTAGACACTAAATTTGTGTTGAGCGGGCAATGTCTCTGTGGGAAGGGTCACACCTCCTGAAATTCAAATATCTCATTTGAGAGCGATAGCGCTTCCTCCAACATTTTTACAATGGGGGTGTGCACTCGCTCATCAGTAGTCATGTGGGATGGCTACTCGCACATGAGAGGAGTTTCAGATAGGGAAATGAATGTTCACTTACAAGGGGGAGGCAATTTCCAGCCATGACGGATTTTTGTAGGCGAATGCGGGCATCAAGAAGCGAGTCCCAGAGAGCCTGGACGCAACTTGTAAATCAAAACATTACGCCAGAGGAAAATGACGTGCAGTCTGTCTCGAGATGGCTTTGCCCTTTTTCCGGTCTTGTTCCCGAATGTTGCAGAGATTCGAAGACAAGTCATTGTTTTCATTGGGCGTACTGGAATGCTCCGCATCGGTGATAGTGTGTATGCCAGCCTTACCTTTGACGCCTGTAACGGTACGCATCCCCATCTCCGAAGGAACCCCCGGAATATGACTGCCTGACTCCGTGTCCTTGGCGGTAGAGTCACTCTCGTTGTCAGTCCCATCAAGCATCAACTTTCTCGAAGTCTTGGTACCGTCGTATTTTGGATCTGAGAGGCTCTCATGGGGCTTGCGCAAAGAAGAAGGACTGGTCCGATGAGTCTGGTTCGCGAGCCGGCTTGTTATACAGTTGACGTACCCAACATCAAAGTAATGTGCCCGGGCAGCGTTGTCGTCGGCCACAATGGAAAGATCAGAATTAGGACCGATACCCGTGACCTGGATGTCCTCGGGGTCAAAGTCTACATGGGGTCAGTGGGAGTTCGAAAAGTGGCAACTAGCAGACTTGCCCAGTGGAGCGACGTCCTCCAGCTGAGCGATTTGCTGAGCCAGTGATAGTCCTGTTAAGCTTGAAATCCGCAAGGTGCTAGCCGTTGTATTTAGCGATGAAACTCACGTTGCATTGTGCTACCAAGTACTAGGTCCGTTGGAGAAGCCGAGAGAGGTGCGTGTGGACCCTGGTTGTTTACATAATTGTTACATGGATGTGCGAAACTGCTCGGAAAGATTTCTTCTCTCTACCATCACCGTCCCCAGCGACACACGACCAAGTGGCCTGCAGCCACTATCATTCTTCACTTAACCACTAGACAAGTTTCAATCTGGATTCGAAACAGTATCCATGTATTTTGTCCTTAAAAAATGCACAGAAATCGTGTTTCAGGTAAGTGTCCTTTTTTTTTTTCGTGTCAGCTCATTATGGAAGTCTGGTCGATTCTTGCCCTTTTTCTCTCCAACGCCATCAGGCTTTTATCTGTCACGCGACAGCTCCCATCGCACGCACCTTGTGTCACTGATATTTTTTACATGTAATATGACGGCCTTCCTTCTGTGATTACCCTCGGGGGCCTCATAAATCTATCTTGACGTCTTCATCTGTCCCTCATACGTACGTTTGCGTGCTCACTCTCCACACCTACGCAGGCCGTCCAAAAAGTTCCCCCTCAGGAATGCCGCGTTTCCCCAACCGTACCGTCGCCGTCGCCGTAAATCATTTCTCGCCAAACGACGACGAAGACAACGACATATGTCCCGTGTGCGATGGCGACTGCACTTGCAACAACAGGGCCCGCCCCTACCTCTCCCCACACCATGGAAGTGCACACTTTGTTCCTACACCACCCGCATCAACCGCTTCATCCATACACGCTCTCGGAGCACAGCCTCTCAAAATCAAACTCACTGTTCCACCCAGTATTCAAAACAAATCGCGCCCCTCAGGATCCCCCCCAAAAAAATCTTGCAGAGAGGATCCTTTTGCACCATGCAACGAAGTTGCTTCCAGCAACTCCGTATCACAACACCACCCCAGCGCCTCTTCCACCGCTGGCCATGGTCGGTACAGTTCATCAAATACTGTAGGACTAAAACGCAGGGGTCGTCCTTCCAAGGTCGCCACGATCTCAGGCGAGAGGTCGATAAATGCGGTTTCAGACCGGAAAATTCGTGGCAACGAGGCCAACACGCTGCCACAATCACAATCTCATCTATCATCGTGTGCTTATACTCAGCGAACAGTGACATCACGGACCACACGCCCACAAGTCAAGACCTCCAAATCAAATTTAGCAGCCTCAAGGCAAACCTCAAAGTCCCAGGCCAAAGGCGCTATCGCACAGAGATCGGCTTCCGGAAAGAAGAAGCAGGATATTCTCAACGGCCTCTCCGACTCTGACACTCACCCCAGTGTCTACACGAGGCGTGGAGGCAGTGGCTTCCCTACCTTTGTCTCTGCCGATGGGTTGACATCGGAAGCCTCAGAGTCATCTGAGTCTGACTCCGACACGTCGGGATTCGGCTCCGATTCCTCGCTAGCAGCTGAGGAAGAAAATTACATTCTCGCAGAACAACGGCGTTATGACAAGGCCCGCATTCGTCGGGAGTTGCTAGGAGATGACGATGTCCCCAAACACAACGATCCAAATAACAGTTGGATCATACGTCCCCGGAAAAAAAGTGTCGGTCTCAGCGATGTGGACATGGAGGGTGACACCGACGACATCACGGAGGAGGATGAAGACGAGGATAAAGAAATGGATGAAGACGACGAAGACGACGAGACGGATGGTCAGGCTTCAAGGGTTTACACTGGTCTTGCGACTGGGTGGTCGGATGACGAAGAATCTAGTTTCGATGCCGACTTGTTCTTCGCCAATCTCACGGATGCGTCATCCGATGACGGCTCCTCTGATAGCGATGACGGCCACTCCCACGAATCTGCTACCGACCCTTTAGCCAACAGCGTTGGTAGCTTACGGAGTGCGGACTTCGAAGTCACAGAAGCGTGGGATGGACAAGTCGTTTTCACGAACGGTTCAAATGATGGTCACAGTGTTCTCGACCTTGCGTTTGAGGCCAACGCAGCTCGATTACTTGCGTCGGACAGCACCTCCGTTAGCCATGATAGTGACGTTGAGATGCGTACCAGTGATGGCGCAGAGGGCGACTTCGATGACGTTGATCCTGAGCTCGGCGCAAGCGATGGGGACACCACAGAGGAGGAACTTGTCGATGAGCAAGGGCTACCCACTTCTCGCGCGATGAGACTCTTCCGGTGGCCGACTAGTGTTTCGTCAATCAACCCCATGTCGACAGTCAGCCCCAATGTCTCACCCGCTCCGTTCTCTAGGCGCCACCCCTCGTCTACCAGGTTAGAATCACCCCGTCCTGCTGACATTCTGGCTGGCAAAGCTTTCTGGGAAGAGATAGACCAGCCGCAACAAGATGGCGCGGAGGGTAATGCTAGAGAAAGTCCTCGCCATGTTGTCAGGGCTGGGATGCCTGTCATGGGTCAATTTAACCTGGAAGACGATGTACCGCAGAAGACTGCTGTCCTCACTGGCGTGAACAAGGATGTGCCTTCTCCCTACGCTCGCTTTGGCCACAGACGAAGAAGGTTCTCTAGCAGTGCCGGTAGCTTCAGTAGCGTAAATGTCTCACATTAAGATGTGTCTTTATTCTCACCTATGACTTTCAGATGGATCTACGGGGACGCACGGCAAGATTGTCTATCTATCCCCCGCTGCCTCCTCCGTCCGATGAGACTCCACCTGATATTGTTCTGGGTGAGTCGATAAAACTCGATGATGTCCTTGATTCTACGTTCCTCGACTCGGAACCCGAGGCAGAGACTATGGCTATCCTTGACGGTGAAGGCGAACAGAGGCTCACCCAGAGCTTGAGTCGCTGGGATCGTGTACCTGTCGGTGCGTTCCGTCTGACAAGAGAGTCTGCGCCATCCACCTCCGATGTTCCCACCTCGCCAGGCTGGAATTCTGAACCCTCTAAACCCTCTGTCACCGAAGGGCATTCGTATGGGAACGCACTCAAAAACAGCCCTCTCCACAGTATGCTCTGGAATGACAAGAGTGGTGCCAAGGACAATCCACGCAAATCAAGAGGAGTGTTTATTTCACCACTGCTGCTCCCTGTCCGCGATGGTGACCGTACACCCACCCACATCCCGTATCACCACGATCTTCATTCCAACCATCGCCAGGAACAACACGTGCCTCCCAAAAGCCGAAAAGAGTCTCGCAGGGAGATGAAGATGATGAAGAGAAAGACTCGGGTACCTAATCACCAGCACCACGATCACCAGCGACACCATCGTCGAAATCACCACCCAAACATGAAATCCCGAAGTAATGCATCAGTGCAACGCACGTTCTACGGCTCCCCCACTTCTGCCCCGGCGCTGAACATCTGACGATTACTCTCAAGCTGTATTTTTTGTTGCCACCCCTTCCATTTCCATCGTCGACTTCATATCATGTTCACCCACTAAAAGCATTTCAACGGTCTGTATGTTGTACTCTCGTCTTCTTTCTTTTGTATCTCTGGGTATTACGCATATATCCGTGCATGATTTAACGTACACCCCTTGTTGGAGCCGGAGGTTATTTGAGCTCTCAGTGTGCGCTCGAGTCGCCGTACTTTCAAAGGCCTTTGGCTTGTCCTGCTGTTGTACCAAAAAGTGTATGTTGACCATGCAATCCTATCCAACCTTCGGTGGTCATACGAAGTCACGCGTGAAAAATTAAACCCAGCTCAGCATACCGGACCGTTGGTAAAACTGTGAAACCATCCAACATCACATGCAAAAGTATTACGTTTGCGTGACAAGACCAAAATTCTAAAGTCAAACTAGTCCTCACATAGTGTGGATATCTAGACAGTAGTAAATACAGAAGACACAAGCCTACATATTTTCTACTAGTTGAAGTGTGAAACCATGCAGATTGGGAACTCCTTTCAGATTTTTTAAGAGCTCTTACAAGTCCGACAACAGTGCCAAGGTGCCAAAAGGCATTATGGGACGACGTAAGCGCCATCACGAGGCACTAATCTCAAAGCTGCAACGGCACGGGAAGCAAAGCGGGTGAAACTGAAGTGATTCAAAGAATGGGACTGGAGCAACAGAACCAAAAGAAAGCATACCAGTGCGTCTGGTACAGCAATTAGAGTTTGCTGATCTTCGTCATGAAGCTGGATGTACACTGCTGTCAATAGTGAAGACACCATTATAAGCTGAAACAAGTCACCTTGATCGCCCTCAATCCAGGTCTGACTCAGTGGTATTCTCGAGTTCTTCAATTATAGCCAAGAAGGATATTTTTTTATAGATATGGCCTCGATGGGGCTCGGGCAGTATAGGTGGTAGAAATCATCGCAGCCACAGAACTCTACCTGGTAGCGCCGGTCATTTTATTGATTGCATTCGAGGCTCAAAAAGCTTTCTGATCTGACTACACTTTATTTGTTAGATATGAGCATCTCCGCTGATCTCCGCTAGGCGTGGGAAGCAGTTGGCACAACTTCGGCTTGGTGAATAACTATTGTCACAAGCTGTCACATCATGTGATGTTGGTTGCAAGTCGCCAACCTTATTAGTATCCCTGCTACGTTTACGTAGAGCGTTTTTGGGAAGATTTTTGTTCATACTAGAATCTTGCTACCTTGCTCATTTCATGCCTGATTTCGCTCGTTGAAGCTCGCATGGGTTTATAATACGGTATATATGATATCTAGTAAGAATAAAATGGAATATGTATTTTGAGAAACCGACGGAATTCGAATCAAGCAAAATACTATCCTAGCGTGTCGCTGGCACGTGACACGACGATATTCATCTTAAGTTACCCTCCAGCATCTACTACACACTTGTCTTCATGGATGACCCTGATGTCGTCGACACGTCCGACGTCGAGGAGCGTGAAGTTCTTGTTACCTCAGACGATGCAGATCTCTGGGCTAACCCGGTCTCGACACCACCATTCGACATGGTCATTCCACAAAGTGCTTCTATGGAAAATGTATATCAACCACCGGATCTAGGCTTAAGCTCTCCCTTGACATCGATCACGCGTCACGACCGGTTTGGTGATCGTGAAGGAGACAGTGTGTCACCTCGAAAACGCATCAAGGTATAATATGTTCAGCGGTCAACTTCCGACTTTGACCTTCTCCTGAAGATAGCTCACGAGGGACGGTCTGTCTCATCTGACTTCGCTTTCTCCATCGAAAATCCTTTGCTTAATGCTAGTCTTCCGAAAGAAGCTCCATGTCCACCCTCGAAACGCTTTGCGGAAGACATTCCCGTGGATGACGACAATGAACAATCATCCGTGCCGTTTTCTGCCTGCGATATCTCGCCTCACACTGACTGGCATTCTCTATTCTCTTCTCCAAGCCGCTTCTCACCAAAAAGCATTTCCTCTGACGCCACCATCCAAGCTGGACTACACAGCATGGGGTCGCCCTGTCCACCCTCCCTCTCGCATTCACTTTCTGGCCCTACCCATTGCTATCCCCCATTATCTAGTGTTCGTCACCGCCCCACAACCCCTCCTCAAACCTCGTCACAGTGCTCACATGGTCAATCCAATTTTGCAAGACGGTGCCCCCCTTCAGTGGTTTCATCACCTTTAACACCCGTTTCATCTCCGGCTCGTATTGCACAAACACATCTACAGTCGCCAGATCCACTTCAACTTTTCTCCTCTCCTCATCCCCAGTTCACACATTTCGCTCGTTCCCAGTTCAATCTTGTACCACCTATTCCTCCCCCCGTTCGTTCGTCACCAATCGCCGAGGTTCCAGACGATCCCCAACCACTTGGTCGCTATGCATTGCGTCGTCGAGAAGCTCGGCAGTTGAATCCATATGCATATGACAAGTTATTGTACAAACAGCAATTGAAGTTTCACCCTGATGCTATCGTTAAATTCCGCAGTCCTCGGGGTCGCCCTAGTTCAGGTGAAGTAGACGCAAATGGAACACAAAACGAATCTGTACTTTCCCTTGGTAATCTGGATGAAGACGCAGACTATGTGAACGTAGAAGGCGAGAGTAGTGGGGGAAGGAGGAGGGTGCAGAGGTCTAAGCAACGAGAAGGCCAAGAGCCAGAGACGAGGCAGGTGGAGGAAGGTTGGTTACCAGAAACCTTGCAGGGACTATCAAGCAGTGATGAAGACGACAAAAAGATTGGTAAATTGGTGCAGAAAGTTCGAAGAGAACGGGAAAGGGCGGAGGCACTCTTCAGGGCTGAGGCTAGGAAAGCAGCCGCAAAGGCTCGCCAGACGGAGACAGAGGCCAGCAAAGCAGTAAAACGACGACCAAAACCCTTCCCAGTTCATGAAGATTCTGAGCATGGACACACGCGAATTTATGATGTAAGTGTTGTGGTACAACACTTTGTAATTCCCTCAAAGTCAGGTTGTCCAACAGGGACCGTCGTCTTCTTCGTCTCTATTTTCTCGAGCTCATTCGTTACATGGTCCATCCCCCACAAGATCGCCGTTCAGACCTCCTTCACCATCTCGAATGTGTTCTCATACTCTAACTTCCAATTCGAATCCTCTACGCTCACCCGATTTCAGTGTCTATCTGGAACAAGAGGACTCGTACTGTCATGATGACTACGATGTACTGTTCCCGCGAAACAACTTGCCGGCTCATCACTCTACTACTAATTCCGCTTCACCAAGTCCCACTGGATCGCCAACCACGTCTGGCGCTAGTGTTTTGCCATCAAACGCCTCGGGAATGGACTCAGAATCGGACCACCCATTTGCACTCGAGATGAATTCCAAAGACAGGAGGCGTCTCCGTGCGCTAAAGCGTATGATGCCAGCTGCCATGATCGCACGACAGCTCAGAACTTCCAACACCGCACACCCCCCTCCTCCGCGTTCCAGGCTCATGGTAGAGTCATCAGGGAGTGAGGCAGAGGAGGTCAGAGTGATACCCGGGCTTGCAATTGCTCGAAAAGGGAAGTATAGGGACGTGGAGGTCAGGGGGGACCCTGAGAGTTCTGACGCTGAAAAGCTCTTGGAGGCCGTCCCCGGTCCGACAGAATTATTCTCTGATGAACAATCAATTATTAGGGTCAGGCAGACACGGCATATTTCGCCGAGACTCAGAGTCAAGGATGAGGTAATTTCCCTCAGCGATAACTCCCTGTCGGGATCTTTTTCGGAAGACTCAGGTGGGCACAGCGAGGACGAAAGGAGTCATCATTCGATGTCCAGCCATCCAGCAAAAGGACCAACACACGAAAGGAGTCTGATCGACTGGATGTTGAGTCGGACGAGAGGCCCTAGTCGGCCGAAATCCGAGCGCAAGCGACCCACCAGGTCAAGGTCTTGTGCATCCGGAAGGCCAAAGTTGAATATTGTTTCAAGTGGTGCAAGACGTCATGGAGGACACCAGCAGACTCTCCTGCCTTTCGCTCGGGCTGATAAGGGTTCATTGTCGACGATGCATGCCTCAGAGCATCAGGACCGAATTGCACAGTTCGGCCAAGACACGGTGGACGAAGGGAAAAAACCGAAAAAGAGATGGAAGTTCAGAACCAACCAAGGGCCAATTTACAGCATCCACCATGATGCGACACGTATCACGTCGAGGCATCAGAAAGGCAGAACAGTCCAGGGCAAGACGTCATTGATAATTCAAAATCACGACAGCGAATTCAGGCGAGCCCTAGATCCGGGGTGGGCGGCTGAAGTAGAGAGGTGGAACAAACCTGCTTCTCCAGCTCGCCATTCCGTTGCAAATCTGACGACATTGGCTGCTCCTCAACCTCGCATTTACCGTCGGACATCCCCTCGACTGAAGAATGAACTCTCGCTTCCATTTTACTTCCAACATGAAGAGGGGTCCTTTACACCAGTTCACCGCCAAATTGTCGTTGATATGAATATCACACCCTTTCCTTCCGGGATCAAGTTTGGAGCTTCATCATACATTGAAAGGGGTCTGCTCCATCAGCTCATTTCAGTCATTTCAGGGAATTTAGAAGTTGCGCCACCAATGACCCACAATATGCAGGGATTTGAGATCGGTCCCACTACATCCGCTGTGGTATTCACTGCACTGCTTGGTCCACTGTGCGATCGTTTTGCTACTGCACTGCGTAACTCCAGGGGCGATGAAGTGGATACAATGAAGGAGTGGGAGGCCGCGACACACGCTACCTGTCAGCTTCTTTCGTGGCTCGTGGTCCATGCTGAAGACGAAGAATTTGTTGTCATGGGTGCAACATTACGGGAATGCACAGATGGCTTATCACTTGTCTTGGGGTCACTCGAAACAACTATGTTTAGTTTGGCCGCTCATTGGTTCGTTGTGGAACTTTCCGCGCGCCTTGTAGCTGGTGTTAAGGAGCGGCGAGGATCAATGGAGACTGGGTACTTCATGCTGTCAGCGAAGCAACTCATGCAGCGTTTGCGAAATGTCGATTTGCAGCAGGCTTTCGCTACTTTTCATACAACAAAAGAAGATGTTTATTCGTTGTCTCAACGAGCTGTTGAGCTGTGGGTCTGTCTCATACACTTACTCCCGAGCTTGGAAAATTCCACTGAGCCCGTACCTGGTCACCCACTCTGGCGTTTGCTCGCCGAGTTGCACCCTGAGTCCTCTCCTACCGGGGCGGAAGCAAGCGAAGATATATGGCGCATGATCTTCAGTCTTTGTGCAATCTCGCAATTCTCCGTTCATGGACTGACTACCTCCGTTTTCCGGCTTCCAGCAGCTTGGGAACTTGTCACCACTGCTCTTAAGAAGATTATATTGACTTCTAATCCAGAGAAAGAGCATCAACTCCCACGACGCGCCTTGAAGAAACGGGATGACTATGTGTTATGCGTTGTTTCCAGGTGTTTTCTCTTGTGGAGCCAATGGGGATGGCGTCTCGACGACGGGATTATCATGTTCAAGTCTCTCCAAGAGATTTTCCGATCTCGTAACTTTGCCAATCTCCTCAACGAACGCTCAGCACCTATGGGCTTTCTCGAGAATGGCGATTTGGAACTGCTATCCAAGCGGGACTCGCACGACTCTGCTTTCGAAATATTCTTGAAAATGGTGGTACAGGCTGTCTACCTGTTCAATAGGAATGTCGACCAAGACGCAAAGCAGCGCTTAACGCATATCAAAAAACTTCTTCAAATGGCCGTTCCAGTCAGTCCCGTTCCCTTTTCGCGTTCCGCGCCTCCCTCGACACACACCCTCTCCATGCTTGTCAACCGCTTCAGTGCAATGGTAATCGCCGTACATCTCGATCCTACGTCCTCGAATGTGAAGTTCCGCATCGGCCAAGCGAAGCGGTGTGTAAGCTTTAAGGATGCGGATGACCACTCAAGAGTAGCATGTGTATATGGGATGATGAACTTCGCAATGGTTATCAGACACCACAAGATCGTTCGAGGGTTAGAAGAAATTTTGGGATGGTTAGGGGAGATGGCGGACGTTCTGATGGACGAGTACAAGGGGGGAGAGACGGGCACTGTTTGGAAGAAGCCTACCACGACCTTGATTCAATTGCTAATTGGATCGGTGAGACGTGTGATTGAGACGCCATCTTTGGACAAAGAACAAGTTCGTGCAGATTACCCGGACCCGGCACTTTTGGATGGTCGTAAGTATTCTTCCATTCTCTCCTTGCGTAACTGATGTCAAGCCAGCTTGGGTCACTAGGGTGTTCAACCCCCGCACCGATCTGGTTACAATTCAGCAAACAGGTGTCGAAATTCGGATGCTTGTACAGTCCTTTCTTAACGCCAGGTTGAAGGCATTGCCACCTTCTATCACTCATACCACCGAGAGCCAAGAGAGTCAGGACGAGTATGACAAGTTGGTTTTGGATCTCAATGATGAAGAGCTCTTGGCCGCCCTAGGCGAGGAGGCTGAGGCGTCTGCTGTTGCTGATCTCAAGTCAAAAGAGGATGCTCTGTGCAAGGTTGGCTTCACTGTATGTTGCTCGCGACATTTCTTCACGGAATCGAACAGGTTCTCGATAAGTCTATCACCCCTGCTGTATATCGCCTCGTCTGTAGATACTTTGGCGAAGGTGAACATGCGACGAGCGATACGAATAACAGGGCCGCTGACGAGTGGATCGACTGTTGGGTCGGCTGTGCAAGTGTCCTCGTCCAGAATAATTACAAGGTAGAGCGACCTTTTATTGATACTTACAATTCCACTGATTGATGTCTACTAGGACTGGGGACTATACATGAAACTCGGTCAGCAATCTTGGGAGAAGATCATAGACAGCACGTGGCGTCGTCGAGCAGGATTGCGCTTCAACCTCACACTTCTTCGTCTTGACCCAGGGGCATATTATGTGAGATGAAATGTGTATGTTTTTCTTCTGGCTAACAGATTTACGACAGAAGAGAAAGGATGACTTCATCCCTGTACTGCTAGTGGCCGCGCTGTCGAGTAAGACGACCATAGAACACGAGTTCATAAGCGTAGTGCTATCGCTGGACGGTTTACGACACCCGCTGCTTCGCGCTGTGCCGCTCGATCCTACACCTGGGACGCGGAAGTACGAGGTGAGTGAGGCCGAGTATGGAGATGTTCGGGGACGGTTGATCGAAAGTGAGTCGGCATTTGTTGTGAGTGACTGTTCCCATGACGCGCGTCCCCAGCTGTTTTAGCAAATACCGCTGGATGTCTCCATGAGAGGGTAGATGCTCAGAGTCAGACGTATGCCGAAATGATAGTTATGATGCTGTCGACGATGAGGGAGATTTACCAGGTATCTCTGTTCGTCCGTTTCTGTGTTCCGGTTGTGCTGACGTGCACGTGGAGTCTACTCCGGACAAGGCCAACTATGGTGAATTCTGTCGGAGCGTGATAGATATGCTGAAGAGACATGGCGAGCTAGAGTCGCACCCGAGAATGTCAGACGCGGTCGGGTGGGACTGGTCCGAGGTGTCATAATACAAGTGGGGTTAGGGTTCTGTAACTTAGGTAATCTATTCAGACTTGGCTGCGCTCTGCTTTGGATCTCTCACTCGTACATACTTCTCGCCATGGCGGGACTCATCTCTCCAAAACCGCTCTCTTATTTACAGCACACCACGCAGTTCAATCCATATCAACAACAGCGTCTTGCTAGCTCAGCCTTGTCCGGGTTCTCCGAAACTCCCTCGCTTGGTCTGCAGCAACACCCGCAGCACGTCATCGGCATCCAAGAGGAGCACAAAATCTATGCCCTAGTCATCGACCTGATGGAACCTAGCACGAGGGAGGGCGCCCTTCTCGAGCTCAGCAAGAAGCGAGAGCAGTACGACGATCTCGCACTCGTCCTTTGGCATTCTTTCGGTACGTCTTTCGTATGCCACCTTGACAGGGCTCATGGCGTATTCGATGACGATGGCGCTTTATTTGTACGATACAGGTATTATGCCTGCCCTTCTTCAGGAGATCGTCTCTGTCTACCCTCTTCTTTCCCCGCCGAATCTCACCGCGCATGTTTCAAACCGCGTCTGCAATGCGCTAGCACTCTTGCAATGCGTCGCCTCTCACTCAGAAACCCGCCAGTTGTTCCTCAATGGTATGTCATCTCTCAAGTGTTGTGATCGTAGACTCACATGTTCGCCAGCTCACATTCCCCTCTTTCTGTACCCCTTTTTGAACACGACTTCAAAGACCAGGCCATTTGAGTACCTTCGTCTTACTTCGCTTGGTGTTATTGGCGCCCTTGTCAAGGTATCTACACTGCTCCTCATTTCTCTCGTTGTTAACGTCCAGTTCAGCAAAACGATAATAATACCGTCATTCATTTTCTACTCTCCACTGAGATTATACCCCTTTGCCTGCGCATCATGGAGACCGGCTCGGAACTCTCAAAAACCGTCGCCATTTTCATTGTGCAAAAAATTCTCCTGGACGAAACCGGTCTGACGTACATTTGTCATACATATGAGCGCTTCTACGCCGTCGGTACCGTCCTCAGCAATATGGTTAATCAGCTTGTGGAAACTCAAGCTGTCAGACTACTGAAGCATGTCGTGCGCTGCTATTTGAGGCTGAGCGATAACATGAGGTACGTTCGCACCATTTGCGGCGATGTGACGTGAGTTGATGTGGGCCGCAGAGCGAGGGAAGCGTTGCGAGCATGTCTTCCTGAGCCCCTCCGCGACCAAACCTTTAGTGTCCTCCTCAAGGTTCGTGGCTATTTCGCCTTGCGGTTGATATGCTCACAGCTTTACAGGGAGACATGGTTACGAAACGCTGCCTGACTACTCTTCTCAATAATCTGAATGAACAGTGATGTCAATGAATCTGTGGCGTCTTTGCCCATAATACTCTTGAACTCGGCTTCGACCAGTGGTAAATTTGGACAATCTGGATAAACTTGATCAACCTGCATTTATATTTACATCCGTGTCAGACACGTACAATGTACCACCAAATGCTAACTAAACGCTCTCACTAATGTGAATATCAGGGGTAGAAGGTTGTTGTACTGTAGGCTCAGTGAAATTTATCCTCGCTGCACTTGGCGTTTTCTTGCGAGCCAGGCACTGTACGTGGGACAGCTAGGGTAAGTAACTTGTATAGTTTAGTAAGGCGGAACGGCCCAGGTGGCCGGGGAAAAAAGCTTGTCCCGAGCCTTCACCACCGACGCTGCTCGCGACCCCTGATGTCTTCCATGGCCTATCAGCCCCTCGCGGGAGCCCTTTCCGCAAATTCATCATGCATATCCTTCTTCGATGGAGACGATGTTTGTCTTCCCCCCCTTAAGGTCCCATTTTACTTTGTCATGCGCCAGAACATTTTCGACGGCATCCCGGACAACCTTCTTGCGCTCGCAGCGCCCGTCTTGGCCTACTGGTTAATGTCCCTTTTCTTCCACTACCTCGACACGTCTGGCTGGGCATGGTTGGACAAGTACCGAATTCATGAATCGAACGAAGTCAGGTCGCGCAACCGCGCTACGCGTTCGGAAGTCCTCTGGGCAGTCATTGTCCAACACACGCTGCAAACGATACTCGGTTTCTTTTGGATATCTGATCCTCCAGCAATATCGCCTTCAAAATGCATAACAGAAATGCAGGCGGTCGGGAGGGCGTTGGTGCCTCTCGTTAGGTGGACGGTCGGCTCGCGTGTGGGTGACTCCTTTTTGGAGTTGCGTGGCGCCGGTGTCACACACTGGCTATACTGGTGGGGTATTCCGGCTGCACAATTGCTCTTCGCCTTGTAAGTACGATTTCCAGCATTCCAACTATGCTCACGTCCATTCGGTGTCTAAAGGTTCTTCGTCGACACCTGGCAATATTTCCTCCACCGTTGGATGCACTCTAACAAGTTCCTCTACAAACACTTCCATTCTGTGCACCACCGACTTTATGTACCCTATGCGTTCGGCGCGTTGTACAATCACCCTTTTGAGGGATTCTTGCTAGACACTGCTGGGGCCGGGTTTGCGGAAGCGCTTGCCTGCCTCTCCACTCGACAGGCTATTTTCTTATTCGCATTCAGTAGCATGAAAACAGTTGATGATCACTGCGGTTATAGTTTGCCCTTTGATCCATTCCAAATGATAAGCAGCAACACCGCGGATTATCACGACATTCATCATCAGGTTCGTGTATCTTTATATTTACAGCTTGGATGTCTTGACACTCACGGCGTCCATTCGAACTTCAGGCTATTGGCATAAAGTCCAATTTCTCACAACCCTTCTTTATTCACTGGGACGTAATCCTGGGGACACGAATGACGAGAAAGGACATGGAAGAGCGCAAAGAGAAGCTCAAGACTACATAACATGCACACGCTCAATATCCTCTGGCTCCTTGCTTCATGCAGATGTCTTTGCCCGCAATCGGCGTTCTATTTTCCAGTTCAAAGTATGGATATGTCTTGTTGTAATAGTGTAGATGATGTCTTAATGATGCCATGAGTCCCTTTTCATCGAGAGCGCAGGTGTGCCACAATACCCGAGCCTAGGATTACTTAGTGCCTATCAACATTTTCAGCCGTCGGTTCGCTTTCCATGTCCGAGGATCACTTCTTCCCTCCCATCGGACAGCTTGCGAAAAAGACAGACGATCTGTCAGAGGAACCCGGCTCTGACGGGGACACCCAAGAGGACAGGCCTCTCGAAGTGGTCGAATCGCTCTGCATGCAATGTGGGGAACAGGTTTGCCACCCCAGCCAGACTTGCTCGCTCGCATTGACTCCAATCTCAGGGGACGACACGCATGATGCTCACTTCCATTCCGTACTTTAGAGAAGTTGTCGTGATGAGCTTCCGATGCGAGCACTGCGGCGCAACGAACAGTGAAATACAGACCGCCGGCGCCATACGAGGTGCGCGTCGTTTGCTCTGAGCACGCACTTTCGATCTCGACGAGACGTCGTGCTGATGATGCTGCCCCGCCGTTGTATCAGAGCTGGGCGTGCTGTATACCCTCAGGGTGCACCGTCGGGGTGACCTCGATCGTCAAATCGTGCGCTCGCAAGCGTGCGAGATTTCTATTCCCGAGTTCGAGTTGACGCTTCCTGCGAATGAGAGGGGTCAGCTCACGACCGTCGAGGGCCTCTTGCGTGACATCGTGGCCGACCTCGGCGCTGATCAGCCGCTCAGACGGATACAAAACGAGACCGCTCATGCTCGCATTCAGGAGATAATCGACGGACTCGAAGAGGTTATAGACGAGGACGATGATGACGATGGGGAAGATGTCGAATCGGGTAAGCCCGCCGTCGGGAAGCTCAAAGCAGACCTGGTCAAGAGGCCGATTACGATCACGCTGGACGATCCGTCTGGAAACTCATTTTTGGAGTTTGTTGGTAGCATGGCCGACCCCGAGTGGAGCCTCAAGACTTATACCAGGACGTCCGAACAAGCAGCTAGATTGGGGCTGACTGTACGAGAAGACGAAACAAAAGCAGAGGAGGAAGCAAGAGATCAAGGAGAAGGAGAGAACCTTGAGGGAAAGAACGACGAGATCTTTGAGTTCCCTGGGGTTTGCCCGCATTGTGGATGTGCACTCGTTACTCGAATGAAGAAAATATCCATACCCTATTTCAAAGCAAGTGTCGATCTTTTGTATTTACAATCAGCTAATGTTTCTGCAGGAAACACTGATCATGTCAACGAATTGTGAGAGTTGTGGATATCGAGACAACGAGGTCAAGGCTGGGTCGGCAATCTCAGAGAGGGGGAAGAAGATTACCTTGAAAGTTGTCGACCAGGAAGACCTGAGAAGAGACATTCTGAAGGCTCGTGGTAACTTTATTATTGTTATTCCTTTGTGTTGGCTGATGACTGCAACCTTTCTAGAGTGAAACCGGCGGGTTGATAATCCCAGAGATAGACCTTGTTCTCCAGCATGGAACGCTGGGAGGGCGATTCACAACCGTGGAAGGAATACTGGATCAGGTCTACGAAGAGCTTTCCCAGAAGATGCTTGTTTCTGTTGACTCGAGTACTATCAGAGACGAGGACCGCGAAAAGTTTCGAACGTTCTTGGAGGATCTGAATGCAGTTGAGTCATTCGCGACCATGTTCGTGCCGTGCTGTATTCAGACCACACACCCAGATCAAGCAGGTCGAGCGAGAATTTACCCTTATCCTTGACGACCCTATGGCTAATTCGTACGTGCAAAACCTATACGCACCAGACCCCGATCCAAACATGGCCATCGAGACTTACGAGAGGAGTTGGGAGCAGAATGAAGAGCTCGGTCTGAACGATATGAAAGTCGAGTCCTACGGCCCCGCGGTGGTTGAAGGTGGTAACGATAAAATAGAAAAGTCATGACCGGGAGTGCTCCGGTAAGTTATGGAGACGCTCTTGGTCATAGACGTTTAGATGGCCTCGTTACATGTATTTGGATCAAAGATAATAGTTAAGGGTGTACGTTCACGTGACTACTCATATTGTCGGACAATTTTGCTGCTCCCGTTTCGCGCATCGAGGATGCAGAGCGACGAGGTGATATGGTCTGTAATTAACACCCAGTTTTGCTCGTACAAAGTAAAGTTCGTTTACTTCTTGATCACATACTCGTCCCAGCCTTGACCTTTTGCATTTCAGGACCGCGACGCAGAACTTCTGTCGTAACGAGTACAATGTCACCGGATTCTGCAGTAGACAGTCTTGTCCTCTTGCGAACTCACGGTATGCGACCGTACGTGAACACGAAGGTGCATGCTCTGCCATCGTTCTCCTCGAGTTTCATCGCATCAATGACTTCCAAAGGTGTGCTATATCTCTACGTCAAGACGATCGAGCGCGCACATACGCCCGCCAAGATGTGGGAAAAGATCCCGCTCTCCAAAAACTACTCGAAGGCACTCGAACAGGTGAGCTCGCACCCGTTCGCCGTGCGCTCCATCGCAAACCGCAGCCCAAGATCGACAATGAGCTCATGTACTGGCCGAATTTCACGATCCATAAATGCAAGCAACGCGTGACCAAGATCACGCAGTACCTCATCAAGATGAGACGCATAAAGCTCCGGCAAGAGTGCGTGTATTGACTCCCCTTCGCACGCGCTTTCATGGATATTGCCATTAATCATGCATCGCTCTAGGCCAAAGCTCGTTGGTGTGAAAAAGAAGCTTGATCGTAGGGAAGCGACGCGAGAGCGTAAAGCACTGTCTGCTGCCCATCTTGAAAAATCGATCGAAAAAGAACTCATCGAACGACTGAAATCCAAGGCGTACGGTGATGCACCGCTGAACGTAAACGAGAGCGTGTGGCAGGCTATTTTGGACCGAGAGAGGAGTGAGAAAGAGAAGGAAGTAGAAGTGGTGGTGGAGGGCTTGGGCATGATGGAGGACGAGACGGATGGGGAGGATGAAGAAGAGGAGTTTGAGGACGAGTTTGAAGGCGACTTTGTCAGTGACGTGAGTGAAGATGAAGCCGGGTTAAGCGACTTGGGCGACCTGGAGGATATAATAGTAAGTCCTGGACCAGTTGGTTTTCACGTCTGATTGATCCACAGGACGAGAGTCCATCTGAGGAAGATAGTGATGGCCTGAATGAGGCAGGTGATGAGGTCACAAAGGATCTCACACAAGCAAAATCGGGAGCAATGCTAGGCAAGCGGAAGGCGAGAGCTCCAATAAAACCACCACCCCAGAAGAAGTCTGACAAACGAAAGAGTGCGTTTTTCATTCCGTTCGTTTCTACAATCACCCTGACCCATTTTACAGAGAAACAGAGGGTAGAGATCGAGTACGAGCACGAGAGCATACCTATCACTCGATCTTCGCTTTCAAATTGGTAACTTTCTTCGTGAACTCGTTCCGGGCTGGCCTGGGCGTCCTCCAGGTTCTCTCCCGTCGAATCCTCACTTCGAGTAAGGGATGTCTCGTGCCCTGTGGAAATTTGGTGAAGATTTTCCAGCTAATGGCTTTGCGGAATTGGTGTCTACACTTGGGTTCGATCGAGACGATCCCCAGATTTTGCATGGGGATACCTGACAACGTAGCGGAGAGCACCACGCAGATATCGAATCGCTTCTGACAATAGTTCACGTTCAGTTCATGTGATCCGCATTTCGCGATGATTCAGAAAAATCACAAAATCTTGTGAGATCATCAAAAACTACTCTGCCTCCATGCTACCACATGCATACTATAGCCTACCATCCAAAGAACAAGTCTGACACTTGTCCAAGCATGCCTCTATTGGGACCTGGTCCTTGGGACGGCAAGGTCGATATAGGTGTTATCTTTTGTGCTGGGGAGGCAGCGGCTGGAGCATGCCCTTTTCGAAAAGCGGCGACAGATGGTGCGAGCTTGATTGGTGTGCCTACCATGGCCGAGGGGGACGGGCTATCAACAGCCATTGCAGATGACTGTGTACCTTGAGACGGTGGGGTTGACATTGCAAACTCGGATGCACGTATTGATGACCCAAGATCTGCCGTTGCCGCCGCTGCTGAATCCTGACAGAGAAAGACATTCGAGATCAGAATGCCAGAAGGAGAAGAGGAGACATGGAACATACGGCCCACTTGACGCCGACCATCCAGGTCCCTCCCAAGACCTCGCCATTCCTTCGGATGACGCGTGCTGCCTCTCCAGGGTCTCTGAACCCGATTCTGAAGCAGTTGACGATCTCCGTGTTGGGTTCAGGTTCTGTGGTTGCTCCGAGCGACTTGAAGTACTCGACGGTGATCGAGTACTTGTCGGGGGGGTATCCAAACACGATCACGTAGCTGACCGAGGCTGTGGGGGGTGGCGCGTCTGCGTGGGGTGGACGGGTTGATGACGGGAAGGCGGGAGCGTCCAAAGAGAATGTATGCTGAGATTGCTAGTCAGTCTCGAAGCATGCAAAGCAAAAGCAGGACGACACACTCTCGGTGGCATCCTCTCGGACGTGCCCAAAGACGACTCGCGGAATGCGTCACGGATAGAAGTCGTGGGTGGTGCATCCATGTCTGCAAATGCTTGTCGTTGTCTGCACGAATCAAAGGGTCAACGACGGAGGACACAGACAATGGACAGGCTGACGTGGAGGCACTCTCGAACATGGAGTCTGCGCCAAAGTGGGAGGCGGCGCCGCGAGAGAGGGCGAGGTTCATTTTTGCTTTTGTTTGAACGGTGGGTATCTCGTCGGTATGCTGGGCATTTTGGGGGGCATGAACGTGATGTTGTTGGGCGGACTGCGAGGAGAATGGGTGAGAGGCGCGGTGTGCAATTGGGATGACTGACAAGCATGTATCCCGGCTGGTAGTGGGTCCTTGACTGACCAAAGGTGTCAGTCAACGACGAACCCAGAGCTGGATGGGCCGAGGTACTACTCGAAGTAGCCCAGGGAGTAGTGCTCTGAGCGTGGACCGTGTTCGCGTTCATCGCGGACGAGGCAAGACGAAGAAAGACAAATGTAGTAAGTAGTACATTTATCCGAGTCCAACCTTTTTTCGACTGCGACATTTCCACACCCATGTCTACGTTATTTCGACCTCTGCTGCTAGCTGGACCGTCGACGGCGAGGGCGTTTCGGACGAGTGCTACGTGCCATGACTTTCATTTCGACACACACCACTTTGTACAGCGGTTGGAACGAGAGGGACTGAATCGGCAGCAGGCCGAGGGCATCATGTCTGCAATGGCAGAGGTCATCGACGAGAGCATACGCAATATGACCAGCAACATGGTGACAAAGGCCGACCAAGAAAAGGTCTGTACACCGCGTGCCGGTGGTCGACGACGGGATGATTGACGGCAAGACCCACAGCATCAGTATACCCAGCAAGTCGACTTTGCACAGCTCAAATCGGAGCTGCAGCTGATGGAGAAGAACGACCTGGCGATGATCAAGGCGGAGAGCGACAGACTGCAGACCGACATGGAAAAGTTGAAACAACGGCTTCGGGAGGAGATTACGCGGACTCAGGCTGGTGTGCGGTTGGACCTGAACCTTGAAAAGGGACGGATGAGAGAGGAAAGTAGCGGACAGGAACTCAAGATCAAGGAGGTGGATACGAGAATCGAGCAGGAGATAGCCCACCTCCGGACGGCGATTCAGGCATCCAAGGTAAAGACCACTTTCACTTTCATTCTCTTCCGCCTGCGCTCACAGATCTGTCGTTTCATTCTCGAGGCGACAACGCTGCAATACTTGGTCGGGTTCGGTACGCGATTCCCAAGTAGAGCTTCCAGAAGACAGGTACTAACGCCGATTTCAGTGACGGGATGCTCCGCACTTCTGATGGCGTACATGCGATTCCGGCTCTAACTATGAGTATCCATTCGTCGGTGCATGTATTGCATCAGTGCTAATCTCGGGCGACATTTGATCTAAAGTCTAATGGTATGATGTGATCTCATATCAATCGTCCAAAGGCGGCATCTCATCGCTTTCGACGTGTTCCCCAAATGCCACCTTTTTAAACGCAGTGTAGGCCCTATCCAAGTCGTCGTTCACGATGATGTAGTCACAGATGCCGGGCTGTCGTGCATACTCGATCTCTGCGAGTGCAGTAGCGAGGCGCTTCTGGACGGCTTCTTCGCCGTCCGTTCCCCGTCCGCGCAAGCGCCCACGAAGGGTGGTCATGTCCGGTGGCGCAATGAAGAGATAGATGGGGTTCAGATCTGTCTGCTTGACCTGCCTGACTCCCTGACAGATGGTGATGAGAAGGCGAGGCGAAAACAGTGCTCACACAGCACGCGTACCTGAGAATCAATGTCGAGCACGCAGCGCTTGCCAGACTCGAGGACAGCACGGATGGCTTGCTTGGATGTGCCGTAAAAGTTGGCAGAGAACTGGGCATGCTCGATGAAGGCATGGTTGGCGAGGAGGGTCTTGAACGTGTCCGTGGAGACAAAGTGGTACTCCTTCCCGTCCGTCTCTCCAGGGCGGGGTTGCCTCGTCGTGTCTGTCTGTCGTGGTCGGTGAGAGTGACGCGGCGGGACAAGGCTGGAACGTACGGGATATGCTAAATGCAAACGCGTCCTGGGCGTCGCCAAAGAGGCGGGCGATGAGCGTGCCCTTGCCGACGCCGGACGGGCCAAACACGACCAGAGGGCGGATCAGCGACGACGACGACGACGACAGCGACATGCCAGCGTGTGTGACATGAGCGTGACTGTGACACCCTTACCCTCTGCACAATTCACGTGACCCACTTCCCTCCCCCGTCCGAGTTTGCCAGCGAGCGAGCGACTCCCCGTTTGTTTGTTTTTCTTTTCCCCCCTTCAATGGGTGCCGTGTGTTGTCGCCCCACTGTAAGTTCTCCTACACAACCCTGAGCTTGTCCATCTTCATTCACACCGTCCTCGTCCAGCCCGTCGACTTTGACGGCGACGTCAATCTCTTCCACTTTGTCCTCCTCAGATGCGTTGGGAAAGGCGCATTCGGAAAGGTATGTACTCGCATCGTATACCTCTCCGCTACCTCAGGACCGACACGGCTCGCTTCGTCAGGTCCGAATGGTCCAGCACAAGCAGACCCGCGAGCTCTACGCTCTCAAGTATATCAACAAGTCTCGGTGCGTCAAGATGAAAGCCGTCGCCAACATCATACAAGAACGTCGTCTCCTCGAAGAGGTCCGCCCACCTCCCTCGTTCATCTTCTCCCTTCTCACTCCTATCGCACTCCAGGTCGACCACCCGTTTGTCGTTAATCTTCGCTACGCTTTCCAGGACGACGAAAACTGTTTCTTCGTTCTCGATCTCATGCTCGGCGGTGATTTACGCTGTCCGTCCTCTCCTCTTTCCCGTCTCCCGTCCCTCACTCCTCCCTCTTCACAGTCCATCTCGACCGTCTCGGTACCTTATCGGAAGACACCGTCCGATTTTACGTTGCAGAATTATCCTCTGCCCTTGCCTTCCTTCATGAGAACCACATCATGCATCGGTCCGCCCACCCCCTTTCCTTTCTTGTCCCCTTCTCCTCAGACCTGTTTAGAGATCTCAAACCCGACAATATCCTCCTCGACGAGCGTGGCCATGCCCACCTCACCGATTTCAACATCGCCGTCCACTATTCCGACCGTCGCTTGCTTACCGGCGTCGCGGGAAGCATGGCATATATGGCCCCTGAAATTCTCACAAAGCGTGGCTATACTTATACCATCGACTGGTGGTCCCTCGGCGTATGCGCATATGAACTCCTCTTTGGTCGCCGCCCATTCAGAGGCAAGACCAATAGCGATTTGACCCATGCCATATCAAGGGACAGCTTGAGATTCCCGGAGGACGCCGAAAAAAAGTGCAGTCGGACAGGCATGCAGGTCATCAAGGGCGTGAGTCCCTTGTCTACCCATTCTCCCACACTTGCTCATCAACGCCAAGTTCCTGGAACGTGACCCGGCTAGACGTCTGGCATGCAAAACAGGAGAAGGTTTCGATGAACTCCGACAGCATCCGTGGTTCCAACCCATCGACTGGGAGGCCCTCGAAAGCAAGCAGCTCCCCCCTCCCTTTACCCCCGATGTGCGTCCCTTGCTTATCCCCACCTTGACCCCATTTGTGCCTATCGCTGACTGATGCTTACCTACCTGGCAGTCCAAGAAGGCAAACTTTGATGCTTCACACGAACTCGAGGAACTCTTGCTGGAAGATAATCCTCTCAAAGCTAAACAACGAAAACCCCGCGATGTCAATTCATTAAGCGCAGAAATGCGACAAATGGAGGAACAGTATGGCTCTCGTTGCTCTACCTGTCGCCTTCTCAACACAGCTGATCCGCAGATTCACATGTTATGATTTCAAGAAGATGCAGCGGCGGTCGTATTACCCGCATAATCAGCAAATAGTGTCATGCATCACTGCCACGACGTCGACCGGTGGCATGGGTGCCTCGAGACCGGTTACACCTGCCGCCTCCGATCATCACGCAGTGGACCTTGTCCCTGCTGCGCACGACTTCTTTGAAGTGGATAACCATTCGCCAATAGACAACGTCAAGTTTTCGGAGAAGGTGTATTCATGATCGTGCGAGAAACTTACGCCGGTTCGGAGCCAAGACAACCTTGATCTGTATCCCCCATTTACTGCATATTCTGCGAACATCTCCCTTGCATCAGTAATAATTTAACCCATAGCTTAATGGGTGTGTCCATTCCTTGCCCGCTCGCGCCCCAACTTCACGTTGCTCCGATTACGCAAACACGGATATCCAGGCTGTCTCTTACTTATTATACAGCCTCTCACTACGGCACACCTTTCGTTACGATCCAGCAATACCTATTGGATACCATGGCAGCGCTGCTGACTTTTCTTCTGATTGTTGACCTCTCGTTCCTCGCTCTGTGCTTTAGGCGTTTTTTTCGGGGTCGGTCGCCGAGCAGTTTACTAAGGTTTCAAATAGCAGCTGGATTAGGGATACATACACCACCGGTCGACAATTATGTACACATGTTGGTGGAACTTTGGACTTTGATATTCATTCTACAGCTGCCTCCCCAGACTAATGGACTCTAGTGAAGAACGAATTGGGCGATCCTCTTTCCTGCATCGTAGATATTCTCTGGGAAAATGTGTGGCATAACCCACCAGCCGTGCGGACGTTGGTCGTATTCAACGAGTTGTACGGGCCTGTTGAGAGCGGCGAGGCGCTTTTCCAGTTCGCGGGCGCTGTCTATCAGCATGTCTGCGTTACCAACAAGGATCAGCGTCTTGGGCCAAGACGCAGAGAAGGGGATAAAGGCCCCCGATACAAGGGGATCTATCGGCGATACGCCCTCTCCAATATACTTGCTTTCCGAGTACTTGTACATGTGCACGTTGAGGATATCCTTGTCAGCCAGTGCCCTGGCGTACTCGGGCATTAGATCGGGCGTCAGGATGGCATACGGCGCGATAGAGATGACACCACGTGGCGGCGGCCTGTTGGACTGCAAGACGAGGTGGCTCAGCACGATCGCTGTACGCAAGCGTGCGTCAGCATGGTATGTCCGCGATGAGGGGGGGGGGAGAGGTGAGCACTGACCGAGGTTCCCGCCGGCACTATCGCCAGCGATGAATATGTTGGACGGGTCGTATCCCTTGCCGAGGACGTGATCGTACGCAGCTACGAGGTCCTGAATACCAGCGGGAAAGGCGTTTTCAGGCACCGTGGCGAGGCGGTAACTGGGTGCGACGAGAACGCACTTGCCGGCGTCCCCTGAGGGGAGGGTGATGGCGCGGAGCAGATGGGCAAATAGTTGGATATACGGCGGCTGAGCGGGGTGGCCAACAAGGTACCCACCGCCATGGATGAAGAAGATGACGCGGGTCGGATTAGACGCGGACGTGGGCTCTGTGCCATCGCTGCGAGGCGTGTAAAAGAAGAGCGGGACGCGCTCTGGCGATTTGAGTACGCCAGTCTGCTCGAGGAGGGGATGCGGCTGCTGGGACGGCGGCGCGATCTCGACGTGGACGGTGACGTCGGCGGGCACGTCCACCGGATCTGGACGTCGAGCGCGCTCGTCTACGGATTGGGCAGTGGCGAGCACCTCAGTCTCCAACGCGGCTGCATACGCGGCGCGCAAGCTGTGTTGTTCGTCGGTGACGGGTGCGTTGGCGGCCATGTGCGATCGATGGTACATTTCCCAAGTTTACCAAGGGAATGTTACTTATAAGGGCCTACTAAGCGTTTCGACCGCATGGTGATTCCCAGATTTGACTGAAGGCGGTGATATGCAAGCGAAGATGACCCGTCAAATCAAAACACATGTGTGGAGTAACGGCCATGGCAAAGAGTCAACAGCACCACCTTGCAAAGTGTTGGACACTGCCTAGCGCATCCAACGACAACTTCGGGTAACATCACCGGCAGCACGGACCTTCTTGTGGCAGCATCCATGTTGAAAGGGGAGTTTATAGGACCTTGTTTCCTGCCCTCACAGGGATCTCTCAGATCTAAAGTGATCACTACAATGATAGTTTGTAATCCAAGGAACCTCAGCTGACATCGGTCACGTGGTTCGTGCCATTCATAAGAAGATAAACGACGGCGATGTTGGCTGCCTTCAATCTACGGCACGTCCTACTACGATACACCTGTCCAAGTCGTTATCGTCTCACCCCCTCTATACGTCCGTTTTACTACTCCAGCACGAGAATGTCAGACTCAAAGTCTAAATCAGAATCAGAATGGCGTGCGGTACTCTCACCTGAGCAGGTGTGTCCATAAATTGCAGTGGTGTAGGACGCTGACCTTGACCTTGACCGGACAGTTCAGGATCTTACGACAGAAAGGGACGGAGCCCTCTGGAACCGGTAAATACGAACACCACAGTGGAAAGGGCGTCTACTCCTGCGCTGGCTGCGGGACAGCGCTCTACAAGAGCGACACCAAGTTCAAGAGCGGCTGTGGATGGCCAGCCTTCTTTGATGGTAATCAACGTCGTCCTCTGTCTAACGTCGTCTTCGTCGCTTACTCTGGATCGCAGCGATTCCCGGCGCTGTCAGCAGACACGAGGACCGGACGCTCGGCATGGTGAGGACAGAGATCATCTGCACCGCATGTGGTGGACACCTAGGCCATGTTTTCAAAGGCGAAGGGTTCCAAACGCCAAGTACGTCCTTGTCCTCTGTTTTCGTCCGTTGCTCAAGGCGAGATGCGCAGCCGATGAGCGCCACTGTGTCAATTCCATTTCACTGGCTTTCCATGATCAGTAACGATGCACGGCAAGCTTTTGGTGTTTCCATTCTATACCGTGTATTTTTGCGTTGTAAACTTGGCTCGAACACTGCCAGAGACACTCCACTAGCTCTGTGCACGTGTAGGGCATTGAAATGGAGTAAGACCTTTGTTGCTTCATTCCACGACGATAGATTAAAGAGAGTATAAAACGGATGGGTAGGAATTGTACAAGCTTCGAAATCGCCGCCAGATGTCCAAACTGTAGGTTCTCGGAAGAGCGAGATAAGTAGATGCAATACGAGACGGAGAGATGATCATGATCGACGTTCAGATGCCTTCCATGCTCTTCACCATGTCATCAAGCTCGGCTTGCGTGGCCTTGTACTTGGTGACCATTTCCTGGAAAGGAGGACCATGAGATGTAACGACATAAGAGGAGTGTTACGCGGGCGACTGTTACCTCGTACTTCTGCTCCCACTGATCACGTTCTTGCTCTGCGCGTTGAACCTGGCGCTCAAAGTGCTCCGCCTTGACATCGACCTGTCGAAGTCTGGAAACGGGATGAGCGGCGACTGTTGTGATGGCAGGACGATGAACACGGCGCACTTTTCGGTCGTCTCCTTGACATTCTTTTCCGCGGCGTCCAGTTCCTCTTCAAGGAGGACGATCTTGCGCGCGAGACTGTCGTTAGTCGTCTTTGAGTGCTCGCCGTCCTCTTGTGCCGTCTTTGCCTGCGCGAGCTTTTCTTCAGTGGCCTGGAGTTCCGCGTCGAGACGTGAGATCTGGACGTTGAGGGAGGTGATGGTCTGCTCTTTCTCGAGGAGCTGCTGCTCGAACTGCTTGTTCTTGGCTTCCGCTTTCTCGGCGCGTTCGACGGCGGCATCTGCCTCTGCGCGGATCTGGTTCATTTTCTGACGACGAGGGTGAGCAGAGTGTGCTACGATGAGTCGAATTGTCTGCTACCTCTTTGATCTTTTCCATCGTGTTGGTCGGCTGAGGCTTGACGAATGAAGATGAAGACGAGGACGGGGTGACGGACTTGGTCGGGACTGCAAGTCGAACGCGATTAAATAGACGCGTTGGCCAACCGTGGGAAAAGCCGACCTTGCCTTTTGTGATCATATTGGGCGTAGTGAGGACGACAAAGTCGACGATGGCTGCTCCGGTCGCACAAGAGGGTAAGACAAACTCGTAGCTAGATCTGTCCGTGCTGAACATATTTATACCCCTCAGAATTGCCCATCCTCGAGGCCGTGATAAAGTACGTTTCGTGCTCAGCGTGGGAGTCCTGATCTTCATCTCTAATCTGCTCAGCATCCGGAACCGGCTCACCGCACTCAAGAGAGACCGTGCAGACTTCATAAAACCCTCAGAGGTAAATGCCCTATACCAGGCTGTCGTAAAGCAAGGTCCGTCTCCCTCTCTTTGCCTTCGTCCCACTCCCAACATCATAGATCAGTCACAAAGTTGAACGACATTCGCGAAGACACAAACACGCACTGCAACAATCGTGTGGACACGACCCTCGCAGATGTCTTCAGTCTCCTCTCTCTCTGCTATCTCACCCTCGGCCGCACAAAGGAGTGTCCTGCCGTCTATTCCCAATTAGCCTCCATGCGGGTCAGTGCCCACTACCACCCCTCTCTTCCATCGTTCTCATCTCCGCTAATCACGCTCGATCGAGTGCCTCACACAATACGATGCCCTTGCCCAGTTGTGACCTATGTAGACACGTACTGACCCTGACCCTCTTCCATTCAGCAAATCATCACCCATATGGAGGAGTCAGGTCACTACAACGAGGCAGATCTCCCTCCTTTTCAACGCCGATTAAACGAATTGCGCTCCATCGTACAACATGACGCCGAGAGTGGCAAGCATCCAGAAGCCATGACGAAATTACTCGAACGGCAACTTAATGAATGTGGTGCGTAGCTTCCTTTTCCATACTCCTTGGACCCCACCGCTGACCCAGAGTCTGGCTGTTTCCATAGATGCTATCGTGCGCTCGCTACAAGACTCCTTGTCCGAAATATCCGTAGAACTTATTCCTATACACGACCGTCTGATCGCCTTGCGACGTCACCTAGTAGCCCTGGCTGCCAAGGACAGTTCACACAAGGCCGAGCTCAAGCCTCTGGCCGACGAGCTTCGCAAGATCGATTCGTTGAGTACCCCGTTCATTCCCTCATACTTCATAGACATCTATCCAAGACATTGATTGGATTGATAAACCCATCTCTACAGTAAGCGTGTCGATGGCAAATTCCTCGGCCCAGGTGGCATTGTCCCTGCATCCCAAGCGGTCTGTTCATCGCTCCTCGAAGACTGTTTCGACATCCTGCAGCAGATCAAGGCACAAGACGAATCTAAAAATGTAGCCAGTTCACTCAAGCCAATCCACGACCGCCTCAATCAGCTTCGCTCCGAACTTGAGAACCTCGTCCTCACGCACCGATGGAGCCTTCGAGAAACGGATCTTTACAATTACTCTCTGAGTCTCCAGGAAATAGACAAGATGAGAATCGACGGCAAGTTCGTGGACGCAGACGGAAACCGTCCACCAGGCCAATACGTGCGCGATCCTTTCTCTTTCTCCCTCTGCACGCCGATGACCAATGCCTCTAGGTTTTGCTCTACCTTTTGAGGCGATGCTATGGCCTCATCTATCGATTACTCTCCTCGAGCGAACCGGTGTCCGAGGAACTGATGCCCATCGTATGACCATCTTACTCGCACGGCCATGCCTGGCTCATACCTCTCATCCCCCCAGGCAAACAAGCTCTCGACGGTCAAGAAATGTCTCAACGAAGTATACAAGCATGGTGGACCGTTCAGTCCTCGCGACCTCTACCCGGTACGCCATCCACAGACACGTTTGTGAGGCACGAAACGCCCTGACGAGACCGTAAGTATCAACTAGCGTTGCACCAGATCGACTCCATGCGCAAGGACGGCAAATTCGTCGGCCATGACGGCAGCGTCCCGGAAGGCCAGGGTATCGTCATGGCCCACCTCAACGAATGCCACGAACTGCTCGAGATGGTGTGTTTATCGTCACTTTGTGTTTTTTTCTCTCGGTCGACTGACCACGTCGGGCCCAGCTCAAAGAGTCGATGGACGAGGAGAATAACCAGTTTTATGAAGATGAGGACGACGAACAGATAGACGACGAAACGTCCGACGCTACCGGCTGAGCCTTGCCACATGTCTCTCCACACAGTATTATCGTTTTTCAGCCCCCCCGAGTTTGAATCGTGCTCCTACTTGACTCAGAACTTGTTCGTAGGGAATATAACGTTCCTATCATGATTACCTGTCCTCTCGTCGTCGCACATCGGCGGTAGATCCTTACAGTAGGGGCACGCCACAACTTCACTACGATATGCGAGCAGTCGTGTTGCCTCTTCTCCCGTTCCACCGGTACGCCCGATGCAACTTTCTCCGCGTCTGAACAATAATTCTACGCCTCGCGCGCATCGTTTATTCATTTGCATCGCGCTGCGAAATAATGATAGCGTTCGCCAAGGTATATCATGACATAAGGACTAAGGCATAACAAATATTTATGTCAACGCGTCCTCACACCAAAACAACTTGGAGAACCTGTCTACGAGGTAAAGGAAGAAACGTGGTCCTCTACGACCTTCTTGATTTTGGCTTCTAGTTCGGGTGTGACATTCCCAGCTGAAATCTCTTCAAGGAGGGCAGATTGTGAGCTGGTCAAATGCGATCTGAATTCGGCTTCCCATTGGGTAATCTTTTCAACGGGAATAGTATCAAGCTGAAAGGCAGCTAAGACATAATTTTCTCATAAGGAACTGAAACAACACACCAAACCATTGACACCAGCATAGATGATAGGTACTTGGACCTCCATCGGTAGGGGTTGGTATTGGCCTTGCTCTGCAAATTAACGGTAAGAATGATTAACTCCGTCGCACGTGGCACACGTACTGAGGAGCTCAGTCAACCGCGAACCACGGCTCAGTAAGAAGCGAGTGGAAGCATCGAGATCGGATCCAAACTGGGCAAAGGCAGCCACTTCACGGTACTGGGCAAGGTAAAGTTTGAGCGAACCGGCGAACTTCTTCATGATTTTACTGTCAAAAGAAAGAATGAGACAATTATAAACACAAAGAGCAGCGCAAACTGTTCACGTTTGCGCAGCCGATCCCACACGCGACACAGAGAGACCGACGTTAATGGCAGGTCGGACACCACGGAAGAAAAGCTCTGCCTCCAAGAAGATTTGACCATCGGTGATAGAAATGACCTGAACCAAAATATAAGATCACGGAAGAAGCAAAAAAAAATAAAAAATACCAACATTCGTAGGAATGTATGCGGAGACATCACCACCTTGAGTCTCAATGATAGGGAGGGCAGTCAGAGATCCGCCACCAAACTTGTCGCTCATTTTTGCAGCACGTTCCAGAAGGCGGGAATGGAGATAGAAGACATCACCAGGGTAGGCCTCACGACCGGGGGGACGACGAAGAAGGAGTGACATCTGACGGTAGGCGACAGCTTGCTTAGACAAGTCATCGTATATGATAAGAGCTATAGGAAGGTGTCAGCATGTATACATCCTGCGAACTTGATCGACTTACCGTGTTTACCATTGTCACGGAACCATTCACCCATAGCGCATCCAGAGAAAGGAGCGAGATATTGCAGCGGTGCAGCCTCTGAAGCGGTAGCAGCAACGATAATCGAGTACTTCATTGCGTCGTTCTCCTCGAGAGTCTTGACGAGTTGAGCGACAGTGGAGCGCTTCTGACCGACAGCGACGTAGACACAATAGAGTTTCTTGTCTTCCTCCTTGCCCTCGTTCCATCGCTTCTGGTTGAGGATTGTGTCGATGGCAACGGCAGTTTTGCCAGTTTGACGGTCTCCAATGATGAGTTCACGCTGACCACGACCAATAGGAACCATAGCGTCAATTGGCTTAAGACCAGTCATCATAGGCTGGTTGACCGAGCGACGGGGAAGGATACCAGGTGCCTTGAGGGAAGCACGACGACGCTCGACAGCTTGAATGGGACCCTTGCCGTCGATTGGGTTACCGAGAGCATCTACGACGCGACCAAGAAGACCAGGGCCAACGGGAACATCGACGATTTGACCAGTGCGTTTAACGGTGTCACCTTCCTTGATGAGACGGTCGTTACCGAAGATAGAAACACCGACGTTGTCTGCCTCCAAGTTCAAACACATGCCGCGAACACCCGAAGAAAATTCCACCATCTCCTCGGCTACGTGCAACGTTTATTTCATGTCGGAATGAATAAGAGGATACTATACCTTGCACATTTTTGAGACCCCAAACGCGTCCGATACCGTCACCGACGCCTGTAACATAGCTTAGGACTCGGTAGACGATCAAGAATAGAAAACCAACGTACTCAAAACGCGACCAGTCTCCTCGACGTTTCCACCGACAGACGTGCCAGAGATGCGGGTCTCCAATATTGAAGAGACCTCGGATGCAGCTGGGATGCAATGAATTAAGGGACGAGACAAGGAGCATGTGTGTGAAAGGTCATGCTTGAGTGAGTGTATTATACGCTACAAGACAAGAAAGTACAGACCGGGCTTGGCGGTAGCATATGTACGCGAGGAAAGCGTGCCGTTCTGTTGGATGAAGAAACCAGGCTCAGACAACCAATTGCAGGCAAAAAAAACATTGCAAACGAACTCTGGGGGCAGCAGCCAAAGCGACCCTGCGGGCCGAGTTTCGTAGTGCGATTCTGTGCATGGCCGGGAGAGGCAAAGGTGAAGGTGAGAGCAAGGGAATTCTCGGGTGAACACCAAAAACTAAAATTTCGATCGCCGATTCAATCGCTTCAAGTGAAGAGCGTGACGGTGTGATACGGGATAAACTAATGTCACGCTGTCACGCTTATTACTCTTTTGCACGGTCCATTTCGCGTTGGCCATGGCGACCTGGCACGTCCGCAGCTGGCTATCCCAGACACTTCGCAAAGGTGAGCGCGTCGAGGCATTGATACTTTGCATGGCTTTTAATCCTACCGTCTCAAGTGTCGACTTCCTCTTTACACACTATACCGGGCTCTACGGCCACCGCATTGAATCTCATCCGTTCCCAGCCGTCTCAATATGTCATCGCTTCGGTGGTCGGGAGAAAGTACATTCTGACTCCACGCGACGTCCTCACCGTTCCTCACCTCAAAGACGTCCGTGTTGGTGACGTACTTCATCTTCGTGACATCCATGAAATCGGGTCACGTGAATACACCCTTCGAGGGGAACCACTCCTTCCGCGCAACCAAATCAAGGTGGAGGCTACCGTGATAGAGCAAACAAAAGGAAGAATGGAAGTGGTCTTCAAGAAGAAACGGAGAAAAGGATACCAAAAGACCATCAAGAATAAGCACCCATATACTCGTCTGCGCATAGGCCCTATCGAATTCACAAACCTTCCATTCTCATCCTAGCGAGAGAGGGGCCTGCCAGTCCCTTTGTTCGAACCAGTATCACTGTATAGGGCGAATTTAATCATCTACTATTTTCTACGCAGAAAACCATTGTGCAACACCAACGGCGCGCCGCACTTGCAGTTCCTCTAAGTTCATTATTTGTTTCCTCAATCGCTTGCCCATAAATCTAAGGTTACTCTGACATGCCAAAAGATGGGCCTTCAAAAACACCGATTTCGATCTTCTGAAGAACGATCTTATGTGGAAATTTGTGGCTTTTGATGGTGATTCCATACAGATCAGCCAATATAGTGGTAATGGTTACCATTTTACTGCTGGGGACAACATCCACCAATCCAAAAGTTAAATGATGTCAGACGATGTTGCGATAGATTCAGCTGGTGTTCGCCTTCTATGGATGACCATGGCATCTTCTCGCAATGCCTCATCACACTGTATCCCTATAATTACGAGATGCCTAAACTACTAGATATGAGCATCCATGACCTTATACAATATTGTAAAGTGGGTAGCGTGTCATACAGATGGCTGCGTCAGGCAGCCTATATGCTGTGTAGCCCCAGGCTAAGTGGAATTCTGGTACGGGTTTATGTGAGAGGGTGGACATACCTGGCACCGTTACCATCTAGAACATCTGATCAACGGGAATAACACTTCGTATGTTAACCATATTGAGCAAAGTAGAGTTCACGGGCATTGGAACGCCGTGTTTTCTCCCAAGACGAACAAGGTATCCATTCAGGAAGGAGACCTCTGTCGGTCTGCCCTTCCTTATATCAGATAGTGTTGACGAGATATTCCCTCGCGTCAAATGAGCCACTCTTTGAACTTCCTGGACGAGCGCTTCGGCTTGGAGCTCGTGAGGCATTCGACCCAAAGGGGTTTGGCTTCTCTCTGCATCTGGAGGGAGCAA
The DNA here is from genome assembly GCA_038088995.1 of Guyanaporus albipodus. Classification (NCBI taxonomy): domain Eukaryota; kingdom Fungi; phylum Basidiomycota; class Agaricomycetes; order Boletales; family Boletaceae; genus Guyanaporus; species Guyanaporus albipodus. Next base: position 148,613 of record JBBPKA010000030.1, read on the forward strand.
ACCGATAAGTGCTTCTGTGTCAGCTTCCAGCTGGGCCTGAAAGGCAGCGGCAGCCTCCGTGCAGATGTCCCGTAGAATTCGTTTGGATGCTTCATCTTTGAACAGGGCACCATTTCGGCAACCAAAAATTGCTGTGAGGGAATTCACAACAGAGTTTACGACTAGCTTTTTGCGCATCGCAAGTTGCACCTCCGACATTGGCCTCCATTCGCAGCCTAGCGCATCGAGGGAGTTCAGGACAGAGACTGTGTACCGTAAACTGGAATAGTCGACAGAAGATGGTTCGCCTTCACGCGCTATATCGTCGAGACTGAGCACTCGTTCGTGCAGCGGTTTGCGCTCGTCCGAGAGCGATGCTTCAAAATCTCGTCCGCGGCTGTCCGGAACGATACCAAATTCGATGTCACCGACTCCGGCGTGTACGACGTGTAACGGTGACTTGAGCCATGCACCATGAGTATTTGAAGCCAGTATAAAGTGAGGTCTGCTTTCGGGGTTACGGAAAAGCTTCTGCACGAGGTCTTCATAGATACCCATCCCATTCTGGAGTAGTACGATCGTGCTTCTAGGGGTAAGACGAGGAAGCATCCGAGAAACAGCACCCATGGTGTTTTGTGCTTTGGTAGTGACGAAGAGTGTTTCGATCGGGTCAGTCCTCAGGCTCTCAGGAGATGGCGAAGAATGTTTGACTTCATCCTTGGAAAGGGTTGAATCAAAAGATATCCCAGCACCAGAATAGTCTCCCCGTTCGAAAACCTCCATGCCAAATCCGTCGCGAGTTTGCACTATCCCTTGGTTCTCCACCGATATTGCACCACCAAGAGAAGCTGCGGTCCGTGCTTGACTCACAGACTTGTGTATCAGCGTAACCGAATGTGTGCTTGGAAGTGCTGCCCGGAGATGATGGGCAAGCATGGAGCCAATGGGCCCTATTCCTAGGATATAAAAGCGCATGGTAACCTGGCGACAAAATGTTTATGGCGACACTTGAGGTGCACAGAAGCACGCACCAGTTGACCCAATCAGTGGAATGATAAATCTTGGGTTTCGAGTTTCGGACAAACAACAGACGAGTCTAGTAACTCGTCTCACGATACAAACTAGCAAACCTCGTAGACGTCCGAGGACAGCAACTCTGCTCTCCACCTTGAGGTACTGATTTCAGGCGCCCGGGGGGACTACCAGAACGAAGAAAAGAAGGGGTGGTTGTCGAATAAGCGTCAATTGTCTTGTGATTGGACCAAAAACCGGTACAGTCAACTTTCTCATAACATAGAGTAATATGATAACTAGCAAAACCTAATGGTTCGGGATACAAGTACAGATGTAGTCACCGACAGAGCCACTTACTGGTGCACGGGTTAAAGTGTTTGAGTGCTTAGAACCCTTCCACCGACGGACAATCTACCCGCCTCTTAGGGTCAGCAGAAGGCGCGTTTCGAACAAGCCGCAAGGATGCCGTGGGCACAGTCACTCGAAATTGATCTCATTTACACTCAAAAGATTGTGAACTAGAAACCTAGAAACCTTATGGCGCAATTTCACAGACGAAGACTATCTGGTTCGAGTCAGGTTCTAAGAAACCGGTCTCACTCACCATTTTGCTGGTCGATCAATCCAATGTCATCAGTGTACATCTTCTCGGACTTATCTGGCTATAATCGTAAATTGCGTGTTGAAAGGGTAGGAGGCATTCGTGGGGGATATGAAATCGTATAAGTTTACCTCATTTTCAGAGAAAGCGAAAATCAGGACCTTTCGATTCGTGCAGTGGAAGTATTCGTCCCATGTGGTTCATCTGGACCGCCAAATCCCCATTACTTTTGTAGGTGCTTAACAATGGATATAATTTTGGTTATATTGGACATAGAAAACGGCAAGCTATTGGACGGCCAAGTCCAGTAAGTCAATTGTGGGGATGACGGGTTCAAAAGGCAGGTCAACAATGCGTACGTCGACCATTATTATATCTCTCCTTCTTCTGGAGTCTCAGCCCTGCGTGGTTTGTCTCCTTTGTGATCTTTCGATTCGTCACCTTCACCATCATATCTTGCTCTCTTTTACAAACATCAGCAACGAATCCAAAAACACTGAACGACATACCTTCTCGGCCCTCTCACCGTATCCTCTGTCTCCATGTTTCGCTAGATCACGTCCCACGTCTCTACTTCGTTCGCGTTTTTCCCGGCCCCTGTCTGTATCTTCGTCTTCGCCCCCATAGGGTGGTGCTTCATCGAACCCACGCCCATATGCATGATCTCTTGAACTCCGCCGAGGCCGCCGCCTGTCATCCCTTCCGTCGCGCTCGTCGCGAGAATGCTTGGAAGATCGATAGTCTCGATCCCGTTCCCTGTCTCGTTCCGAATGTCCATGGTCGCGGGAGTATGTATCATAATCGTCCACGCGGTGATGGTGCCGAGAACTGCGAATATCCCTCTCTCTCTCCCGGTCACGGTCGCGATCACGATCCCTATCACGATCACGGTCTCTATCACGTTCGTAGTCCCGTCCCTTGTCGCGGTACGAATCACGATCGCGCTCACGGTCTCTTTCTCTGTCTCGGTCGCGTTCTCGATCACGGTCACGATCACGGTCGCGATCCTTGTCGCCATCGCGGGGAGGTTCCTTACGCTTCCGGCTTGTAGTAGACGCGCCGTCCTCGGATGCAACCTCCCGGAGGCGTTCTTTCTGCCTCTTAACGAATTTAGTAAAAGCGGCCCGACGGCTTTCCTCATCATCTATAGCCTTGTACTCTGCGAGATGCTCAATGAGGGGTACGGCCTGCGAAAATTCATGGGGTTGCATGTATCGTCATAATATATAAAACCTACAGTTTCATACGGCATATTGATATCGATGGGCTCAGGGAGTTTCTTGAGTGCGTAGCGTAAATCATCTTGGAGATGTCTTTGCCTGCGTTCGTGGCGGCGTTTTTCGTCTTGCTGCTTCTTGACGGCTTGGTCATGCAGCTAAAATGCGTTTGAGTGACATAAACTAGTTAAACTCACAGCACGCACACAACGGAACACTTCTTGAAGATCGTCGTCGACCAATTTCCTGCCTGACTCGGGATCCCTTCTCACCCTCTTTCCGAACTCCTCTAGAGTTGATTGCGCGGTGACTATCACAACCTTGGCCGCGTCCTCAGGAGATGCATTCGGCGCTTCTACTCGGCGAATGCAATCCTCGGCGGTAGCAATCTTTCCGTCGAGCTTTTGGTCAAGTTGATCAACAACATCCCAAAAGAGCTCTAATGGGTTGGAACCAGGTTTTCCGAGAAGATTGAGGTAACGCCCATCTGAGGCGAGTGTAGGATATACCTGGCGCCATTTAGAACGCGCTTTGATCTTGCCTGCATCAACCAGTTCTTGAAGGAGAACCTATTAGTTGTTAGAGTGCATCCCCGGCGTAAAATAACAATTGCATGGTTTACCTTGAACGCCTCGCGAGCTTTTCTTTCTGAACGAACCTTGTCCACCTGGGCACGCCGCATTTGTTCTTCAAACTCGCGTTCTTTGACTCGACTGTAGTCCTCAAACGCCAGAAGTATATCCAGGGTGGGGAGCCTTCGTAGCTCTTCGTCACTCTTCCAGTCTTCTGATTCAATAACCATTTCGTGGGCTTTGCGCCATCGTGTGAGTACGTCCACACCTAGCTCTTTGAAAAGAGCCACAATCTTGGAGATACTACGGGCCCGGGCCGCTCTAGTTTCTTGCTACTCCGTGTCAACACGATGGTATAAGTGAAAAATGTAAGACGCAGTGGGATACGTACCACTTCACGTTGCTTGAGTTCTGCGACATATTCTTCAAATATGAGTTTTCTCTCTGCTTCAATCTTTGCCTGTTGCCATATTGGATGCTGCGAGAAGTGCTTATCGGCTGTAGAAAATGTCGTGTAATGAAAGACGCTGGGATTGCCCTTGAGCATATTCCTTAATGCGGGACGTAGCTTGGACAATCGAGCCTCCTTCTCCTCTTCCTCTTTCGCACGAAGTCCATCGGTAAACTATAAACTCGTCAGCCCTCTATTGACAGTAAAAGGAAGGATAGAGGGTAGGTAAATTGATACTGACCTTTTGCCAAGCTGTTTTTTTCTCGGCGAGTGTATTCAGCGCTTTATACAAAGGATCGGTGATGATAGCCCTCATAGTTTGATCCCAACTCCAATCTGCATCGACGCCCGCTTTCCTCAATAAATGCATAAACGCCTTCTCTCCCTCTTCCAAGGTTGCAAAGCCATTGTGAGGAATCACCGGATCATCAGGAAGGTTTGGCCGCGCAGGAAGGACACTGCCTGAAGAGAACGGGAGGACCGAACCAGGGTGAGATACTGCGCCATTGATGCCATTTGCTAGAGTTGCTGAGGTTGGGGTAGCGGGAGTGTCGGTAGATGGAGCAGTACTCTGGGCGACCGTGGGTGAGACTGCGGGACTACAGAAAAAGTGTTACACCATAAATCGTAGATAATAAACAAGTCCCCTTACACGGCACTTGCCAACACGAGCTGGCTACCCTGTGCTTCTTTCTCCACTTTCTCGAGAAGAAGCAGGAGATCATCTGGCATATCCCATTTAGATTCCTTTGTCTCCGTCTAGACAGATATTGAATGAGCGAGGTGTTAGAAGGAGAGGGGAGATGAATGGGCGTACGTTATAATAGTACTTCCTTCCTCCAGAGAAATACTCCTTCCATTTCGTCTTGGTCAGAGCACGCTGTAATACGAGATTGAGCAGAAACCGTGGAACCGAAAGTAAAACCCTGACCTCAAAAGGGGTCTTAAGATCTGTGATATAGGTGAGATGATTGTCGTGCAGTTACGCTACTCATGAGTACTTACCGTCTGGCTTCTCCCAAACGCTTTCCCTGGTTGCGGTGTTAAACCAGTAGGTCCTTCCTTCGGGATTGCGATGTTCGGTCTGGAAAACAAGAAATCAGCCCTTGTGAATGTAAGAGGGACTCGAAGACACCTACCCACATGATGGCTCTAACACCGACCAACTTGCAAAATCGAGGGATACGCTCGTCCCAAGTAGTCGTGCCGATCACCGCATCCATTTCGAGCGGCGATTAAAATTAAACCAAAATCAGTCAAAATAACCCCTGCCTCAAAGAGCACATTTGGGCCGATTACATGGCAGCAGACATTGAAGTAGCTGCTATTACAACCAAAGTACACAGTTCTTCCCCTACATGTCACTCCCAGCGGCCGGCCTTATATCTTCGTTGGGGACCAAGGATTTAACCATTGTATTTGTACCTACCCAACACATGTTAGCCAACTCGCGCTTGCGTGTAGGATGTGACAACTCACCATTTCGTCCTATCACGTAGCATTGTTGTCAGTCAGAAGAATCAATAGTGTATGAAGGGCGAACCGAGCATCTACTGCCTCCTTTCTTACTACTCTCTTGGGATCGTCCAAGGCCTTTGCAAGCTCCTTCAGAACGCCGAGCTTGTATGGGTGAAGCAAGTCATAGCGCACTGCGCCTGGCAGTAGCGCCAGGCATCTCAAAGCCGCCACACGAATATTCTATATGTCATATATAGTCAATGGTACATCGTATTAAATATCCATTACTCACATATTCTGGCATGTCCAAAACCGAACTATTTTTGAGTATCGCAGATACGAGGGTGGAAGCGTACGTCGACAACAACTCGCTATCTGACAACGTGCTGATATTGCTGGAGAACGTCTCGATTATTTTCCAGCGTATTTCCGAGTCCGCAACTTCCAGTCCACGTAGCAGTAGTGGCATAAGCTACAGGGACATAGTTGGGCAGGGAAAAGAGTGTTTTGACAGGGTCGATGGACGCACCACAGGCATTTGTGTCTCATAAAGGGATTTTGGAACTGCACTAACCAGAGATGCGAGAGCAATGAGATGGGCTGTTTCCCGTTTCGTTCCTGGATTCATTCGTTATGCAGTGATATGGTATGGACAGGGAATAGCACACCATCAACTTTGCTTGCACCATCAATCACCCTAGGCAGTATGATGTTGAAATATCTCTGGACATGAAGAACCTACATTTTGAAGTGAGGATAAATTACAGTATTCTGAGGGTGATTCCTGGAGTACCTTGAGGATAGCGCCGTTGCGTCTAATCAGAACACTATCATTTTCCATCAACATCCCCAATGCCCGAGCCGCAGTCCAGGCTACGGTTTCGTCGTGAAGAAGAGTGAAGATGGAGTCGATAAACGCCAACGCCAACGGATGAGACCGAACTACTAAGCCTCTACTTATCTAAATGTGATTTTAGCAACCTGACACAAAATGGTGGCCAAGCTATGGTCATACCCAAATCCAGTTGTCTATAGCTTTGCACCGTGCTTCCAGAGATACGGCGGAATTATTAAGTGTGGTCGGGAAATAACTTGTCAGCATTTCATCCAGAAAACCAGAAATATCTGCATGGAAAGTCGCTTGAATTGTCGTGGATAGATCTAAGTAGCACACACCATCCGTATATTTATTCACCAGTGTTGCAAATAGTTCGGAGGCGGCAACCCTCTGTAAAGCGCTACAAGTGGATAAATCGCACCACTGAACAAGATTTCTGAGAAACTTTGGTAGGTTGGACTGTCCCTTGACGTCTAAATTCTTCATTAGTGACACCTAGGAAATCATGGCGAGAGTGTGCATTTATATCAGTTGCCGCAAAATTTTCGTACCTCCTTGCGGACTGGAACATGTGCAGCTGCAAAAAATACAACAGTTTCTCGCTGACGCTCATTAGCACCCGCCTGCGCAATAATCAGGATCTTGGCAAGCATAAACGAAAGTCACACCAACGTCTAGTGGTTTAAACTCCTCTGCGGCAGGGGGAAATTCTCCTCCAGTGACATCTTTAATTTGACCGTGAAGAAAAGCTGCACCAACTCCATCAACAAACATTTGTTGCTGTCTGCACGGAATTGTAAGTGTACTAGTACATGAGGAACAGGTAGCGTACTCGATAGGAAGTGCTTCGACCACCAATTTCACAATCCGTGCACCCACACGCAATAACCTTTTATCTTGCAATAGTGCTCGTTCACTTGCGACCGCAGCCCCCAGGAAAAGTCGGAAAAGGTGTGAAAGTAATCGATCAACATACTTGGGAACATCTGGATCGGGTTCTGTTTTGCCAACTTTCGTCGAGAGCGCATTTTCCAGAGTAAAAAGAAGTGCATGCGCGTACGCTGCACTTGGTTCAGTCTCTTCAGCCCCCGACATTTCCCCAAGTGAAATTCCGTGCGGCACGGATAGAGAGCAAAGCAGCTCAAGCTTAGCTGTAATCCGAATAACCAGAATTTCAAACAGACTAGGCTGTACGCAGAGCTTGCTAAGGGCAGAAAGAGCACGCCAATACACCGTACGCTCGGACTGAGCATCTCTGGCAGGGGCCTTTTCAGGGAGCATGGTAAACAATGCAGGGAGAGTTTGATCCACAAGATGGTGCGGGGCCACGCGAGCAATTAAGGACAGAAGTAAGAGGACGTCAGTGCTGTAACAACATCAGCATGAAAAAAAATAAAAATAAACCCATATGCTCCAAGGGGAGCACGCACGTGATATCCTCAGCCTCGTCAAGAGCCTTCCCAGCGAACTCTCCAACCTCGCGTACCACGTATCCCAGCTCTGTGTCCGTCATGAGAGATGGAATCCGTATAATATTTGAGAGTCCATGAATCGCCTGCAAACGTGTCGCGGAAGACTTCAGTCCAGTAATTAGTATCCCAGTGATGGCATCTTTGTGGGATGTAAGAGGGAGGGCAGAAGCCACGAGAACATCCTTCGATGCTCGTCCTCCTGATGTCGAGGATTCCTGTGGCATTAGAGACACAAAAGTTTTTAGGAGGTCGGTCAAGAGCGTGATCACTGTTGCTCGATTGGACACTTCCGCTGGATCATGGAATAGTCCAATTAGTTTATCAAATGCGTCACTGATCGCATCTTCTCCCAGTTTCGCTATTAATTTTGAATCAGTTCCTATCGTCAACTCACCATCAAAAGGTTGACATACAATCTACACCGGCAAGCGTACACAAAACGTTGATTCCTGCTTTCGCTTGCACTTTCTCAGGTTCCCCTATGGGCCCTAGGGAGTCTCTGAGGATCGTTCGAACCAGGTCGATAGCATCGTCGGTGCCATCTGCTGGACTTGACAAGAGGGCATGAACGAAGACGCGAAGGGCTCCCAAGGCTGTTTCTTCGGTTAAGGCATCTACGGGCTGGAAGATCTACGAACTTGGTCCTTAAATGCACTTTGTAGCAATAGAATATACACACCTCGAGTTTCAATGCACTCCAGATTTTCAGCCCAAACTCCCTAACAATCTGAAGCCCATAAACAGGAAGACATACGGCCATCGTTTGTAAGACGTCTCGCTTTAGATGACACAGTTATGTCATCTGACAATAAGTTTTGTTGAAAATGCAGACCTTGGTTAATGATGACCCAACGGCAAGCTTTTCAAGAAATAGAGCAGTACCCAGGGATCCGAAAGAGGGGGTTGCGCAGAGACATGCTCTGTGCGAAGATGTTCCGGCGGCGCATTCCGCCACAGCTCGCAAATCAAAGAAAGTCCAACCAAGATGAAACAGAGAGACATACCTGAGAGAACCTTTGAGGTCATCAACGCTAATTCCGTATGGATCATCTGGAGGAGGACGGAAGGTAATGGGGTAGTAGCAAAAAGTGATGTCGAAGTAGGTCTGGTTCGTAAAAGATGTTCATGAGTCTGTTAATCACTGATAAAAGTCACGTACTCGCCTCGATATGCTTCGATATGTCAAATTCCGTTAGAATGACACGAGCGATTTTAAACCCAAGTAGAAGATTGCGAGGATCTTTTTCTCCGGAAGCCAGGACTGCATAACTTGAAACAAACTGCTCTCCCATGGTTTTAAGATGATCCCGGAAGGTGTTCAAGAGAGTGGTTATGATATCATAGACGTAAAAGCGGGTAGACTGCACCAGCGAACGCATTTCGATGTGCTGGAAAATTCTGAACGAGGTATACGCATCGTAACCAGGATGTGGACGAGTAGAACTTACGCAGAAAGAACATCAGACACATCAAGGGACAAAAATGACGGGAAGGAAACAAGATGGGACAATCCGCTGAGCGCCGGTGTGATTGTTTCTGTGTCCTCCAGCTTGGAGCAATAAAATGTGGTCAGAACTCGAACTAGAGGATGTTAGCGTCAGTGACGCAAGTATATCATCGTCGAACGTTCCAACCTGATTGTCTGTTGAGCCTGTCCCTTGGACAGCGCTCGATCACTAGAGAAAGTAGCTGGACGCCTATACAATATCAGGGGGCGCTTTGACGGATCCTACTGAAGGGTCACCTTTGGTCCGCAGGGGATCTGCCTCCGAGGTCAGATACTCGCCGAGAGCCTTAACAATGTCAAGGAGAGTGATCTCCTCTGACGAGACTCCTGAAAAAGACAATCATGAGGCGGCAGCTTAAGATTTATTAGGACCATGCCTATGACGAGCTTCTCGATCTCTATGTCCTTTTCCGAGACCATCCAAGAACGAATACTGCGCTCTACAACGTCCATATTGATTGTCCGAGCGGATTCAGGGAGACGTTGCACAAGGTCGGGAATCCAGATGGGAAGGGTTACTTGAGGTTGTCGGATGTCGGAGGTACTTGCCAGACGCGTTTCCTATTCCTCAGCGCGTCCCGATGTTCCTTACAGCCTTGAGGCAAACTCGACGCTGTTCTCAACGACGACAACACGCCAAAGCCAATTTTACGACGTCTCCATTTCCTTGGTCAGACAGGCGGCCACCACCGCGCAGAGTCGAAAAGGACAAGTTCAATTTCAACCCTGAGGTCGCGTTTTCCACAGATGTGCCCCAGGAATATGCTTCCTATCCACTCGTCACCTCCAACGACCTGGCCAAATCCCTTACTACTCCACCAAAATGCGTCCGCATGCTCGTGCGTGACTTCATCGAAGACGCACTATACAATCCACACTATGGCTATTTCTCCAAGCAAGCTACCATCTTCACGGCGCCTGGGGAGGAAAATGAGGGCTTCGACTTTAGTAGTTTCAAGGACATTCCACAGTTCGAGGTGGCCGTTGCACGCCGCTATATAGAATGTGGTAGTTTGTCAGAGACAGATGGCCCTGGAAGGCAAATTTGGCATACTCCCACTGAGCTGTTCAAGGTGGGTGGAGAGCCATTTCTTCGTCTTTTCAACTCTCAAAGTCAGTTAGCCATGGTACGGCGAAGCAATTGCCCAATGTCTCGTGTCGGAGTATCTCCTGAAATACTTCCCTTACGAAGACTTCAAAGTCTACGAGCTTGGAGCGGGAAACGGTACTCTGGCGTTGAATGTTCTCAACCATCTTCGTGCACACTATCCAGAAGTGTATGATCGCACAGTTTACACTATCATTGAGATCAGTGGCCCGCTTGCGAAGATTCAACGGAACCGCTTACGTCGTGCAGGCCATGGTCAGCAGACAGCGGTCGTCGAGCATCGGAGTGCATTTTCCTGGACCAAAACGGAACATGCACCATGCTATATCCTCGCTGCCGAAGTTGTGGACAATTTTGCACATGATCTCGTGCGATACGACATTCAAACGCTGGAACCGTTGCAAGGTTTAGTGGCCATCGACGGACAAGGTGAATTCATACCATATTACACGAGGATCACCGACCCTCTCATCGCATCCTTCCTGTCTCTTCGCCAACGCATAAAACGACAACCTCCCTTGTCGTGGTACCTTCGCTCATCGCTGCTAAGAAGAGCATTTTCGACCCTTCCATTTGCGCCAAACCTATCTCCACCAGAGTACATACCCACACGCCAGCTCTCTCTTCTCCGTCTACTCCGTGCTCACTTTCCTCGGCATCGTCTACTTCTCACGGATTTCTCCTCTCTACCTGATGCAGTGCCAGGTGTTAATGCACCTGTTGTGCAAACAAGTGTGCGCGGGACGATGGTACCCTGTAAAACGATTTTCATTCGCCAGGGTTACTTCGACATTATGTTCCCTACCGCGTTTGCACAGCTGCGAGACATGTATGAATATGTTCTCGAACAGCCGGACGTTTCTGGTGAAGATCTTCTTGGTTTGAGGCGTGCCCATCTGTCACCTTTTGTCTCCCACGCATCCACTTCCTCAATCGGTTCAGATTTCTTCTCTCCGTCATCCCGTCGTTCGCCACTTGATGGCGTCACGTCCGCAAGTGGGCTGCCCATAGGAGAAAGGAGGAGCAGCGTTTTTAGCCATGCGAAATTCATGGAGACATATGGCGACCTAGACAAGACACGATTAAGGAATGGAGAGAATCCCATGCTATCATACTACGAAAATGTCAAGTTCTTGTTTTGATCAACTGTGTTTTTCACTTCGATGAGGTCCGTCCCTGTTGGTAACTCGCCTCCATGCCAATGAGAACGTTTGACTTCAGGGTTCCCGCTTTCGTGCTGAGTTCAGCTAAGACGCCCTGTGACCGGGGAAAGACAGTCCAGTGATGACACTCAACCATTAATTAGAAAGGTACTTCTTTGGGCCATTGCATGGACATTGGGTTTTTGTATCTACAAAAGAACAAGGCTGGCCGGCTTGATTCCGCGAAGCTTAAACAGGACCCATGAACTTGTCTTTGCTACATAAAGGTCGGCGCGGCCTCGTATCGGGTTGATCCCAGTTTACTATTTAATGAATCTGGTGACTTTAGATTTAACCCTTGAGGCTCTCACTTTCCAAAGACAAGACATCTACAGGACTGCGTGTTGTGGCGTCGTTTTTGCACGTCATTTTGCACAATTCGAGACCAGTTGATGGTGCTGGTGAATCTAGACCGGTGGCCAAGAATCATGCAAAGTGCAAGTCGGTATTCTGGATATCGTGCCTACATAGCGATACACAACCCCCCTACGAGGAAACACTGGCTGGTGTAAAAACCAATCCAGTATCCGGGAATTAATACATGACAAGGGATGTCAACATTGGACGCCTTGGTGGAAATGTGATTACTGCACGATTTATAGCTTTCCAACGATCCCGACGTAGATCGACCATTTGCAAACCCCCACAACAAGCTAAGACATTTTGCGCAACACGTACATATAATAGTGAAAGGATTCACCAAGCTCTTTTATTTCTAGTCTAGTGCCAGAAGAATGTGAACCTGTCAGGAACTTTCTACGAAAGTGAGGTTGACCAAACGTGATGTAGACAAAGGTACCGGAGGCCCGGAGGACCCTACAAAGGAATGAGATGGACCTTTCGGTATGAGACGCATCAGAAATGCTAGCCGCACCTGATTACTTCAGATACTTCTGCGGTACAATCCTTGATGACATCTTCTGGAGGATCCTACGTTGTTTGCTGCCAGTAAGTCTGGTGTTCAAAAACATTACTAGATATGCACAGACCCAAACAGAAGTAGACGACGTCGTCATCGCGTCCATGGTTCCTTTGCTTGACATGTTCATACTAATGACACAGCCTGTTCGTGCAGAATCATATTACCTTTATCAATTGCGACGTCGAAAGACGCGTCTTCAAAAGACAAGGCACGGACATCCATCTCGTACCCTGTAACGATCGTTAAGGGTACAGGGTAAAGGCGTAGCGCAGACCCGTACATTCCATATCCGGGCACGATTCTGCATGACGCTCCCGCATCTGTTCGATGACGACCGCCGAATACTGTGCAAAGATGAGAACAAAGACGAGGATGACAACGAATGACGGACATCGATGTTGACTATGTTTCTGTAACCATCCTCCCACATCTAGCAAGGCATCTGTCAGCATCGTAATACATATTGCAAGTGTAGGCTACCCACGTCCTCGGAAAACTTTGAGTTTCCACATCCAAGCATCAGTATTTTGGCCTTCCTGTCAGGTATCAAGAGACGGATATGGGTAGCAAGATCTGCATAAGATTTGAACCAGTCAAACGAGGTATCTGGTTCTTCTCTATTGCTCTCGGTTAGACGATGTACCAACGCCCTGCACGACGCGGGACACACTGAGAGTACCTCGAATCCCTACTCGATCGGATAATATGATTGTGCAAGTAACTCGGTCTAATATCATGCAAGCTCACCAGTACTCTTTAGTGCCATATTCCTCGTTCTTCTGGGGAAGTGGCATGACGGTTGGTCGCTAGTAGGGTAACGTAATACCGTACATCACAGTTACTTGCGGTCACGACCGACTCCCTTGCATTTTCACCACCACTGTCAGAGACCCGTCTGTAACCCTACGTGAATATCCAGTATACCATGGTAAGCGCATCCGAACTCGTCCTACGACGCCAACTGACATGTCGGCTCTACAGTCTGCCATCCCAGCTTACGCAGTCGGCGCCTTGTGCATCACGGGCGGACTCACGGGTTATGTTCGAACGCGCTCTCTTCCCTCACTCATAGCTGGCATTGGGTAGGTTGTGCCCTAGCCTGAAATACTCTCGCGGTTCACGAAATGGTGTCTCATGTCTAGCGTTGGTGCACTCTACATCTGGAGCGCCGAGCAAATCAAGAGGGGTGCACCGAACGGAATCGAGGGCGCTCTCGGTATGGCTCTCTGCGACTGTCAATGCCAATCTTGTTTACCCCTGACAATATGGGACAGGTGCTTCCGCCATTTTGCTGATGTCCTCGCTCCCTCGTATTACCAAGGGGCCCATCCCTGTCGTGCTGGCTCTGACTAGCACCGGTGCTGGTGCTTACTATGGGAAGACTCTCTATGACCTGCGAAATCATATTTGAAAAGGTGATTGCAATCTTGCGGCCTTACAAGGCCCTGGCATGAATCGTCTTTTGTCGTTCCGCATGACTCCTTCGCAATTGTTTGCTGTAGTACGACGTATGTAAATGATCGTGATTATCACTGCGATATTGTTCCTCTGCCTTTCATGAAAATTGTATGTCTTGGGCAAACCCATAACAACCGGGTAGTTTCGGGTCCGATGTAAAGACAACCTGGCAGACCAAGTATAACGACTCTGGCTACCCCCACTAGGTATAGTTTGGCAGTCAGTCAAGGGACAGGAGGGGTGCGTTCAATGGCCGAGTTGCGAAATGAGGACTTGTCCTGCATCGAGTCTACAAGAAATGCCCGAGTCAATTAAGCAAAAGTTGTCGTGGTAGCCAGAATAATCACCATTGTTCGATTTGTATTCCATTATGGTGGACGGAGGTAGATTAAGGACCAAGCGTATCGTGTCCCTATCGACGGACATGAGACCCATTGCCGACGGATGCGAGTGACGATTATAGCCCGTACCTGATCTTTTCTCGTACCTTCATGTCCGCCTCGACACGATTCCAAATAGCCACGATATCCTCGCTCTGCCGAACGCTGATCGTGCATCCACAGATCTCGGGACACTCCTCGCCGTCCTCATTCTCGTTGCCATTAACGTCGCCATCCGGCTTGACGCGACCCCTTCCACATTCGTCAAACATATCACCGACGACACCACAGACGAGATCCTCCCATACTCGATCGGCAACGCCCTTTCTTAGACGGATGATCCATTTTCCGCCGGCACGATTAAGAGGGTCTTCCCACACGGGACGGCGTACGCCTGCATGGAACAAAAGGTAGTCGGTTGTGGGTATGAGAGAGGAAGGTGGAGAAAGGTGAGTGTGCAAAGACCAAAAGGATTCGACCTGGGGGAAAGGGTCAAGGGAGATGGAGGCCAAACGACAAGGCGAAACTGACGGAAGAAAAGGACGCGACTTTTTTGATCCCCTCTTCGTAGCTCGTGATTTTATTTCCCGGTGCGCGTTGTTGTCGGAACCAGAAAACCCAACTGGATCGAGGAAGGTGAGTGCTACGAGGAGAGATGGATGCTTGCACGAACATACGTGTTCCGGAGGGGGTGCACGGTAGTCGATAAGGGGGATGAGCCCGCCGTCTTTGTTTGCGCAGGCTCGGGGTCGCGGCTCGTCAGAGAGGTTGAGAAATGGCGGCTGGCGGGCAGGCGGGGTCTGGCAGGGGTATCGCTGTGGTCGGTCGGCGTGGAGTTCTGGGAGTGTTGGGCAGAGCTGAAGCGATTCTGAGACTGGGAGTGATTCGAGAAATAGCCGGCCATTCGATAACTGAGGCAATAAAAAAAAATTGAATGGAATTGCGGGGTGGCACTGGATGGTTGGAGGGAGGGAGAGTTATGTAATCACAAACATGGTACGGTAGATAGTAGTTGAAGTCACAAGTCCGGGTTGAGATCCAAGTCGAGGTCAAAGATCGTCTGCGTCTGGGTTCGTACTTCGTGTCGGTATGGATTGACGCCAGGCCGGTCGCGCGTCGCTTGTGTCAGTTTGGGGGACGGCGACGGGGCTGCCAGCACGGATGAGGTCATTCAATCAAGCCATCACGAGGACACTTACCCTTCACGCTGTGGCTCTCCCCGAGCCCTCCAAGCGGCTTTTCGACGTTCAATCTACCCCTTCTCATCTTTTCCTCGTTGGGGAACGGCGGGAAGAACAAGGGAACAGGGGCACCATGTACAGCATTCAGTGGAGCATTCGGGTCGGGCATGTTTGGCGGGGCAGACGTGAACGCGCTCAGCGACTGCGCGTATGCCAACAGTTCGGGGTAGGGTATCGACGCTACAGACCGTGTACTCTCGTTCATCAAACGACATTGAAAGTATTCGCTCACCTTCTTTTGCCTTTCGTATGCCTTCGATGCGCTCATCGCCCTCCTTGACCACCGCGTCCAGTTCCCTCTTTCCCTGCTCGATACGCTCGACGACCCAGCGCCATCTTGCTTCAAGGACACCAATCTCTGCGATGAGCTCCTCGATCCGCTTCTGTCGTCTCTGGTGCGACGCTGTTTCGGCCAGCGCGTGTGCGAGGGACGTCTCGACGCCAAGGAACGCAGAGATGGGTGGTGGTGGGATGCTGGGCTTGGCTTGTGGATGCGGGGAAGACAGGGACTGAAAGAGCGTGTTGGAAAGTGTGGTGACCGACGTCAGCGGTGCTGTGAGCGTGTCCGTCATGGACATGTTCTCCTGCGACGAGGCCATCTTTGACGCTTGTTTCTATCGAGCTGGTCGCCGTGTACAGTAAATGTTGTCTGATGGCTTGACGCCAAAATGTACCGCGCTCGTCGTGTGCGTGGTGGTGTTAGAAACGAGTCAGGGTACCCTCTACATGCGATAGAACTATGCCCTTGGGCAATTCTCCGATCCAGGTTCCTTCACTTTGGCTAGTTCTATCTGTGCCCACTTGGATAGTCTACAAAACGAAAAGAAGAATAGGTAGGCTAGTATACCTGGTATAGTAATTACGCGGGGTAAATCATCATGCACTGACCCTGCCCAGGGTGGTCCCCTTTCGCTTCTTCATCGCGCCATTATGGCTTGCGTCTTCATCCCCGCCTCCACAATAGCCTTTTCAAACGCCCTCATGTGTTCGTCTACCACCATCCGCCCATCCCTCCGCGCGATGCTCTCGGCCTCCCACTTTTCAATTTTCGACCGGCTTCTCTCTGCGCCTTCCGTCTCCACCTTCCACTTGGCGAGTTGATTCTTCACCAAACGAATCTTGCGTCCTGCATCGGCGGTGGCTGCGCTGTTCACCTGCGATTGTTCAGAGATGATCGTGAGCGACGCGAGGAAAGATGCCGTATGGGAGCGCATGTGGGTCATCGATGGGAGGGCGACATTGAGGGTAGATATAGACGACTGGGCCTGCTGAGACGTCTTGTTCAAGTGCTGTGATGAGGATAACGACGTAGACGATGGAGATGCGGATATATTTGCGGAGGGAAAGAAAGGCTTTTGGGGTGACGAAGGTATCGAGGGAGCATACAGCGAATCCCCTTCCGTGATATCTTCTTCCTCTGCGACGGACTCGAGCTTGGACGGCTCTCGCGTTTGGCGCTCTGCCTCATCTTCAGAGAGGGATACCTCAAGTGGATCAAGATCACTGAGCACATCCATACCTCCGACTTCCGTGGCAATGCGCTTGAAGTCGCGCTCGAGTGTGATGACTTCGCGTACCTGGCCCTCGCGATCACGCACAGCATCGTTGAGTCCACTGATCATATCACTTGTAAGATTCTCGAGGGTAAAGGTGGTATCGATAGTCCGTAGGTGCGCAAGAAACCTGTCCGTCGAAGCAAGGTTCTGTGCAAGGACTTCCATAGCATCTTGAGCAAGTGCAACACGCCGAATTGCATCCTCGTCTTCGTCGTCACTGGCACCATAGACGTCGCTTTGTTCGCGAGCCCCGCTGTCATCTTGACTGCGTAGCTCGTCGTCCACGACACTGCCAAGTTCGGCTGCTAGACTATCTCCAGGAGTGCTTTCGCCCAGCTCATCCGTCAAACTGGCACCTCCATCATGCATTACTCCGTGAGCGCCATCTACATTGGCATCGCCGTTGCTGCGCATAGCAAGAGGGCCATCGTCGATCCCTTCGGCACCTTCGTCATATTCGATACCAAATTCTTCCGCCAAGAGCCTAGACGTGCCACCGGCGGGGTCAGGCATCAACGCGAATGCAAGCTCATGCGCCAAAGAGTGTGCACCGGAGGGGACAGCAATGCCCTGATCCAGTGTGGATAGAGGGGTGGAATGGGTAAGGGTAGAGTTGGAGGATGCGGATGGGTGGCGGGAGGATTTGCGGGGAGAATTGGATGGCTGTTTGACGTGCATTGTAGACCGGAAAGGAGTTTGCAGTCGCGTACGAAGTGGTATAAGTTCTGTGGCAGCAACGAGTGATAATTAACAGCTGAAGGTCGAAGAGATCAGTCATGGTGCGCCTTGACTTGGTTGCCACCCACGTTACCCAATTTTTTTTTCGTGTCCAGGTTTCTCTGTAATTATGTGTGTCGGATGTGTGTGTTCAAGGAATGTCCATCCGACTCGTAGTAGTGTATATGTTGGTTGTGGACTCTGAGTGGGTTGTCAGCGGGGATCGCTTGGTAGTGCGCATTATGTAACACGTGTTTCGTACACCATGAGTAATAGTAGTAAAGGTATGTCTATCATACTTTCGAGTGCTCGAGTCAGTACATGCCGTCTTACCGCCCTAGAGAGAAAAGAAACATGCGTTGAGGTATCTTCAATATAAACCCAGTCTCGCTCAAGTTTCGTGCAAACGCCTCTTTGCAAGTCCTGGTGCCATCCACCTTGACAAGGCATCCCCAAAAACATGGACACTTCTGGCCCTCCGTCGTCGCTCTTCTGCTGCCCTCCTCCTCGCATCTTCAAATTGATGTTCCCAGTCCACTAATTGGCGTCGGAAACCAACGTTAGGCGCAACTATGCCGCGTTTCGCGCGTACGTGGGCGATCGCTTCCGTGGCTCGCATCGGCGTTGTCGCGATCAAGTAGGCGCAAACGAGTGTAGCAGATCGGGATATGCCTTGCAAACAGTGGACCTGCTCGCCCATCTTCGAATCGACGCACAATCCTAAGCGAGCATGAATCCACTCACGAGCACTTTGTGTTGCTCATCAGCATTCAGCGCATCTTGAATAAATCTGACGACTCGGTCGAACCACTGGGCGATGTTGGCATTCATGTCATCGCGGATCGGAACGTGCATGACTATCACGTTATTTCCAAAGTCCCTACGCACGTCCACCTCGATAGCAGACACGATGTGCGTGATCCCGAGTCGCTGTATGTTTCCCGCCACTTGAGCTGAGTAAAGGTCGGAGAGGTACAGACGAGGAGTAATCGTGGAGACAACGCGACCATGAGATTCGTCTGAAACATTTCTAGGACGCCGAGTTGTCGTTCTCTGGATGAGAGAGGACTGCCAACTGGACATTGGGAAGGAGATCATGGCGCTGTGGCAAGGTGCAAGTCCCCCATTTTATTACTATATAAGTACCTCCTCGTGCGGATACCACTGCCTGGCCCCATTACACAGCCACTTGTCTATATCATAACAACTATCAATAACGCGCTTGGTCATCCAAACACACTTTGACCCCATACAGCCATGTCGAAACACCATCCCGGTGAGCATGTTATCATTTACTGCCGTACATCACGTCTCATAAACACCCGTACAGACCTGATCATGTGCAGGCGTCAGCCTGGGATCGGTGAGTAGCCTACCCCAAGCCGTTCACACCATACTCATCAGCACACTGAGTCTAGCTATTGGACGACTGTGTGAAAAATGCGACGGTAAATGGTAGGCATCTCCCCCTGACCTGACCTAGCCCTTTCCCTAATATTGCTACAGTCCGGTCTGCGACTCTTATGTTCGCCCTGAGACCCTCGTTCGTATATGCGACGAGTGCAACTTTGGGACTTATGGTGGCAGATGCATCATCTGCGGTTCTCCAGGTGCTGTCAATTCATGTCAACCCTCAAGCTGTGTTAAACTGCCATTTGTGTCCAGGTATTTCCGACGCGTATTACTGTGCAGAGTGCACCAGGCTCGAGAAAGACCGTGACGGGTGCCCGAAGATCGTGAATCTCGGTGCCAGTAGGACAGACCTGTTTTACGAGAGGAGAAGACTCGGTTTGCTGTCCTATATCTGTCAGGTGTTCATTGGTGTACTGATTTAACCATTTGGATAGGGTTCAAGAAGAGCTGAGTTTAAAGCAATTTCTCTTCATCAAATCAAAATTTCCCGTACCGATCATTGGGTTTGGTATAAGTTAAGAGGGAGAAATTCTGGTATTGTGACACCGGTACTGATGTAACTAAGAACAACATGGCAGATATTGTGGACGTGCATGTTCTGGTTATATTGAACCGTTCCGCCAGTACACCGGGAAGGGAACGATAGGTGCAGGGTCTTCCAAGTTCGCAAACTGTCTGTTGTAGATGTTAGTATACCCAGTCTCCCCGTGCAAGTAATTTGAACATCACCGGAATTGTGGCATATCGATCTAGTGAGATTTTGGGTGTCAGTATGCTTCAGTGCAAACAAATTGGCAGGTGCCTACTGGTGCCTTGAATACGACAAACAAGTGTGTCACATCGTGTGTATCTACCGCCTCGCAATCTGCACACAAATCCTTTGCACAATATGCACATCGGAACCAAGCACCGTGGATGCGTTCCATACAGCGATCACAAAGTGCTGTGGAATGTACAAGGAAGGACAAATACTCTGCAATAAAGCAGGTAAGTCAAAATAGCACCTGCAATGTGATATTCCGGCAAACCTTTGGGGTCAGTGTGAGGAGCAAGGCCACCCACGGGGCCAGCGGGGACTTTGTACCTGAAAAAAACAAGCTCCGGTGTCACAACCCAGGTAATAAAAGGAAGGACGTACAACTTGGGAAGGAAACCAGACAAGGACTGCAGCGGGCGATGAACTGGCCGAGGAAGTTTGAAGAACGCGTGCATAGGGTCGTGAAGCATATATGAACGTTCCTCACAGGACACACACTTGTTAGCGAGTGTTAGTTGGGAATATGTTGTGCGGCGAGGCGACGAACCAAACTGAACACATTGGGCAACGAGGGGCATGTTGCACATTGATACCTCGTTCCAAAAATGGTCTATCGAGAAGTCGTTCGAGGTCCAATCGTATTGATGTACAAAGCCGATACACGAACCTCGTGGCATCCGTCACAAGCTATCCGATGGTTTCCTGGTGAATCCTCTTGCACTGCGGGCTGTATGCGGGAACCTACTACGGTCTGCGCATAGGAAGAATAGACCGAGGAGGGCTTCGAATGAGCTGCCGTGAGCACGTGCGCTGCATCCCGACCAGTCCAAAGATGCATGGCACGGCGTGAAGCAGTTTGAACCTCGTGAGTTTCGAGTGGATAAGGGATCTGTTAAATGTTAGGGGTGATTTTGAAGTGTCGTTGATTATCGTATGCACAAACCTTTATCATAATATGTGAAGATAAGTGCCCGTCATCGGACGAATCTAGGTTTCCTGGCAGTCCTGCTGATTCACAATTAGAGCAAATGTCAACTGAATCACAAATTGCACAATGGAAACGAGCGCCTAGAATGTCTTGGAGACAACTGTGACCGTTAAAGGAGGGGGAATCAACGGATACAGAGATTTGACGTACTGTGCGCACTTGACACCTGGGTGCTTCATAGCTATAGAATAACACGTTAGGCTAAAACAACAAAATGCAGGTTGCATACATCGTTCTTCGTTGGTGTCTCGCATAGTCAGTATAGGAGGCAGATATTCCAGCTCGCTCCTGGACCTAGTAGGCCGCTCCATCACGAGCAAGAAAGCATGAGCGGGATGTATGTCGTGAACCTGACTGGGAATAGGACTCGTTGGTAAGCGGTGGTTAAGATTCAAAAGCCGGGGTTTTAAGAACCTATAACATGCGCGACAAAGATTGAATTTCTTGCAAGATGCGCACTTGTAACGCTTGCCTGTAATTGCGGTACCGCAAGTCGAACATTCGCAAGTCAGCATATCTTCCTGTTCTAAGTCATTGTCAACACGACAACCACATAAAACTGGAAGCCTACTACGTACCAACATCATCCCAACCTTGGTGTCCCCAAACTTTCTCGAAATACGCGTGCCGAATCTGTCCTTTGTGGCGAGGTGCAGATCGTATCCATAAAGACATCGCATCCTCAGGTAAGTTAGGTCCTGAGCCAATACTGCCCATGCGTTCAGTGCTAGCACAGAGTGCATGATATATGCCCGCGGCTTCTATGCATCCAGAACAAAGTTCATAGCCGACATCCTCTAATCCAGACAGCGGCGCAGGTCGTTGGGAGTTATACGACTTCGGGCTCGAGGACGGGAGGCAAGGTAGAGGCTTGTCGTTACGGGTGTGTGAAGTACTGCTGAAAACCGTCAAATCCGTTCCTGTGAGAGATGAGGGGGATGAGAATTGGACCGTCTGATGTGTGGAGGGCGGGTAAGAATGGACGACATCCGAATCCCTGGCCTTCCCCTTGCCAACGTCAATCCGGGACCCACTTGGGACGAGTGGGTTGTACTCTGGTTCCTTTTCCCCACACATCGCACATACATAGCGGATGGCATCCAGTAATACTCCACATTCAGAACACGCCGTAAGAGTGCCAGGCGGAGGCACAACAGGTTGCAAGACACCCGGAAGAATGTCGGGTGGGATGATAAATGGAATGTGCTCCTGGGTAGTAGATGATGTAGTAGAACCGCTTTCGGAGCCTGTCTCGTGGACTCTCTGTTGCGAAGCAAGCCAACTGAGCTGCATGCTATTTGGCCGCATATGCCCAAATGACGAGCTTGTAGAATGTTCATTCTCGTCCTTGACACTGAACCCGTCCTCGTACCCTGAGTCGTGCGTGGAAGAACCCCCGCCGGTGTAGGAGTAATAATATTTCCCCCGGGGGTCCCGCTGCAGCGCAAGGTCGCCATCCATGTTCTCCTGCGAACACTGGTCTTCCGAGTATGACACAGATACTGATCGAGAATCGGATTCTGATGGTTCGGGTGTAGCGCCCAGCATGGCTTTAATGGTGCGGGCGTTCTGGTCTCGAAGCCATGCCGCCCCTCGATCCTGCGCCGACAAGGAGAGTACATGCTCGAAAGGCGAAGCGGTGTGGGAATGACCACCTTCCAATTCGCCAGTTGGACCCACATCAGTCCAGCTGAGTTCTCCATTGCTCTTGTTTCTCCCCCTGTACTCTTCCAAACTTGCTAGACTTGACGTATCACTCAGGCTGGGGCCATCGTAGTCCACAGTTATTTGGACTCGAAGGGTGATGCGTCGTTTGCTTCCGAAACTCCTCCCAGAGAGTATAGAAGCCGCAGAGGAAAGGGGTAGATCATCCGAGCCGGCCTGGAAATACTGGATGGCCTCTGTGAGATCCGATTCCGTTGAAATGTCGGTGACCTCGCCGTCGTCATCTTTGTAGGAGATCACGTATGGCGTAGCATAAAGAGAGAAGCATTGCTCGATCTGCACGATACGTGCGAATGTGTTAGCTGGTGGTTATTGATGACTTTGAACATAGCACCTTATTCTTTAGGAGGTCGTAAGAACAATTCTTGGCCGATGCAAAGCTGATGTGCTTGTTCCACCGGTCAAATATGCACTTTACGACCAGTGGTCTGTCCGGACGAACATACATGCTTTGGTGAGTAAATAATTGGAGCACTTCGCTGGGAGGGCCTTCCCCCCCGCTCCGCAGCCAGAGCTTACTTCAACGTAATCATGTCATCGTAAGCCAATTTTGGACTGGTTCCTGGACTCCCCAAACTCTAGAACACTACGAAATGCTCATTACACGATTGAACAAACAGTACTTATGGTGAAGAAAGAAAGAGAACAGATGCGTAGAAAGTTAGTTCGGGACAATATTACCTAAGACAAGTGAAAACTGCCAACTCCTTCCCTCATCGCTGTACACAACTTCTCTCTCATTACTTTCTTCGAGCTGTATTCCGGAAGCTTTAGGTAGTTGACGCAGGTCATCACACTAGGCAGATAATCATCGGCAGTGAGTGGGGCTTCGTGTGGCTTCCGAACGACCGTAAGCGGAGGATTGAGGCCCCTGAAACCTGTTGGAATTGGGCAATTATGTGAAGCCACGGCTGGCAGCATGCAGAGCGAGACAACTAACCTCCGATAGGTAACTTAGGGCTTCCCGT
The DNA here is from genome assembly GCA_038088995.1 of Guyanaporus albipodus. Taxonomy (NCBI): domain Eukaryota; kingdom Fungi; phylum Basidiomycota; class Agaricomycetes; order Boletales; family Boletaceae; genus Guyanaporus; species Guyanaporus albipodus. The sequence goes on from JBBPKA010000030.1 coordinate 172,157, forward strand.
GATAAATTGCAAGAAATCACGTCTCGTGGTCACATCAAATTCGGACATAAGCTCGATCAAGTCGCGAATCGAACGACTGTCCCCATTGAACCCATGGTCGGCTTTGATAGCCTCGTTCAGTGCTGCAATACGATGTAAAGATTACACTAGTAAGGATGGTATAAAACGCACTTTCAATGTTCCAGTCCTCGTCAGAGTTGCCAAAGAGCATCACCAGCTCATCCGCCGAAAACGCGTGTAGATCGGAAATTGGAAAGACTTTTGAGAATCCCTCTCTGAAGGCTTTAGCTTGCGGTCGAACACCCGCACCGATAATGGCATCCAAAACTTCGTGGATATATTGTTCCGCATTATCGGAAGTCACTGGGATGTCACGACCACCAGGCTGATTATTGCGAGTTGGTCAAAAGGAATTATCTTGAGAAGGGACCACTCACTCTTAGTTCAATGTCGTAGCCCGGTAATGTGAAATCGAGGGCGAGATCCTCAACGTTTACAATGTCCATCAACGCGACCTTACGGAAAAGCTTGACAACGGACGTAAGTGTGGTAGGCATAAACAATTAACTGCCAACCTTTTCTGCCTGTCCCTTGAAAGATGCGTAGTTTTGTAGCTTGGCAAGAGAATTCGCAAGGTCGCTATCAACCAACTAAGATGGGGTGAGCAAGGTCCGTCGAGTCAACGATTAGATACGAATCACCCTAAGCGATTCAATGCTCAGTGGGACTTCTTCCCCGAGAACAAGCTTAATGAAAATCTTATTCAGAGAGAGGTCGATAATTCTAGAGTCTAACATCGCTTTTGCCACATATTGCCCAATCACCCGAAGGATGTGGGTCCGTTTCCTTCAGAAAGTGAGCGGAAGGGTAGATCATTGTACTGCACACATACTGTCCACCATCGTTTGCGATGTCGTCGGGGCTGATGGGAGCTGGGTAAAGTCCAGCAGGATGATGGACATACATTCCGGAAGAGCTTGCATCCGCATCACGCCAGATTTTCAGGTCTTTACGTGCAAATTCCTTGGAAACAAGCGAGTAAAATTCCAGAGTTGGACCGAGGCCGGTGCCAACTTCTTCAAAGTATTCCACCTCCAGAATTGAAGAAGATGACCCATAGAGTTCAAATACCTTGACTGCAGACTCCAGGATGTGCTTGCGTGATATACGAACTTTCTGACGCTGAAGGCGGCCTAGGAACCCGATGCCATCATCGCGGCGTGAGGTATCCTGTCCTCGACCCTGTTGACTTTGCCACTTCAGAATAAGGCGTGCATAACCGAATGATGTGGATTGCAAGTAATTATAACGAGTGGCAAACGGGAAGAGGAATGGGAAGTTTTGGGGGAGGTCAATCGCCCAATCGGGCAAACAGGCACTAGACGCAACATCAAGGATTTACATTCATCAATGAACGAATGACAGACCTTGCAACGATCATTGGCTCTTCCAATTGCCGCGTGAGCTTCGCTGTCAGCTTGTTACTGATAAACGCGGACTCTGGTAAAGCGCGACGTTCAAGGGGTCTCAGGGGGCGTTCACCTTCCATGGCGTTGAGCTTGTGGAGGACCCGAAGCAATCGTAGTATCTTCGCGTGAGATGCGTCATCGGGCAGTGACGAAAGAGTAGGACTGGGGGATTGAATTCTGGCAACAGATTCGCTTCGCACTGGGATATCCTATTAGCAAAGCTTGACTACGTGTCAAAGGCAGCGAGAAATCTCACACTCTTGGCTGGGGGGTGGCCCACTGACTTTCTTAAACTTGACCGTGTATACCCCTTGCCACATGGCACTCGACGGTAATGAGCCAACCTTCTTCCTCATCTCGTGCTGGTGAATAGCGCCATAAATGGTCAAATCCAATGGAAGAAAGTGATCATCCATCCAGAATTCAAGATGCCAATCGGTGGGTTTCGCTTTGAGAGCGGCAGCATAAGAGGACTTCTGAGTACTTCCTTGCCGAGCCGACGACACTGACGGAACGACTCCTTTCGCAGAATTTGGCGTTGCTATGTGAGTACCATCTGGTGTTTGTGCTTCTATTCTGCCGTCGTCTATGATGCACCATATGAGCACATTGATGACGAGAGATTCCACGACACACCCTCGGTAATTGACAACGTCACGGTCTTGTCCGCTGCCAGGTCTCCATCCTCATCCTCTTCGAAGACCTATATATTCTTGCATCAGAATAACTTGCCACCCGGGAGTTCTGAATCTGACCTCTGCACCGACTTCATCATCCGTGAGTTCCGTAACTCCACTTTCCTGAACAAGAGGTTCTTCTCGCCTTGAGATGCTGTCCAAAGCCGAGGCTGAGCTAGCCGTAGCAGGAGAGATATGATCAGGAATTGCTGTGGCTGGACCCAACGTTCCGTTCTTCACGCTGAGACGTTGGCTACGTCTCCGGCGAACTTCATTCGATGAGAAAGGTGCATCCGACGATACAGAGGGAGGTTGCACCCCAGGCGTTGTCGTGGCTTGGCTTGCTTCGTGATCATGCGGTGCTCGGGAGGCGGCCCCTGGTCCTAAGCCAGATGCTGCTAGTGCTGCAAGCATGTTAGACAAGCGCCCACTAGACATCAAGCCAGCAACGCGAGGGCGAAGATAGTCATTGAGAGCCTGGAATGTCGCAATTGCGTGAATCGACACAACCATGTTTTGTAAATTTCGCGGGATATCCGAGTCGTCGTCCGCAACTAAACGCAGCCGTATTTGACGAGCGAGTAGAGACGGAGAGCTTCGTTTCGAGTCTACCATAAACTGAGTCAAGTTTCAACTAGAAAACAAAGAAGCTTACCGTCACTGCCCTGAGCGACAGTGATCACTTCGAAGTTTTCCATCCTTGTCAGGCTTTCTTGTAGCTTCTTGACCAATACAGCGAGTGGGGATGGTCCTAAAATTCCGATTCTAGATGACCAACTGAAGGTTTCAAATAGGATTTCTTGACGGCGCTTAATCGAAACTACATGTTCTTAGTAGGATGGGCCTAAAGATTCTGAGATAAACCAACCTGAGCCTTTCTCCGTAGAAAGGTGAAGAAGGGTATCTACAGCGCCACTCCGCAGTAGTTCAAAGCTGGAGATGGAACTCTCTGAGGTAAAGTGATCTGCAAACTCTCTGAAGGTGGAGACCATTGCTTGCTCAGATATGTCTGGCGCAGAAAGCTTCTTGACCAAGCGCCGAAGGTTGTCGAATGAGTCATCGCCGCCATTACCACCGTCATCTTGGCCGAGTGAGTGCTTGAATCGCATAACACGAGCACGCAATGTAATCGCATCTTCTGGCTCCAGGGAGAATACATGGTGTTTTTTATGACCCGATGTTGCAGACGAAGCGTAGATGGCTACATCTCCCGTGATAGAAAGTTCGGATGCATCCTTATCTTTCGGCTTTGTCGTAGATAGCGTTCTGGAAGCGAGGCCTTCGATTTCATGGAAAACCCCCTCCCTTCGTAAGGCTGGTCTATATTCGGACGGGAGTTTTTGCAAGAGAAGGTCAACAAGCTGCAGAGCCCCGATAATCAATGATGGGTGATCTTTCGATGAGAGGATTGACGACGTGAAGCTGGCGACTGGCACTAACTAAGGAAGCGGAAGCAATCAGAGTGGATAGTTCGGGCGTGAACGAAAGTGCTAACATTCAAGGCAGTCTTTAGTTCGACACCCTCTAAAAAGCCCACTGCCTTGAGCAGACCTGTGAGCGTTTTGACGCGGATTGGCGTGATCACGCTCGCGGCATACACGTCAATGAGAATTGGAACCATCAACCGCATAAACCTTCCCACAACCTCTGGCTTAGAACGTAATAGCTCTGTTCTGTCCGAGAGAGGTTCTGCTCCAGAGACGGGAGGTATGGCTTCGTCGGTATCCTGGGTCAAAACATCTGATTCTTGGGTCGAATCGTGATGCGTGGCAAGATTGTGCGGCGTATCAGGCACAGATGCTCCATCGATGAAGGAGTGAGAGACGGTGGCAGCCTGGCGAGCTGCAACACGATCAGCCTTAGCCCTGGCTTTAATCATCCTGGCTAAGGCTTTGTCTGTGTAACCCTTGTGGTCAAAAACACCATCTGGGACTATGTGAGTTTTCTTCCTATAGAAATATCGAAGGCACGTACCTTTTGGAAGTGGTGGCATGAGCTCAGACACTAGGCTGAGTGCTTCTTCAACCTGGTCCTTGGAACGGTGTGCCAAGTTCTCCATTACCGTCATATGCGTAACATCACCCCCCTCGTTCTGGTCGTGCCCGAAAGATTCAGTAAATGCAGAAGGCAGCACACCAGTCAAAATTTGATATAGTGTATCCACGATGTCTGCTTGCAATAAAGCAAGAGTAATGCGAGGGCTAGCTCGAGCTGCGGTAGCCAGTGCTTTGAGAAGTAATGTATATGTGTTTGCTGCGATTAGAGGCGATCCCCCCGAAGGCATGAGGAGAAGATTTATAGCACGAACGGCTGTTTCGTCCAAGAGGGTCTCGAGATTCTCCGTGGATGCACGGTGATAGGAATCGATGATTCGGATAACACAAAGACAAGCGAACTCGACTAGTCTTTGATCAGAGTACCCCAGGCAATTGCGGATTATCGGCCAGACACCAAGAACCATGGGGTAGTGGTCGGAGGAAATATTCCTGCAACAGTTTGCAGCAGCCTGAAGTGCGGTCCTCTGAACAGCAATGGAGAAAAAGTCAAGGTAATTCAACAAGGCGGCGAGCCCGTTTTCGCGAACGATAGAGCTTGGAAACTCCTCCGAAATCTTCTCCAGCGTCTGTGATAGGACTATCAAGAGGAATGAAGCGACTAGAGAATGCACGACCTACGCTAAGGGTTTGTTCGGCTAGATCAATGTAAGAGATCTCTATCAGCTTGCTGCAAAGAACAGGGATAGCGCCATGGTAAACTACTGTATGGGCTACCCCTGGAAGGGCCTCCATGAGGTTGGCGAGGCATCTACAAGCGAGCATTTGAGCCTCGAGGCTGTCGTCCCCTTGAAAGTTTCCACCAGCGCTTATTGCCAACGCTGCGGCGAGAGCGGCATCAGAATCGTGATCTTCTTCGTCACCTCCATCTTCATCTTCGTTCACCCCCCGTCCTCCCAATATCTTAACGAGCTCGCGTACAAACTCTTCAACTTGAAATGAACCAGCCAAGGTATCCTCGGTGGATATGGAAAGCAGCTCGCTTAGTTCCTGCAGAGTTACAAGACGAGTGGTTGGACTAGCAGTAGATTTGATGTTGTTCAGCATGGTTTTGAGGCGCCCTGAGAGAGACACCATGTATGACCCAAGGTGTCGGTAGTCACCAAAAATGGCCATCGCCGCAGTCTCATCCAGGCCACCAAACCCTCGAGGGCCTTCTGTTAGAGACCGTTCCTCATCGTCTCCACCATCGTTGGCATCACCCTCAACAGGCAGGGCTTCATTATCATGATCGTCTGCATCGTCATCGTCATCCGCATAACTATCCCTGCGATCTTCCTGTGAGGGTTCTGCGCACTTGAGCACTTCGGGGTCTACCATGTCGACGTCTTCATCATGAACTCTGGAGGAACTAGCGGTGGCGGCACTTTTCGCTTTGGCGGCTACTTTGCCTTTGTTCGGAGTGGGTCTAGGGACATAACCTCAATACCTAATTGTATAAAAAGGGGTTGCGCCAACCTGGATTTTTTTGGCATTGGTGCAGAGATCGACGTTGAGGGACCAGCTCTGGATCTCAGGGAGTAGGCAGTAGTTCTAGAGCGCTTGGAAGATGATAATATGGCTGAATTGTCTGCCTCTTCTTCAGAGTCAGCTTCAGGCACGGCGCGTTTCTTCCCTTTCCGGTCCTTGGCAGGTTCGTTGATGGTAAGTGATGTTGTTGAAGATGCTGGAAATGTAACTCTTCTCGCCCTAGAACCGCGACAGACGAGTATTGAATACATTGTTGTCGGAAGGTTCAGGGGATGACACACACCTTTTAGAAGCTCGGGTAGAGTCGTCGGTAGAATCCTTTACTTTGCCCTTTCCTGTGGCAACCTCGCGGGATCGTTTGTTCTTTGTAGTAGTGGACTTCGGTACACGAGTATTTTCCGAGGGTGAACCTGATTGCTCCACTGCGTCGCTATCCTTGTCTCTTGCTTGTTCGCGTTCTTTCTCCTTCTGCCTGGCAGCTTTGACTCTGGCACTGAAACGAAGCGATCTTGATTCGGAAGCAGTAGTTGAGGTGGAAGTGGATGGAAATTGGACTGATTCTGATTGGGGTAGCTGGAAGGTACTGGAGCTTGTGGCTTCTTGTTGATTAAAAGGTTGGAAGTCCATTTAGAGCATACTCCCAGCCATCGATCCGGAGAGTTAAGAAGAAGTCTAAGACAAAGTCACAGCAAAGGAAGAAACAAAAGAACTTGGAAAGTGGGCGTGCTAATGGAAGTTATATTACTTGACCACGACGTTAGGTGAAGGCGTGGGAAACCCATAGTACTAGTGCCCTATGAACAATCTCGGGCAACTTCGAGTCTACACCAACGATCCCCTCGAAGTCTCGTTTACACTCTTGACAAAAATTTCTATAGTCACTTTAATCATTTCCTTTGTCGTATTATACGCAGGACCCAGCATGAGGTGGTCACCACTGGAACCCGTCAAGACTAGCTCCGCCGTTCATGCCCATGACAATGAGACCATTCTCGAGGCAGCGTGCTTGGACGAGCATAGCAAATGTCTGTCTCTCGAATCGAGTTTCGTTTCATTTTCAAAGAAATCAAATTCGATGCTCCAGAATGCGCCACGACGGCGGATGTCGAATGTGAATGACTTGGCTAGTGCACTATCTGCCAAAAGTCCCTGATGGAGGAGTTTCTCCATCAGTTCACCATTTTTTACAACTTTTGGGAGCAAAATTTCCTCTTGAATGACCCCCTGCACAGCCAGTGATGCTGCACATGCTAGTGGATGCACCTGGGAAAGGTCTTGAGATCTCATGCTTCACAGGAAAGGCCGCCCTACCTGATACGAGTGTCTATGCTCAAGGAGGCCCGACCCGTTTCGTATACCTCTTGCGATTTTGGGGGACAGAAGCACTGCGCAGATAGGTCCATACCTATTCGGCCCTCCATTAGACAAGGCTGTAAGTGTGCAGTGACATATCCTCCACCAAGACCTTTGGCAACCACCTGTAAAATCAGGAGCTGCCCCATCGCCAACACTCTGCCACGCGTGTAGGGTGCCCATCCCTGGAATGTAGAGGGCAATATCAGTCGTTCTTTTTTAATTAAAAAAAAGTTAACTTACTGCTCATGCTACACATGACCTCGTCTAAGATAAGTAGGGCTTCACAGACATCATTGCGGTAAAGTACCCCCCTCGGGGCACCCAGGATGCCAGTGGTGGCGCCGACAACAGTCTCGGTAGCGAGCGACTTGGGGCTAAGCTCAGCGTCGCGCGATACAACAGGATGGAAGGAACTCACATCTAATTACCGTCTCCAGACCCAATTCAATGAACTTATCTTCCAACTCTTGTCGAAGACGCTCAGCATACTGTTGTTCTGTCTCATCTGAGTTTTGGAAACGTTTCGCATATGCCGGAGAAACATGATGAAAATGCTCGTTGTGGAAGATGGCGGCTAGGGGGCATGCCAAGTAGGGCGATACGCAAGCGACAATGCGCCGAAAGTATTGCCGTGGAATGACAATTTCTGGGCGATAAAGTTCTTTCTGCCCGATTTCAACAAAATACTGTAATGGCTCTGCATCAGAATGGGCGATTTATCCTGGATATCACCAACCTGTCTTGAGAGCTTGACTATGGCTTCTATAGCTTCAGAACCTATTACCAAGCATTAGAAGGGCATTTTATACGCATTGAAGCTACACTTACGGATGTGAAAGCAACTTGCTCAAATGCGCCATTGCTCGAATCGATGAGCCATTTTGCAAGCTTCTCTGCTGGGTTGCTGGACAATTGCATATTGTATACATCTGCCGAGTTCCTGTGGGCATTAGTGCATGCTATCGGAAATATTAGCTGAAATGAACAAGGGTATCAAACTGCTCTTTAATTTTGGGTGGCTGGTACCAAGGCACGTGACGGCTGCCTCGACGGCCATCCTCAAGGTCGACATAAAATACCTTCATCGCATACTGTGACAGGTGGTGTCCACAATGTCCTGTGCAAAATAGAGGTGGTAACAGACGTTGATAAGCGTGCATCGGGTTGGGAAGCGGTGAACATCATGACTGCCCTGTGTGCCAATCGTACGATGAGAATGCAGATGCTCAGCGCTCAGTACTTAAAGCAGGCTGAGACTCGCCGAGACCGAACGAAGCAGGTCTGCCTCGATTGCGGGTTGTAACGAATTACCAGTGGGTATCTATATGCAGTTTTCGGTATGTTCACACATTGAGTTGTGAGTGAGCAATCCTCTGTACCGGATGTTAGACAAATTCCTGCTTTCAGATTACGACCTTGCTGAATATCGTTTCAGGGATGGCTCCTGCCGCTCCCATCGACTAAGTGTAGTCGTAAGATCTCACCCCTGCCACCAGTCCTGGTGCGTTCTCTGGCCGCTCGTCCTGTTCAGTCGAAGTTATACAAAGAGATTGAAATGGCAGATGCAAATATATACAGTGTCGCTGATTCGCGTGCGGTATGTGTTCGTTTCATCTGAACTGAGTTTTCTGGTTTCAGGTTGTAAGGTCTTTGGCCCGCATAGTTTTTTAGTGATAACCCAGAACCTTGGCGCTACCCGGATGGGTGTTATTCCAAATGAAGTAAATATGTCGGGTTTTAATGAAACAGGATTCAACAACATATGTACTTGTTCTTGCTTTATATGTCCATCGTATGATGGCACCCTCATCGAAAAAACGCAAAGAACCTCCCCCAAATCGTACGCTATTAGACTTTTTCTCAAGCGCTCATGGTATAAAAGGTGCTAGAGTGAGAATGTCCTCACAGTCGACGACTAGCGTACGACAGACCAAGGTGGCACTGAGAGAAACGATTGTCATCGATTCTGACGGCGAAGATGCTGGTCCTCGGAGGAAGAACGGCATCAAAGGCACTGGACTGTCTCCTGGGGCAGATTTCCAGTCTCATTCAGTCAGATCCACTCTCTCACACCCACAAGGCAAGACTGCCCCTAATGTACATGCCGAGGCGTCATCGAACAATCTGTCTCATGACGTGCATCGGCCATTCCCAACCTCTTCCAACGGCCATTCAAGAATCATGTTTGGTGTTTCAGCTCCCTCGTCGGAGCGTTCTTCCACGAGTGTGTTTCTGGCGTTTTGTATGAAGGTTTGAGTTGGTCTCAATTTGTCCTGCATAGGACGCCAACTGCCGCAGAAGAGTCAAACTGACTCATTTCCACGCGAATGCTTATCGGTTATGGGAGATAGTGACATTGTCCCCGAACCCCTAGTCAAGCTTTCCATTGGAGAATGGGTCGTTGAAGACGACGAACTTGTTGCTCCAGAAGTGTGGAATGGTAGCTCTCGCATCGAGGATGAACTCTCTGACGAGCAACGCCTTTGTCCGGTGTGCGGCATTGATTTAAGGGGAGTTCTCATTCCTGTAAGCCTGCCATATATTGTGTGACCCCAGTCCTTAATCTTGTTGGCCAGGAAGCGGAGACTCATGTTAACCAATGTCTCGATACGATGACTTTGCAAAATGACAATGCTATGCAAAATTGTACATCGATTGCGGAGTCAGTCAAACCCGACTCAACACCTAACAAGGATGGTTTAAATATACCTTCTGAGGGCCGAGGTGATCTGTACACCATGCTGATGAATTCCCATAAAAACAATGAAAGTTGGGTAGAGGCGGATACTAATTTCAGGTCGACTCGGGGAAATCGCAGAAAGGCACCCTTTTACAAAGTATTGCAGGGGATGCCAATCGCGGTGGACGCATTTTGTTATGGTACCATTCCTGGCGTCACAGCGTATTTTCTGACGTTCGTAAATACATTCAATTGTCCACATATCTACGCTGACAGGACGACCCTAGCCATGCGCATTCTGATCATTACACTAATCTTGGATCCGGATGGAAGAACGGTCCTATTTATTGTTCCGGTTATTCCACGAGTAGCCCGTTGAACCTACGCTAATCCTTCTGTAGATGAGACCGCCAACTTAATTATACACATGTTAGCTGTCGATCCTAGGTGGATTCATCCCTTGCCATTGGATACGCCTACAGTGGTACCCAACACTGGAGGAGTGTGTGTGACCCTCATCGAGGCCAATCACTGTCCGGGCTCCTGCTTATTCTTCTTCGAGGGGCAACAGACAGTCGACGCTGGTGACAGCATTTTCAAGTCACCGTTTGTAGGCTCAGCAAGAATCTTCCGTTACCTACACTGCGGGGATTTTCGCGCATCCCCACGCCATGTCCTCCATTCAGCTCTGAAAGGAAAGTACATCGATCACATCTACTTAGACACCACATACCTTGATCCAAAGGTGCGTCACAATCCTTGATCTAGCAATTCAAAAATTGAATGACCAAACAGTTTACATTTTCACCTCAACCACTAGTTATCTCTGCATGCGCGGAATTAGCCCGCAGATTGGCAGTGAGGGTTGAAGCCCACGAAGACTCTCATACCAACAAAAAAATTACAATAGACGCCTGGGTTAAAACTTCGGTACCCGCTGGGGACGTGGGACAGCAGATACTGCAGGAGCGCATCCTTGTGATAGTGGGGCAAGTGGGGCATTTTTTGTTCTGATACTGGAGCTGATTTTACTTCTAGCACGTATTCAATTGGAAAGGAAAGAATCGTCAAAGGTAAGGGGCCTTCCACGCTGCTATTTAAATCGAGGCTGAAAAAAAACCCGCTCAAGCAATTGCTGCAGCCCTTGGAACGAAAATTTACTGTGACCCGCGCAAGACTGCGATATTAAGGTGCCAAGCTGATAAGGATTTACATGCCTTGCTCACTGCCGACCCCATTGAAGCAAGCGTCCATATATTGCCGTTAGGGGTGGTCACTTCGGATAGCCTGAGGTCGTATCTTCAACGATTCAAGGGTAGATTTTCGAGAGTAATTGGGTTCCGTCCGACAGGATGGAAGTACGCCATTCAACATTGATGCTGATTTTGGCTTACTCCTCTCATAGTTACACTCCCCCGGCCGGAAGTGATTTGAACGGCTCGATTCAGTCCATCATCTCCCTTGGCCAGTCACGCCATTTTTCTTACACAGATCTCCAGGCTTCACCGAAGTCATCGTATAACATCCAGATATTTGGTGTTCCCTACTCAGAGCACAGCTCATTCTTTGAGCTCACTTGCTTCGCTATGTCGTGCGACTGGGGCAAAATAATACCTACTGTGAATGTAGCCAACCCTACTTCAAGAGCTAAAATGACCAAGTGGTTACAACGATGGGAGTTGGAGAAAAGGCGGGCTAAGGCTACTCTCGTTCCACCACGAACAGTTGATTACTGGTGATTTGAGCCATGTGACTATTTAGTTCAGTATTTGTTACACGAAAGCTGCTCATGTACACCATGCGACTAACTATATTTTTGCCAAGCATGCACTGCATGGATACATACACATGATGGACATACCAGCAAGGACCAATGATTACACAAATCTATTGTTCAGCGGCACGTCGCCTCCGAAGATCTCTTTCTTCAGAAATTGTCAACTTAGTACCCTTGCCCTTCGGTAGTGATATCCAGGGTTTGGTGCCCTGGCCAATGATGAAGATGTTGGAAATGCTATATTTGCTAACAGTTCGAGGAAAATGCTGGGTATACAACGTGTAAAAATCACGTACCGTGTTGCGAACGTACGATCGAGAGAATCCTTGACGTGTACAATATCGAAACCTCCAATATGCTTCTCACGGTGAACAATGACACCCGCACGACCCATGTTACGACCGCCAGTGATCATGACGATGTTGCCTGTGTCGAAGGGAGCAAAGTCTATAATTTTGCTTTGCTCGAGGTCAAACTTCACAGTGTCGTTGACCTTGATGGCTGGATCAGGGTAGCGGATTGTGCGCCCGTCATGTGTGACGATGTGGGGAACGCCCTTAGCACCAAGGGCGACCTTGCGGACTTTGAGAAGCTTGTAGCTAGCCTCCTCAGGGGTAATGCGGTGGATAGTGAAACGACCCTTTACATCATACAACAGGCGAAAATGTTCCCCGGACTTGTCGATCGATACAGTGTCTATCACAGTATGAGTGCGTTTTCCGAGACTTATAGACCGGATTCGCTTACCCATGAAGCCAGTGGGATAGGTTGCATCGGTGCGAACTTTTCCATCGACTTTGATGAGGCGTTGGTTGACGATTGTGATCACTTCTCGTCCAGTCAGAGCATATTTGAGCCTGTTTCGGAGGAAAATTGTAAGAGGAAGTGATTCGCGAAGTTTGTGGGGGCCAGGAGATGGTCGGGGAGCCTATGGTCTGCATTTCAGTGTCAAAGATGCCCAAAACAACTAGAATTCCCTACATAGGTACCGCTCAATTTATCGAGCATCCATGCCGATGGTGCTGCAAGGCGCTTCAAGTGCTTTTTTGGTCCGCGACCCTACGAAACGAGGGAATGCATCAGACAAACAACAAACGGAATATCCAGTCCTCCATCGCGACAAGGTGATGTGTATCCATCCATTGTAGCAACGAGAAATACCGGACAATAGCTTCTCAGAGAAGTACAAGCATGTTGTAAAACATACGACTGACCATGATGAGTTCGTTGGGTGGATGGTGGTGACTGCGTGATGATTTCGACACTGAACGTTGATCTTCTAGACAGATCCAACAAATACTTTAGGGTGGGCCTGAAACTGCCACGTGATCTTGCTTGATGCTGAATTACTGTGGCTGTGCATCTAGTCCTGGTCAACAAGTTCTACTTATCAGCCTGACGGGGGGGCCATGCAACCTTCTTTCCGAAATCCTCCTCGCCAACGTTCTTTCCTCTGCGATATGCAGAACGTTTTCTCGATTCCGGAAAACCTCAAAAAACTGTTTTACCGTCGGTCACGCGCAACAGAAGCACACCGCTTTCCCCCATCTTTTGTTCGTCGCAATCGAAGTGCCTGGACACCTACAGCGGGACCACAGACTGCTTCCGCCGCACGCTTCCTTATTTTATGTATATTCTGGTACACGACCTCAGCGTTGTCGTCAAACACAGGGAAAGCGATCCTCGAACAGTTTCGCTACCCAGTTACTCTCACCATCATCCAATTTGGGTTTGTTGCCTCTTGCTGTCTCCTTATTATGACGCCTGTGATCAACGGCAGCAAGTTGCGCCTACCAACAGTCGCTATTCTGAAAGCGACCTTGCCGATGGGGGCATTCCAAGTCGGCGGGCATATGTTTTCTAGTATGGCGATTTCTCGAATTCATGTCAGCACTGTACATACCATCAAGGTCTGTTGCATTTTCACCCTCTCGCCTCTTCTTTGCTTAAGCAACGCCAAAGGCGCTGTCGCCGCTTTTCACGGTCGCTGCATACGCGATCCTCTTCGGGGTTAAATACTCTCCGAAGACCTATATATCACTTCTTCCCTTGACTGTTGGAGTCATGCTTGCGTCCACTTTTGATGCCTCCGTGTCCAATTCAGTTGGAGTGCTCTGTGCATTTGGATCTGCACTTGTCTTCGTGAGCTCAAATATATTCTTCAAGAAAGTCATCCCGTCTGGATTGCAAGCATCATCGCATCGACTTGATAAAGTGAACTTGTTATTCTATTCATCAAGCGCGGCTTTTGTTCTGATGATACCCCTGTGGAGCTTCCTGGATCTTCCTCGTCTCCTCGCTGCCCTTGATAATCCGGCCCATATTGTTCACCCTAGTCATGGTCACACATCTATTCATTCCCTCTCATACCATTTTACCCTCAACGGTCTTGCCCACTTTGCTCAGAACATCGTCGCATTCGTAATTCTGTCATCCACCTCTCCAGTTACGTATTCCATTGCTTCCTTGGTGAAGCGGATATGGGTCATATGCATGGCAATCCTGTGGTTCAACCAAAGGGTCCATCCGGTCCAAGGCGTTGGGATTGGATTGACGTTCATCGGTCTATTTATGTACAACGCAGCGAAGAGCGACGTGGAAAAGGGAGAGACGAAGATGAGGAGAGTGGAAGCCAGCCAGGATATGGTTCTTCCATCTTATCACACAGAGCAGCTACTGAGCGATGGTCCTCCTTCATCACCGAATTCGTGGGTGCAACCCGCGATGTCGTCTACCACTGGGATGAAATCACGACCTCCACGGCCATCTGGCAGTAGTCAACCACAACAGCCCGATTTACACAAGAGTTCATTGGAGATGAAAATTTCTACCCGTCTTCCCCCGTTGAATTTGTCTATGGCACCTGCAAAACGGGCTGGAATTATCCAACCTTCTGAGCCCTACCCGTCACCGCCCCTTTCTCTCGATTCTCCCCCCACCGAGATGGTTTCCCTCGCCCAGTTTCATCTTCCCGGGGCTGGGTTGACACACACAACACAAGTGTCTGCTTAGACACTGAGTAACGATATTTATGACAGTCATAGAAGCTATATGATCTCGTTTCCCAGTAACCTCTAGATTTGCTGATGGCTCGTGCGCGAGGAATTCGATAATTGGATACAAATACTCTCCCTACACTCAGCAACATGGTCTCAGGACGGGAGATAAATTATTTGTTATTTGCTTTATTAGCTATCAGGATCACCTGCCGGATCGAGACCGCTGGACACGATGCCTGATTTGAATTCGCGCGTCGGGGAAACCATTACATGGTTGATGCCGTAGGGTTCAAGAAAACACGATGGAGAGCCATATACTATAGCCCGTGCCAGCATTATCTTCTGAGAAGTGATCACTTGCGAGCAGCAGTCTTCTGACTCTTGATGACCCTCTTTACAATCTTTGCCTCCTCAACTAGAAATGCACGCAGAATTCTACGCGGGAGGAAGATCAAGCACAGAGCAAGTAGGAAGGAAGAAGAACCTACCGTGACTTGACACAGTCTCCGCATCGTGAGCCTCCGTAAGCGCGACGGACGGTCTTTATACGTTTTGAGACGGTAGCATATTGTCGTGGCCGAAGTGCAGGAACCTACGAACCATGAATAAGTGCTTATGTGACAGTCTAATGTAGGCTTCAGCATACACCAGGCAAGCCGATTCCACAGTCACCACACTTGGGCTGAGTAGGGGGTTTTTTAAGGTGGTGATAGACAAGCCTGCCGCCTGGTGTCTTTACGATGCGACGACGGTTGGAGGTGGTGTTGTAGGGAGTGCGTTTCCGGAGTGTGACACGTTGAGCCATTATCACCCGTGTGGTTAGTATCGTCCACTTTGTGTTGAGCGCAATTGTGGCTGGAGGTTGTTACTGTATAGCACTTCGGTATTTGCCGAATCAAATGTGACACTACGACGCTCTGTGACCCAGTCTAATTTGGGAGTTTCCCAGAATGGAAATAGCTTTGGGATGTTTGACAATCGATCGAGCTTGCGCACCTCTGTGTCGACAACCCAGAACAATGTCCCAGAGTCCATCGCGAAAGCTCATAGTGAGACGGGGATCCGTGAGCGCACCAGATCCACTTGGAAAGAATGCATCCTTAAACTACGATTCTAATCGATCCTCATCCTCGACATTGACAATCGTCCGCGTCGTCGACCCCACATCATCTAGTGCTTTGGTCGTGGCCCCGTTCGACTCGCCTTCCTCTCCTGCGCACAGTCGCAGATCCCTTCGTCGCAACGGAAGCACTTCTGGCTCTTCCACAGATAACAGGCTTAGCTTCGCTTTCTCATCCTTTTCCCCTATTTCCCCTCCCCAGCCCTCCAGCCCGCTTTCCTCTGGTCCACAGAATCACCCTCACACTTCCAGAACAAGTAGTTCGAGCCCATCCTCCTCCCCCCGTTTAAGGCCGAGTTCTCCTCAGTTTTCTCGCCGGCATTCTGCCTCGGGTGGATCAGCCTTCTTGAAGCCCAATCTTACACCCGAGCAGCTTGTTGAGCTTGCTCATCAGTCATCTACACCTCGATACGTTCATAACTCAACTGGAGTTGTGTATACGCCCAATCCGACCAATATCGATTCTATAGTGGACTCGATTTCCTCGCCAGCAACGTTTACTCTCTTACCAGTTGATATCTACCTTCCCTTTGTCGACCGAGCTACGGAGACTACTCAGTTACTTTCAACCCCCCCAACTAAGAAGTTATTCTCCCTATTGGCTCAGACCTTCCCAACAGAGACGCAGGAAAAGATACAAGATCCATTCACGATCGACCCGGCCATATGGACCTTCTCCACCTTGCGTCATTGGTTAACTGAAGTTGATCGCTCGTCTGCAGATGACGCTATATGGGCGAGGAAAGCCCGTAAATGCGTTTTGACACACTCGGAACTCATCTGGGAACGGTTGAAGGGCGCTCTAGGTGTTCCCCCTGAATTGGAGTTGGAGGAGGACATGGATCCTTCTATTTTGATCAACTCTACGGATCAAACGCATGGTATTTCTTTTCCTGAAGATGAACAAGACTCAGAAGTCCTCGATCATCCCCATCAACCTTCGGATTTTGTGCCTTTGACGTCGCTCTCAGAGCCACCACTGATAATTGAACCCATCTTGGCAACTTCATCCTCGATCCTTCCTCCCGCTACTCCAGGATCAAGCAACCCACCTCCATCAAGTCTTCCCACCGGTCTCTCCCACTCTTCATCTAAGACGCAAGTTGATCAAGTGCTACAAGATATTGTCGAAGATCGCGAGGAAGAGGAGGATCTCAATACTGACACTTGCGACGAGGGTCGCATCGAACCAGAAGGCGACTCCGAGGCGCAGATCCACGGACTTCGTGTTTGCACCTCTTCAGTTCCTTCCTCTGTTGCGGTCACGCCACATGTATTTTCGTATCCACCCAGCCCAACAGTGAGCGTTAACAATTCACGAAGGAATAGTATCGAACCCCGCAGTCCGGATTTCCCCCACCCTCCCCTCACACGTCATCTCTCTCGGACAAGCTCCCATGGGTCTATCACTAGCCTCCGGAGACCTTCATCTGGGTGAGATATTCATTGAGCCATATTCTGGTTTGCATTCTGATCGTGCTTCACAGCTCTTATGCATGTCGTGACTTTGGTTGCGATACTACTTCTTCCGAAGTTGGGGACAGCGAGAGTGAGCGTGCGTACGACCCTGTCGGTGACCGCGCACCGGGAAATCCACTGTTTCCGAGCAATTTTGCTCGTCTTGCATTGGGACCAACTTTGCGGGCGAAGTACGTCCCTTCCATGGCCAATTTTCTCACCCTCATTTGATTTCCAGTAACCCTGCATTGCGTTCGTCGTATGTGCCACCCCGTTGGGCACGTTGGGCACCTGGAAGCCGACCCCCCTCATGGTTTGAAGGTTGGGATGCTGTTAAACAGGAGTATGCTGCAACAGTTGCAAGTGGTAGTAGTATTGGTACTGGGGAGTAATGTTACACTTTTAGTACCTCAGGGAAGCATTTGCAAGAGATCAGCATTTTTTGAACACACTACATTTATGTTGTTTTCAGGCATGTGCATTTTTTGAACTGTTTGAGATAGGATCCCTTTACAAGTTTCTATGATTTGTGAAATTGTATGTATCATATTGTAAGGGGCTGCTCATGCCGTCTTGCACAGTGAACATGACCAATAGTGTATTCAGTAGTACAAGACAATATGTGAGGTTCAAGTACCTGGTGGTAGTTGGGCCTTGATTATATACACAGAGATAAAACATACAAGTAATGTTGAATTGCACAAGCAGAACAGAGGAAAGCTCAGAGGTTACATATCAAAGGGTTGACTGGGGTGTTACACAGAGGTGATGTTGGTTCAAGTTCAAGTGTTCTATTCAACTCCAATGTGGAGTTGGAATTATTGTATGGTGCAATATGATTATATGATTATACTACAGTTACCTATAATAATACAATGTGGGAAAATCAACACTCTTCCATGCTTTGTAGCAGGTGAAGTGGAAAAGCATAAAATAAGATATGTACTGGCTATTGTTGGGGGCTATCATAGAAGACTAGTCCCAATTGTGAAATAAACTCTTCAAATTTTATATGGCCAAGGTTCTTGATGAGCATGTTGGCAGGGTTCTTTGAGCCTTTAATAAAGTGTTGATTTTTGTATCATACTATTATAGTGTAGTTATATAACCATATTGTATCATATACAAATTCTAACTCCATATTTGAGTTAAATACATTTCTTGAACTTGAACTATTCCATTCAAGTATAGACTTATCTGGAGCATCTACTTGGTATGTAGCCATTAGGTTTTTTTCTTTACAATCCAAGTGCTTCAACAGGTTATGAGCTCCAGTAGTGCATAAAATGCTATACTGCTAATTTAGCTGCACTCTCTATTGCCTACTGGAACAATGCTCCACTACTGTCACACCAAGGTGATAGCTAGAAGTTTCTTTGAACAAGATGGCAGAATGTTTTGCTAGAGCTATAGCTTGTATTTACTGTTTGCCATCTAATCAAGAGAAACCTATACTAGTTTATTTTCATAAAAAAAATGCACATTTACACTGTTGCTCTTTTAGATATTTTTTCCTAAAATTATATCCCTCTTCAACAATGATTTTTCTGTTTAAATCTCCATCTTCAATGATACTAGCTACAAATCTTGGTGGCCAATAATAGAAACACAATTCCAAGTAACTGAATATCTTTGATGTACTGATATTCCAAAACCAGATGTTCCAAATGAAAACACTGATATTGAGGATTGTATTGAAGTAATAGCTAATATATTATCAGGAATTACAAGGATTAGTATACTTGATCAAATTCTAATTGAGTCCTGACCAACTATTAGGATAATAATTCTAATCAAGTGTGATCAGTTAAATCTAATCCCAATTGAGTCCTGACCAACCATTAATGGTTGATAGGACTGAAGTCATTCTGATTCAAGTGCTATAAATAAAGATGACTTAACATTATTCAAACTACCATAGCTATTTACAGCCACAGTAGTAAGGTCAGTTAGCACATAATTATAAATCAAACTAGAATATTCTAGTATGCTGATTCATATGGCCATGCTCTTCAATATTTGAGTCAGATATCTTTTTATATCAGACCTATATACAACTACATACAAATACTTGTTCACTATATAAACAGAACATTCTGTACTGTTTTTAGATAGAGAATTCCACCTTTTTTTTTCTCTTTTTGTTCTCAACTATCTTAAAAGACAAGACTATATAGAAGAACAACTAAGCTTTACCAAGCTATATTGTGGACATCAGCAAGTAAGTCTTCTTGCTGAAATTTTTATTGCTGTAATTGTACATCTAGTGAAGGAGATTATACTCCATCTCTTTTATTAGATTGCAATCATCACATTGCATACCAAAGGATCCAAGATACCATTATTGAATGGATCAGTCTTCACCTCTCTGCTACTGAAATGGCCAACTTACTATTTGGATCTTGCTAGACTCCAAGGCAATATTAGTCAAGTGCTGAATAAGACAATAGGTAGGAAACACTAAAGTAAGTGTTAACCTGAGTCCAGATGTCTAGGGAATCTGTCACTATACCTCCAGACAGTGGAGATTATCCAATAGAAAGTGAAGGAAACTTCAAGGAGAATAAGACTGGAGTAGACACCTCCAGTTTGGCTGCCTTATATATTATTCAATTAGAACTCCAAAGTGGAGCTTTAATGTACATTAGGGTAGGTAATAGATAACTAATCTAACTCTTGTATATGATACAAGATAAAAGTGACTTGTATCATTGGCTTGACAAAGTAGGGCTGTGGGTTTCTGATTGAGCAATAACTTAGTGCTGTGCTTTGATAAGTCACTATCTTGTGATAAGGGTTGCACCAGGATTGAGGGTATGATGTTATAGATAAACAATAAAAGATAATAGTCTAGATTATTGACTATATTAATAGGTCTGGACTATGATGTCATGATAATATTATGGGTCTGGATATGCCCATCATGTGACTTGTTATGTGATGTGGCTGTGTAAGTCATGTGACCTGTGGAGACTCAAGTTGGAGGGAATGAAAAGAAGAGTAAGGAAAAAATAAAGGAAAAATAAAAATAAAATAAAGAAGATATCTAGTATTCATAACACTATCCCCTTCTTAAGAATTAACTTCCAGGCAATTGAAAGGAAGTATTGACCATTTAGAAATTGGTTTTCCACAATGATAGAAGATGTTAAAGGATTGTACTTTGGATATTTGAAGTTGTTGTGGTGCACTTGATTGTGACTTGTGGAACTTGGCTACTGTATCTGGTGAATTTTTGATATTAGCAACTAATTTCCATATGCATTCATCATCTTTATATTCTTTCCAATAAACAAGGTGTTTAAGGCAATTATTCTTGAATCAGAAATTAATGATGAATTTGACTTCATATTGTTCTTCACAAGCTTTCATGACCAGAACTGGTCCAGATTTGAATGTGGATTGGCCAGTGAGATATTCTTTATATGGTTTGATATGCAATATATTTACAACCAGATGAATTTTCATTAATGAAGGAAGGTAGAGTTTATAGATATTGATTCCTTTGGTTTCAATGATGTCATATGATCCAATCCATCATTTCATTAATTTGTGTGATGCATAAGGTAATTTTAGATTTTTGATTAAAAGCCAGACCTTATTACTGATAGCATATTGTGGTGCTTTCAAGTGATGCTTATCTGCTTGAGCTTTCATTCAAATTTGTGCTATTATCAAATATTGTTTGATTTGTTTGACTGTGTCTTTGATCTTGTCAACAAAGTCATCAGCAGCAGGTGCTTTTGACTAATGTTGTTTAAATTCAAGTTGAGGTGTATAGAAATGTGTAACATCAAAAAATGTCTAAAATGGCCAATTTACTATTTGAATCTTAGTTGACTCCAAGGATAATATCAGTTGTTTGCTGATAAGACAATAGGCAGGAATGCTAAAGTAGATTTCAACCTAAGTCAAGGTGTCCAGGAAATCCATCACTATATCTCCAGACAATGGAAATAACCCAGTAGGAAGTGGAAGAAACTTCAAAAAGGATAAAACTAGGAGAAGTGCCTCCAGTTTGGCCACCTTATATACTATTCAATTAGAACTCCAAAGCAGAGCTTGAATTACATAAGTGCAGGTAAATAGATAACTGGATTATATCCTATTGATTAGAGATAACTAACCTAACCCTTGTATATGGTGCATAATAAGAGCATCTTATACCATTGGCTTGACAAAATGAGGCTATGTTGCTGACTAAGCTGCTGACTGAGTGATGAGTCAGTGTTGTGCTTTGATGAGTCACTATCTTGAGATAAGGGCTACACCTGGGTTGAGGATATGATATTATAGATAAGTGATAAAAGATAAGAGTCTAAGTTATTGGCTATATTGATGGATCTAGGCTATGATGTCATAGGTCTAGATGTTCATCATGTGACTTGTCATGTGATATGGCTGTATAAATCACATGACCTGTGGAGACTTGAGTTAAAGAGAATGAGGAGAAGAACAAGGAGAAAATAGTGAGAAAATAAGAAAAAATAAAGGAGATATGTAGCATTTGTAACAATGCCTTTTGTATAGAAGTTTGCTTTTTTGAATTGTAAGGGAATTGCATGATGGATAACCATTCAACTCATTTATGTTGTTTTTCTGATGTAAAGATGCAAAGGTATTGTTGAAGATTGTGATTCATTTGTTTAGTTTGTTCATCTATTTGTGGATGAAAAGCTATGGAAAGTTTTGGTGTAATTTCAAGCTTTTTGCATAAATCTTTCATGATATGTGATATGAATTGTGGACCACAATCCAGGATTATTGTTTAGAAAAGGCCATGGATTTTCCAGATATATGTCAAATAGAGTTTTGCTGTTTTGAGTATAGTGATTGTTTTATTGCAAGGCACAAATTCTATTTTTTTTTTTAAATCTATCAACTATGACCAAGATAGAATCATATTCATTGGATTCTGGCAGATTTGTGATGAAATTAGTAGAGATATCTTGCTATAATCTATTAGATATTGGAAGTGGTTGAAGTTTTTCTAATGTTGCAAGATTTGAATTCTTGAATCATATGCAGCAATCACAGCATGAAATGTAATCTTTTATAAATGTGGAAAGATGTGGTCATATATATAATTGTTGGATCAATTCTAATATTTTGTCATATATTAAATGTCATGCAACTGGAATGTCATGATGTAATTGTAGGATTTCCATTTTAAAGTCATGATTGTTTGATATAATGAGCTTATCATTATCATAATATGACTCTTTGATCTTTGTAACTTCTTCTAAGATGAATGCATCATCTGTGTTGATTTGAACTATGTTAATTATAGAATCAGGAATTATTTGAATTTCTTGATTGTCTTGATCTATACTATTGGCATGGTTTTTTCTTTTGGATAAAGTGTTTGCTTTTATCATTTGAGTTTCTGCCTTATAGATCCATTTGAAATTAAATCTTAACAGATATTGGATCCATCTTACTTATCTTCAGTTTAGATTTTGATGTTTCATGAACCAATGGAGGTTTGCATGATTATTTCATATTTCAAATTCTTGATGTGCTTCTTTGAGATAATGTTGTCATTATTCCAATGCTCTGATGACACTAAGCATTTCTTTATCTGCTATAGAATAGTTGCATTCTGTAGAGTTAAAGAAGTATGAGGAATATACAACTGGATGTCATTTGTCATTTATCTGAATAGAGAGCACTGCATCTGATGCAAAGTCTAAGACATCCATTTCTAGATATCACTATACATCTATGTTAGGATATGTGAAAATTGGGGCTATGGTGAATTTTTGCTTGAGTTCATTGAAGGCTGATTCTTGTGATCCTATCCAAATAAATGATGTGTTCTTGATTAGATCTATGAGTGGTCTTGCAAGTTTGGAATATCCATTGATGAATCTTTGGTAGAAATTTGCTAATATAAAAAAGCTTTTGATGGCTTTGATAGAGGAAAGTGTAGGCCATTCACAAATAGCTTTTACTTTCATGTTGTTCATCTTAATTCCATTTTTATTTATGATTATTCCAAGAAATTCAACTTCTTTGGTTTTGAAGATATACCTTTCAGGTTTGATGAAAAGGTTGTTCTTGTCTAAAAGTTTGAGAACTTGAAAAATTATTTTGTTATGTTCTTTAGTGTTGTTTGTCTTTGTGAAGATTATGAGATCATCCATGTAGATGACAACTGTTGTACTTATGTCTGCAAATATTTCATTCATCATAGTTTGAAAGGTTGCTGGGGAATTGCAGAGTCCAAAGAACATTATAAGTGGTTTGTAGGATCCTCTGTGACATGTGAAAATTGCTTTCCATTTATCACCTTTTTTAATATGTATGTTGTTGTATCTTCAACATAGATCAATTTTTGTGAAAAGCTTTGTACTTTTAAACTTGTCAACTAGTTAAGAGATGAGCAGCAAGAGATAGTTGTTCTTGATGGTATATTTATTAAGATAATAGTAATCTTACATTTTTTTTGTTTGTTTATCTTTCTTTGGAACAAAGAATACTAGTGATGTTTGCAAAGATTTGCTAGATCTAATATATCCTTTTCATAGTCGATTATTGATGAAGTTTGTGACTTCTTGTTGTTCATCAAGAGAAAGAGGGATGATTTGACCTTTCTTTGATTTAAAAGCATTCTTGAGATCTATTATATAATTCCATAATTTTCTAAAGGGCATATGCTTTGATTTTTTCTTTAAAAAGACATGAAGATACTTGTGATATTCTTTTGGAACAAGTTTTTCCACTGGAGTCTCCTTTGGTTTGGGAGAGTCTTCTTTCTTAAGAGCATGTATAAAACAGCCAATTTACTACTTGGATCTTATGAAACTCCAAAGGCAATATTGGTCAGTTGTTAATAAAACAATAGGCAGAAATGCTGAAGTAAGCATTAACCTGAGTCAGGATGTCCAGGAAATCCATCACTATATCTCTGGACAGTGAAAATAATCTGGTAGGAAGTGGAAGAAACTCAAAGAAGGATAAAACTAGGGGAAACACCTTCAGTTTGACTACCTTATATACTATTCAATTAGAACTCCAAAGCAGAGCTTGAATTACATAAGGGTAGGTAAATAGATAACTAGATCATATCCTATTGGTCAGAGATAACTAACCTAATCCTTACATATAGTATGAGATAAAAGTAACTTGTGCTATTGGTTTAACAAAGTGGGGCTGTGGCTGCTGACTGAGCTGCTGACTGAGTGATGAGTCAGTGCTGTGCTTTGATGAGTTACTATCTTGAGATAAGGATTATGCCAGGATTGAGGGTATGATGTCATAGATAAGTGATAAAAGATAAAAGTCTAGGTCATTAGCTGTGTTAATGGATCTAGGCTGTGATGTCATGGGTCTGGATGTGCCCATTGTGTGACTTGTCATGTGATGTGGCCATGTAAGTCACATGACCTGTGGAGACTTGAGTCGAAGAGAATGAAAAGAAGGATAATGGAAAAATAATGGAAAAATAGGAATAAAATAAAGGAGATATATAGCATTTGTAACAATGTATGTGTCAAATTGAATCTTGTTCTTCTGATTTGATTTGACATATAAATGCAGATTTATTATTCAACATGTTACAATCTATTGGGCATCTTGACAATTTGACTGTTCTGATTGTCCAATCAATTTCTGGGTTATGGCATTTAAGCCAGTATAACCAAGGATAAGTTGGTGTTTTCCTAAGTTAGTGACTTTAGCAGGAACATGTTCATAGTGTCCTTGATAGTCTATGAGGATGTCTGCTGCATGGGTGATGTTTTCAGCAGAGTTTGGGATTCCATCTATATTGTAAACTTTTATCAGTTTTGGGAGCTGTTTGAGAGGTAATTGGATTTTCTTGGCCCATGTTTGATCAATGAACATGGTGTTGGCTCCACTATCTAATAGTGCAGAAGATTTGACAAATTGATGGTGAAATCTAAAGGGAGCAATTTGGATAGGCATGATATCTTGTTTTGAGAAAGATCTAATCTTGAGACTTTTTGAGAAGAATGTGCATAGGTTGATTCCTGTAAATCCAAATTTGTTGTCTGCTTTTTTTCATTGAGGGTAGCTTATCTATTTTAACTGCTTCAAGAGAATGGATTTTCTCTATAATAAGTTGTACAATATGATCATCTAGATTTACTTTAAATGTTTCTGTTCCTTGATTGATCAATAGAACCATGAGGTTGCCTCAGTAATCAGAGTCTATGACTCCTGCACTGGTATGGATTCTAGATTTGACTGCTAGTTCACTTCTAGGAGTGATTCTTCCATAGGCATCTAAAGGTATTGCCACTTGAATATTAGTATTGATGACAGATTGCTATCCTGGTAAAATATCTTTAGATTTGAAGGAATAAAGATCCAGACCTGCAGCATGTTTTGATCCACAAGTTGGTATTTTTGCATTTTTGGATGTTTTTCAAATTGGTAATTTTGAGAGTGGAGGGATTTGCATAATTTATTTAGGAGTGGTTTTGCAAACTTGAATATCTCAAGGGTTTAAGCCTGAGGGGCTTTTCTCTTTTGTTTGAAATCTTTCATATTAAAGAAGAATGCCTTTATTTCTTTGTAGTTCATGCCTTTAACAGCACAAGGAAGGTTTTCATCTTCTGATCCAGAGTTGGATTCTGAATCCATGTCTAAGGCTCAGACTTTTCTAGATTTCTTGAATCTTCTGTCTTTATCTTTGGATTTACCTTTTGATTTAAGTTCTTTTGTAAACTTTGACCTGTTCATTGGATGAAACTTGCAAAGATGTGAATGTCTTCCAGTCTTATGACATATGCAACATTCTTTTGAGCACTTGTCTATCCAATGTCCTTCTTCCTTGAAATTGTAACATTTTGCAATTTCCAATACATCTATATCCATAGCATATTCATTGTGTCAGGATTGATATGAAGAAAATTTCTTTAAGAAGGAGAAGAGGTGGTATTTTTCCTTTGCTCAATTAATTTGTTAAATGACTTGAACTGTATCTTCAACTGTGTTCTTTTGTTGTTTGGTTTAGAACATCTCTTCTATGATGTCCTTTCTTGTGTTGTTTTCTAACAATCAAACTCCAAATTGATCTGGAATATCAGATTGGAAGAAGAGGATTTGCCATTTAAATACAAATGCATCAGTTGAGAGTTGATCTTGTCTAAATTAACTGATCTCTCTAGTTGCCCAATTTTTTTGCAACTGTGGTTGAAAGGTATCTTCAATCTTCCTGGTGAGACATCACCAGCTCATGAGATTGGAGTTTTGATTCACAAGTTTAGTGTTTTCATTTTTAATGAAGTGTAATCCTTTGAATTCTTTGAATTTTGATAGGATTGCATAGATACACACTTTGATGTTTGCTTTGGTATTGAATTGTCCTAGCTTTAGGGTATTTAAGACTAGTGTGGAGAATTGCTTTGGATTGCAATTGATTCATGCTTTTATTTTGGTCCACCATTCTTTAAAATTTGATGGGGATCCATTATAGATTCCAGCATCTGAAAATACTTCTATTTTTGAAGATCCTGCAAATAGTTAAGGTTTTTGATTATGAATTCCTCTTTCTACCTGTTGGTGTAAATAAAAAAGTTGTTTGGAGCAGTTCTTAGCTTTGTATTGTACTGTAACTGCATTGGTTAGTTGTTGAATGGTAGTTCTAAAATTTGCTTCAAGTTGAGTTCTTTCATTGTTTACTTGATTGAGTTGCTATTCAGCATTTTGCAATATGATTAGAATGGCTATCTATTCTTGCTAAGTAATGTGAGTTGCACCAGCAGTGGCACCAGGTGAGGCTGGATTAGACATGTTGGATGAATGGAAAAGGTGAGGAAGTTTGTTTTATATTAACTCAAAAGAGTTAGTACTTGTCTAATGAAACTACTGTGTCTATATATTTCTCTTGATATATACTGTGGAATATAAGAAGACAACAGAGTTAGTGTGCAATAATGGCCAATCAATTACTATTGCTCTGGATAGGATTTGGAGGGGTGAGATCTCTATGTCTTGAAAAGAATAAGATTTGATATCTTGAGTTTCTTGATGGAAGTGTTGAATACAAGTGGTGAAAGAAGTGATGAGAACAATGATAATAAAAAGGAGAACAATAATTAGGATAATGTTCATCAATCACCAAGTATTGTTGTTGTTGTTTCATGAATTATTGACAATGTTGAGTTTAACAGATACCAGTGATTCAATTGTAAATCTATAGATGTGGTTAAAAGCTTTGAATAAGAAACATATGGAAATAGGTTGATTTCTATTTTTGAAGATGGTAGAGATGATGATTGTTGTGAA
Source organism: Guyanaporus albipodus (assembly GCA_038088995.1). Classification (NCBI taxonomy): domain Eukaryota; kingdom Fungi; phylum Basidiomycota; class Agaricomycetes; order Boletales; family Boletaceae; genus Guyanaporus; species Guyanaporus albipodus. Next base: position 199,474 of record JBBPKA010000030.1, read on the forward strand.
GCAAAAGAGGATTGTGAGGATTAGAATAAGGAGTGCAAATATGAAATTCATTTGTCTTCATGTAAAGTTTCTTTTTCTAAAGAGGAGTTTTTTTGAATAGATTTTGGGGTGAGATTGATTCCTACTTGTGCTGCATGAGCTCTGATCTGTCAGGCTCTTTCAATATAGACTTTAAGAATTTCACTTTGTCTTTCCCTTGGAATAGGACAAAAATATTGAGGTAGTTATTGAGAAGCTTGAAAGTATTCTCTCAGGTTTTCAACTATATTTTGGAAAGTAAGGGGAACTCTATTCTGATAAAAAGAGAAAGCTCTAAATTTGATTATAATAGATTTAGTGTCTATTATAGTTGTGATAGTAACAGTGAGGTAGTTGGAGAAGAAGATAAGGATGTAGAGTAAAGATACAAGGGCCAAAGTATATGCCAGGGTTGCAAGAACAAATCCAAATATAGTCAGTAGGAGGACAAGAACAGGAATGTTTCTCTCTATTTGGTACTTGACAGGGGTGGTGTTGTTATAGTGGTGGATTGTGATCTGGCTATCTCTGTTTGTACTTAGCAGTGGCAAGCTATTGTAAGTCCAGCTATATTTCTTCTCAAATAATATTGTCAACATCTGCATTGATTTGTATGTTATACAAAAGTTTGCAGATACTAGAACCAACAGCTGTAGTGTCTGATCTGTGATGAAGTGAGTGGAGAGTGAATACTCTAGGACAGTAGTTTGATGACACATGGCTAGAGGGTAAGAATTGGATGCAAATGGATGGTGATTATGATATGGATTGTGGGGCTATTTTCATAAAGTACCAATTTACTAGTTAACTAAAAGGAATTGCTGATCTTTTAGGTGTAGAGTATGCTAGTGAGTGGCTAAATCAGTTGGGCCAGTCTGGGGTCTGTTCATGTGTAAGTGGTGGTAATGAGTGAGCTAACTATTACTCATAGTTTTCAGATTTAATATTATTTGGATCAACATCTAAGGGAATGAATGAGAAGTAAGGCTTGATTCTCTAATATTCTTTGATAATTTGATGGAGCTCTTGACTAGGCTTATAGTCTTGTATTAACCTGTGCTGATGTCAGCTATTCCCTAACAGCTATGTGCAACTAGTCAATATCAAATAAGGAGAACATTTTCCTTCTTTATGACTACAACCAGAACTTCTTGTCTAATGTTCCTGGCATAAGAGGCATCAAATATAACTTGTGAGAGAGTGGACACTAGTACTAGCAAGTGTCAATCTTGAGTTATGACCTGCACCAAGTTATACTAACTGGTGACTAACTTAGTTGATAGAATAGAGTGGATATCAAAAATAAAGTTTCTTTGATGGGGTGGTACTTGTCCTAATGAAAGGATAAGCCCATAGTAGAGTGGTAGAGTGGAGGTGAGATGAAGAATAGTCTTGTCCTAATGAAATGGCCAACTTACTATTTGGATCTTGCTAGACTCCAAGACAATATTAGTTGAGTGCTAAATAAGACAATAGGTAGGGAACACTGAAGTAAGCATTAACCTAAGTCCAAGTGTCTAGGGAATCTGCCACTATACCTCTGAACAGTGGGTATTATCCAATAGAAAGTGGAAGAAACTCCAAAGAGAACAAGACTGAAGAAAACACCTCTAGTTTGGCTATTTTATATACTATTCAATTGGAACTCTGAAGCAGAGCTTGAATATACATTAAGATAGGTAATAAATAACTGAATCATATTCTATTGATCAAAAATAACCAACCTAACTCTTGCACATAATGCAAGATAAGAGTAACTTGTGCCATTGGCTTGACAAAGCAGGACTATGGTTGCTGACTAAGTGATGACTTAGTGCTGTGCTTTGATGAGTCACTATCTTGAGATAAGGATTGTGCTGGAATTGAGGATATGATATCATAGATAAGTGATAAGAGATAAGAGTCTAGATTATTAACTATATTGATGGATTTAGGTTATGATATTATAATAACATCATAGGGTCTGGATGTGCCTATCATGTGACTTGTCATTTGATGTGGCTGTATAAGTCATGTGACCTATGAAGACTCAGGTTGAAGAGAATGAAAAAAAAAATAAGGAAAAAATAGTGAAAAATAGAAATAAAATAAAGGAAATATATAGCATTTGTAACAGATATGATCCAGTTATCTATTACCTACCCTAATGTATATTAAAGCTCTGCTTTGGAGTTCTAATTGAATAGTATATAAGATCACCAAACTGGAGATGCCCTTTTTAGTCTTGTTCTTCTTGAAGTTTTCTCCACTTTCTATTGAATAATCTCCACTGTCTGGAGATATAGTGGCAGATTTCCTAGATACCTGGACTTAGGTTAACACTTACTTTAGTGTTTCTAATCTATTATCTTATCACAAGCACTGATATTGCTCTTTGAAATCTAATAAGGTCTAAATAGTAAATTGGCCATTTTATCAAGAGAGGTTCCTTATGTTCTTTTCTTGCTGGATAGGATGTTGGTTGTAATCATATACATTGTTTAGCCAGTGTAGTACAATTTATTCACAGCCAAAGCATCTCAAAAGAGCAGGAGAAATAGAAAATGGCAATCCAAGATGTTATTTTCACAAGATAGAAGATGATATGGGTTCAAAATATGAAGGTGTGAAAGAAGGAGGGACCTATGAAGGAGTGGGATTTTATAATGGAGAACCTTTGTTAATGTAAATATGGGGATGATCATTGTTATTAAAGTGAGATGAGGGAAGAGCAGGCCCAGAGAATACATTATTCTCTTTGGATATAATAATAGGTGCAAGAGAAAGTTTTTGTTTACCACTTTTACATTTGAAGATGTAATCTTCTTTAAATACAGCATGAGAGCTGGTGAAAAGGAAGTTGTCTTTGCACATATATAAAGACATTTGAGGTGAAAATAAAAGCCATATCAAGATGGATCATAAGCTTAGCTTTAGCATCAAGGTTATTTTTCATAAGTCTACAGAAATAAAGACATGCTGCACATCCAAAAAATTTGAGGTGCAAGATGTCTGGAATCTCTCTCATAACTAGCTCAGATAGTGTTTTTCCCCAGAGCTTTGCTAGTGAAGTGTGGTTATAGATATGGCACACAATAAAGGAAAACTTCTACTAACTGTGAGATAGATAGGTATTAAATCACATAGCTTAAAATTTATCTTCTAATGTATATATAAGATGCTCAGCTCTCTCATTCTATTGTGATGTATAAAGGGCAGATTGGTAAATCTCAATTTCCTTATTCCTAAGTAAGTTATTAAACAATTTATATTTATATTCTCTTCCAGCATCTAACATCCATCCTTTGACCCTTACATTATACTAGTCTTAAACCATTTCAAGAACCAGCAAGTGGCCTGTATGAAACCTATATGAATGAAAAAACAGTTGCAATAACTAATTCTAATATAATATGCAAAGCACATTGCAATCAGGGGTGGGAATTGTACCTAGCTCTGGTGGGAATAAATATAATACATACTCTTGGCTACAATATTGCTCCTAGAACCATGTTATTTTGATCAGGGGTTGCAGAGATATACATATTTTAAACAACAATATCCTTATTGCAATTGTTTTTTTACTTTTCATAATAAATAGATATCTGAATAGTTCTAGTACTTTTAATGGCCCCATTTTGCTTTAACCACTGCTTCAACCCTTCTAGGCATGCTTTTAATAAATTTCTAACACTCCTCAGCTAGTATCTTTTCCCACTTCATTTAGCAAAATATTTTGCTTGAGCTACTGCTTGCATTTGCTATCCACTACCTGATCAAGGGAAACCTATGCTGGTTTGTTTTATGAAAGATGTATACTTATCCTGTTGTTCTTTTAGATATCTTTTTTATAATTATATCCCCCTCCAACAATGGCTTCTTCATCCATATTCCTATCTTCAACAGCACTTGCTATGAATCTTGGTAGTCATTGATGAAGGTTTAGTAGAATGACCAACTTACTACTTGGATCTTTAAAGACTAGGCAATGAATCTAAAATGGTCAATTTATTATATGAATTTTGCTAGACTCCACAATACCAGTGAATTCTAATAAAGCAATAGGCTAGATGGGACTGAAATAAGTCCAATCTAAGTCCAGGTGTCCAAGAAATCTACCACTAACCTCCAACAGTAGGGATATTTCTATAGTAAAGTGGAAGAAACTTTAAGAAGGATAAAACTAAGGAAAACATTTTTAGTTTGGCTGTCTTATATATAAGTTGACAGAAGATAAGAGTGACTTGTGTTATTGATTAATAAGCCAGGGCTGTGGGTTGCTGACTAAGCAATAACTTAAGGCTATGTCATGGTGAGTCACTATCTTAAGATAAAAATTGCATTTAGAATTAAGGATATGATATTATAGATAAGTGAGAAGAGATAAAAGTCTAAGTTGTTGGCTATATTGATGGGTTTGAATTATAATGTTATGGTGACATCATGAGTCTGGAGTGGTCCATGATCTGAATAAAATAACCAACATACTATTCAGATCTTACTAGATTCCAAAGAGCAGTATTAGTGCTTGCAATAAGAAAATAGGCTAGGAATGCTGAAGTAAGTGTTAACCTAAGTCCAGGTGCCCAGAAAATCTGCCACTATACCTCTGAATAGTGTAAATTATCCAATAGAGAGTGAAAGAAACTTTAAGGAAGACAAAACTGGAGGAAACACTTTCAATTTGGCTGCTTTATATACTATTCAATTAGAATTCCAAAGTGGAGCTTTAATGTATATTAGGGTAGGTACTAGGTATCTAGATCATATCCTATTGGTCAGAGATAACTAATCTAATTCTTACATATAGTACAAGATAAAAGTGATTTGTGCTATTGGCTTAATAAAGTAAGATTATGGATTGTTGATTGAGTGATGAGTTAGTGCCATGCTTTGATGAGTCACTATCTTGAGATAAGAGTTGCACTAGGATTGAAGGTATGATGTCATAGATAAGTGATAAGAGATAAGGATCTAGATTATTAGCTATATTAATGAATCTAGGCTGTGATGCCATGATGTTGTTATAGATCTGGGTGTGCCCATCATGTGACTTGTGATGTGATGTGGCTGTGTAATTCATGTGACCTGTGGAGACTTCAAGTTAAAGAGAATGAAAAGAGAAGTAAAAAAAAATAATAGAAAAATAGGAATAAAATAAGAAAGATATGTAGCATTTATAATACTATTCCATTTTTAGAGATTGACTTCCAGGTGATTAAAATAAAGTGTCAACCATTCAGGGATTGGTTTTCCACAACAGTAGAAAATATTGAAGAATTATACCTTGGACAGGCAAAGTCAATGTGATGCACTTGGTTGTGACTTGTGGAACTTGGCTACTGTATTGGATGCATCTTTAAGGTTCATAGCTAGTTTCCATGTGCATTTGTTTTCTTTGTATCCTTTTCAATGAACAAGATATTCAAGGTATTTTTCCTTGAATTTTGAATCAACAATATATTCTATTTCATATTATTCTTTATGATTTTCTGTGACCAGAACTGGTTCAGGTTTGAATGTGGATTGGCCAGGAAGGCATTCTTTATATGGTTTTATGTACAAGATATTTACAATCAAATAAATTTTCATTGTTGAGGGAAGATAAAGTTTGTAGGTATTAAGTCCTTTGATATCAATGATGTTATATGGTCTGATCCATCATTCAGTTAATTTTTGTGATGCATGTGTTAACTTTAGGTTTTTCATTGAAAGCTGGACTTTATTACCAATGATATATTGTGGTATATTTGAGTAATATTTGTCTATTTGAGCTTTTATATGAGTTTGTGCTGTCACTAAGTTTTCTTTGACTTATTCAACTGTGTCTTTGATTTGATCAATAAAGTCATCAGCAGCAGGTGCTGTTGACTAATGTTGTTCAAATCCAAGTCAAAGAATATAGAAACATAGCCTTTTGTATAAAGGATTGCCTTTGAAAGTTGTATAAAAATTGTGCAATTGATAATCATTCAACCCATTCATGTTATTTTTAAAATATAAAGATATGAAGGTATTGTTGAAGGTTGCAATTCATTTGTTTAGTTTGTTCATCTGTTTGTAGGTGAAAGGCTATGGAAATTTTTAGTGTAATTCCAAGCTTTTTGCGCAGATATTTTATGACATGGGAGATGAATTGTGGTCCACAATCCAAGATTATTGTTTAGGAAAGGCCATGGATTTTCCATATATGCAATAGATAAAATTTTTCTATTTCAATTGTAGTAATTGTTTTGTTGCATGGCATGAATTCTGTTTCTTTTGAAAACCTATCAATAACAACCAATATAGAGTTATATCTGTTGGATTCCAATAAATCTATGATAAAATCAGTAGATATATCTTGCCATGGTCCTTCAGGTATTGGAAGTGGTTGAAATATTCCAGGTGTTGCAAGATTTGAATCTTTGAATTATACACAATAGTTATAGCATAAAATATAATCTATTACAAATATAGGGAGGTTTGGCCATGTGTATGATCATTGGATCAATTCTAGTATTTTGTTGTAACCTGAATGTCCTGCTATTGAGATATCATAGTGTAGATGTAGGATTTCTATCTTGAGGTCATGACCATCTGGAATGATAAGTTTGTTGTTCCTATCATAACAGGATTTTTCTATTTTTTTGAGACTTTTTCAGAGATGAATTTGTCATCTATGTTGATCTGGATTTTCTTGATCATGGAATCAGAGATGATTTGGAACCCTTGATTGTCTTGATATATTCCATCAGCATGGTTTTCCCATCTGAATAAAGTATCTACCTTTATCATTTGAGTTCCTTCCTTGTGGATCCATTTGAAAGCAAATCTTGATAGATATTGGATCCATCATGCTTGTCTTCAGTTTAAATTTCAATATTTCATAAAGCATTGAAGATTTGCATGATCATTCCAAATTTCAAATTCTTGATGTGCTTCTTTGAGATAGTATCACCATTGTTCTAATGCTCTAACAATACTAAGCATTTTTTTATCTGCTATAGAATAGTTATGTTCTGCAGGTTTAAAGAAGTATGAGGAATATGTAACTGGATGCCATTTGTCATTTATCTGGATAGATAGTACTGTGCCTGATGCAAAGTCTAATGCATTTGTTTTGAGGTGAAACTATATGTCTATATCTGGATATACAAGAACTAGAGTAGTGGTGAATTTTTGTTTGAGAAGATTGAATGCTAGTTCTTGCTGTTGTGTCCATACAAATGAAGTGTTACAAATGCTACATATCTCCCTTATTTTATTCTTATTTTACTATCATTTTTTCTTTACTCACCTTTTCATTCTTTTCAACTCAAGTTTCCACAGGTCACATGACTTACACAGCCACATCACACAACAAGTCACATGATGGGCACACCCAGACCCACAATGCCATCAATGACATCACAAGCCTAGACCCATCAGCATAGTCAATGATCTAGATTCTTATTTCTTATTGCTTATCTATGACATCATACTCTCAACCCAGGCACAGCCCTTATCTCAAGATAGTGACTCATAAAAGCACAGCACTGACTCATCACTTAGTCAGCAGCTCAGTCAGCAGCCATAGCCTTGCTTTGTCAAGCCAATAAGATAAGTTGCTTTTATTATATATTATATGTAAGGGTTAGGTTAGTTATTTCTTTTTGGAATTTCTTCCACTTCCTACTGGATTATTCCCACTGTCTGGAGGTATAGTAATGGATTTCCTGGACACTCTAACTCAAGTTAACACCTACTTCAGTGTTCTCTGCCTATTTTTTTATTAGCAAGTGACCAATATTGCCCTTTGGAGTCTTATAAGATCCAAGTAGTAAGTTGACCATTTCATGGAGTGTCTTTCTTGATTAGATCAATGAGGGGTCTTGTGAGTTTGAAATATCTATTGATGAAGCATTGTTAGAAATTAGCTAATCTAAGGAAGCTTATAATGGCTTTGACTATGGAAGATATAGGCCATTTGAGGATAGCTTTCACTTTTGAATTATCCATTTTAATTCCATTCTCATTTATGATCATTCCTAGAAATTCAACTTCTTTGGTTTGAAAGGTATATTTTTTTGATTTAATAAAAATATTTTCATCTAATAGTTTGAGAATTTAAAGAACTATTTGTCATATTCTTCTGGATTATTAGTTTTCATGAAGATCATGAGATTGTCCATGTAGATGTCAACTATTGCATTCATATTTGCAAAGACTTTGTTCATTATGGTTTGGAATATTGCTGGGGAGTTGTAGAGTCCAAAAAACATTACAAGTGGTTTATATGATCTTTTGTGGCATGTGAAAGTGGCTTTCCATTTATTATCTTCTTTAATGTCTCTATAGGTCATGTGACTTACACAGCCACATTACATGACAAGTCACATGATGGATACATCTAGACCCTATGACATCATTATAATATTATATCCTAGATCCATTAACATAGCCAACAATCTAGACTCTGATTTTGTATTACTTATTTATGATATCATATCCTCAACTCCAGTACAACCCTTATCTCAAGATAGTGACTCACCAAAGCACAGCACTGACTTATCACTCAGTCAGCAACCACAGTTCTACTTTGTTAAAACCAATAATACAAGTTACTTTTATTTTGCACTATATGCAAGGATTAGATTAGTTATCTCTAAGCAATAGGATATGATCCAGTTATCTATTATCTACCCTAATGTACATTAAAGCTCCACTTTGTTCTAATTGAATAGTATATAAAGTGACCAAATTAAAAGCATTCCCTTTGGTTTTGTTCTTCTTGAAGTTTCCCCCACTTCTTATTGGTTAATCTTCATTGTCCAGAGATATAATTGCAGATTTCCTGGACACCTGGACTTAGATTAATGCTTACTTTAGCATTTCTAGCCTATTGTCTTATTGAAAGCACCAATATTGCTCTTTGGAGTGTAGTAAGATTTGAATAGTAAGTTGGCTATTTTATCAATTGCATAGTTGCATGGTTTTCTAAAAGACATGCACTTTAATTCTTTTTTTCAGAAAATATGGAGGTACTTGTGATATTCTTTTGGAACAAGTTCTTCCACTAGAATCTCCTTTGGTCGGAAAGAATCTTCCTTTTTGAAAAAATATATATGTTGGATTGAATCTTGTTCTTTTGATTCAATCTGATATACAAATGCTGATTTATTATTCAACATAGTATTGTTTGTTGGGCATCTTGACAACTTGATAGTTTTGGTTGTCCAATCAATTTTTCAGTTGTGATATTTAAGCCATGTGTAACCAAGGATAAGTTGGTGTTTTCCTAAGTCAGTAACTTTGGCAGTAACACATTCACAGTGTTCTTGATAGTCAATGAGGATTTCTGCTGCATGAGTAATGTTGCCTGTAGAATTCAGAGTTCCATTTATATTGTAGACTTTTATGAATTTTGAAAGCTGTTTGAGGGGTAATTGAATTTTCTTGGCCCATGTTCAATCAATGAATATGATGTTGGCTCTACTATCTAACAATATGAAAGCTTTGACAAATCTATGGTGAAATTAAAGAGATGCAATGTAGATAGGCATGATGATGTCTTGTTTGGAGAAAGATCTGATCTTGAGATTTTCTAAGGAGAATGTGCATATATATGTAGATTGATTTCTGTGAATCTGAATTTTTTGTCTGCTTTTTTTGTTGAAGATAGCTCAGCTACTTCAACTACTTCAAGAGAGTGTATTTTCTCTATGATAAGTTGTGTGATGTGATCACCTGGATTTATCTAAAATATTTCTGTTCCTTGATTTATTAGTAGAGTCATGAAGTCACCTTAGTAATCAGAATCTATAACTCCTGCACCAATGTGGATTTTATATTTGACTACTAGTCCAAGATTTTTCCCTTCTGTTTAGATTCTTTTATATCAAAGAAGAAGGCTTTTATTTCCTCATAGTTCATGCCTCTGACAGCATGAGGGAGGTCTTCATCTTCTAATTCAGAGTTGGAGTCTGAATCTGTTTTTATAGCTCAGACTTTCCTAGATTTCTTGATTCTTTTGTTCTTACCTTTGGATTTATCTTTGAATCTAAATTCTTTAGTGAACTTTGATCTATTCAATAGATAGAACTTGCAAAGATATAAATGTCTTTCTGTCTTATATATGACATATGTAACATTCTTTTGAGCACTTGTTTGTCCAATGTCTTTCTTCTTTGTGGTTGTAACATTTTGTAATTTCCAATACATTGACATCTATGGTGTGTTCATCATGTTTGAATTGATATGAGGAAAACTTTTTAGAAGAGGAGAAGAGTTAATATTCTCTTTTAGTTTGACTGATTTGTTAAATAACTTGTATGATTTCTTCAACCATATTCTTTTGTTGTTTGGTTCTGAACATCTCTTCTATAATGTTCTTTCTTGTGTTGTTTTCCAACAATCAAACTCTAAATTGATCTGGGATTTCAAATTGGATGGAGAGTTTGCTATTTCAATACAAATACATCAGTTGAAAGATGATTCTATTTATATGTTTATAGGGTGGCTATGCTACAGGATGAATAATCATATACCTAGTCATGAAAACCTTATTACTAATAATAGAATAGGATATAATTGAATAGATTTTTAGATTTCATGATTTTCTAATTAATGGATGACTGAGTGATTACTGATCATTGACTCAAGGTGATTTATTTCAGGGGTATGCACTCTGATTGCCATGGTTTCTTTACTGACTCACCTGCTCTATTTTTAGAGCAAAGTAACTAGTAACTAGTTTGTCAAAGCATTTTTGTTTCAAAATGTTCTAGCCTATTCTTGGATTGCTTGCCAAGCTGGCCTTCCCTAGGATCACCTAATCATGATCACATGACATCTATAGTCACCTTACCAGTGGTACAAGTTATTTCCTATGAAAAAAAGGATACTATAATGATAGTCTAGTGAGATAATAGTAAGAGTAGATTTGCTTGAATTGAGTATAACTTCAGTGCAAGTGGATGAAAATTTGAGAAAATTGGAGGGTAGATAAATTATATAAAAAACTATATCCTGACAGATTCTTTAGAGAATTGATCAATACAATTTCAAACTATGTAAATAACATTTTCATGATTCAGCATTAAGTTAACTTGATGCAGGCCACCAGAAATTGATTGAACAACTGGAACAGTCAAACTCTCATAATGCTTGATTGAATATACTGCATTGAATGACAAATTCACTTTCATCAGACAGATTGAATTAGAAGAACAAGATTCAATCCAACATATATATGCTTTAAAGACAAAATAAGACACTTCCAAACTTTAGAAAACCCTAGTAAAAGAACTTGTTCCAAAAGAGTATTGCAAGTATCTCCATATCTTCTCAAGGAAAGAATTAGAGCACATGTCCCTTAGAAAACCCTGGGATCATGCCATTAATCTCAAGGAATCTTTTAAGCCATAGAAAGATCAAATCATTCTACTCTCTTCTGATCAACAACAAGAAGTCTTTGATTTCATAGACAATCAACTATAGAAAGAATATATCAGATCTAGCAAGTCTCCACAAACATCCCTGAGATTCTTTGTTCTAAAGAAAGATAGACAAAAAAATGGTACAAGATTACCAATACCTCAATGATTATACTATCAAGAACAACTACCCTCTGCCACTTATATTCCAGCTTGTAGACAAATTCAAAGGTACAAAGCTTTTCACAAAGATAGATTTATGTTGGAGATATACATAACAATGTATGTATCAAAGAAGATGACAAATGGAAAGCCACTTTCACATGTGATAGAGGATTATATAAACCACTTATAATATTCTTTGGCCTCTGCAATTCTGTAGCAACCTTTTGAATAATAATGAACAAAATCTTTGTAGAAATGGACACAACATCTATCATTTATATGGATGATCTTATGATCTTTATGAAGACTGATGACCCAGAAAAACATGACAAAATAGTTTTTCAAGTTTTTAAACTACTAGATGAAAATTATCTCTTTATCAAACTAGAAAATGCATCTTTTGCATCAAAGAAGTTGAACTTTTCAGAATGATTGTAAATGAGAGTGGAATCAAGATAAATGACTCAAAAGTAAAAGCTATCCTTGAATATATCTACTACAATCAGAGCTATCAAAAGCTTCCTTCTGTCAATACTTCATAAAAGGATATTCCAAACTCACAAGACCATTAATAGATCTTATCAGGAAAGATATTCCATTTGTATGGATCTAGCAGCAAGAACTTATATTTAATGCTCTCAAGCAAAAATTCACCACTATCTTAAAATCACTCCAAAATTATCCATAGTCTTTCATCCACAAATAGATAAACAAATAGAACAAATAAATTATGATCTACAACAATATCTTTGTCTTTTCATATTTAAAAAACAAAATAAATAGGTTGACTAATTATTAATCATACAATTCTCATACAACTCCAAAAGGCAATCCTCTATCCAAAAGATCTCTTTTGATGTCATATATTTCTACACATCTTGACTAGGATTTAAATAACATTAGTCTAAAGCACCTGCTGCTAATGACTTTGTTGATAAAATAAAGGACACAGTCAAACAAGTTAAAAAAAACCTAGTGACAGCACAATCACATATGAAAACCCAAGCAGACAAATATCATTCTAATGCTGTACATTATAATGTTAGAGACAAAGTCTGGCTTTTAATAGAAAATCTAAAATTAACCTATGCATTATGAAAGTTAATAGAATGATGGATTGGATTATATAATATCATTGCCATTAAAGGATCTAATATCTACAAACTCTGATTGTTCACATCAATAAAAGTTGTAAATGTCTTGTGCATCAAACTATACAAAGAACACCTTCCTGGCCAACCTATATTTAAATCTGGACCAGTTCTGATTATAGAAGACTATAAAAAACAATATGAAGTAAAATATGTCATTGATTCAAGATTCAAAAACAAATGTCTTGAATATCTTGTCCACTGGAAAGGTTACAAAGAAGACAAACAAACTTGGAAACCAGTTGACTTATTTATCTTTACCCAGTTCATCTTATTAGCATATTCCTTGACCTTTTAGGCTGGATCTAGATTTATCACATGACAAGCATTCTAGCACATTCTATTTCTTATGCCTACCCTTAATTTGACATATAACATATATTCCTTGATATTTCATTCATTACACCTGCATTTCACTTGCTATATAATAGATATTCCATTTTCCACATCTACAAATTTGCCTTTTATTTCACACATAACAGGCATCTTATCACCTTCTACTTCTCAGGTCTGCTCTTCACTTACAATAGGTGTTCTATTACATTCCACACCTATCCTTAACTAAATATCCAAGAAATATATAGATCCTTTGAGTTTCCTTCTTTGACTCTTCACTCTTGTTCTTCTCTTTCATCATTATTCTTGTGCCTTGACCTATCCAATATCTGTTGGTATTCTGGAATATTTTTTTTTTGTAATTGTCAGTCTACTCTAAGTAATTGCTTCTTTGAATCTGAGTATTGGTGTCTAGGAAATTGTCATAGTATTTCAAACTGGATATGTCTAGTAATAGATAGAAAAAACTCCAGGTAAAACAAGACTGAAGGAAATGCCCTGCAATATGGCCATCTTATGTCACATCCATGCTACAAAAACAAAAGATGTTCCACAGAAAAAAGCAGATCCTTTCTAGACTTAAGGGAAAGTAATTGTTGTTAAAGCACCTAAGTGAATAAGAGAAAAGCCTAATAGCTATATACCAAATAGATATTGTGTTCCAAATAGTAGCTGAGATGTAAGTGATTCAAGGTCAAGAGTTAATATCTGTAGAGTTGGAAAGTAAACTATAATACATGGGTCACATAACTATAGCAGATGTATCATATAGAAATTCAACACTCCTTTATGTTTTGTAGTAGGTAGAGCAGAATAAACATTAGTGGAAAATAAACTAGCCTTTATTGGAATTTGTCATAGAAGACTAATTCCAGTTGCAATAGAAATTCTTCAAACTTCACTCTGTCTAGATTCTTGGTGAGCATATCTGCAGAATTTTTTGCTCCTTCAAAAAAGAAGAGTTCAATCAATCCATCATGAACAAAGTTATGAATGCCATGCCACTGTAGAAAGATATGTTTACTCCTTGCCTCTATTATTGGACTTGACCCCATTAAAATAGAACTTTGTTTATTACAAAAAAAAATAGAATAGGCTTTAGAGAATAGCCAAGTTCTATTAAAAGAGTGTGAATCCAAACCAATTTTTTGCTACAATTAGACAAAGAGACATATTCTGCCTCTATAGAGAAGAAGGCAATATGCTTTTGTTGCTTGGAGTGCCATGAAAAGACACTGTTAGCTAGGCAAATAAACCAGCCAGTTTGAGAGTATCTGGTATTGGAATCAGAACCCCAGTCTAAATTAGCAAAGCCAATGAGTCCAGCTTGGAAAGTTCCATCAAATTTCAGTAAATAATATCTTGTACCATTAGATTTCTTAGTAGGTCCAAGATCTCTACATTTCCACTTTTTCATAAATCTGCCTTTAATCTCATTAACAATAATCTTTGAAGGACCACAGAAAAGGATATTATCTACATAGATAATGGTAACTACAATAGATGTATCTTTCTTCTAATAAAGGAAGACACCTGCATATGATTTAAAATGCTTAAATCCAAACTCTTTTATGGATTCACTTAGAATATCCCACCAGATGAGTCTGGCTTGTTTAAGGCCATACAGAACATGATTTAGGCAGAGCACTTTGTGCTCTTGTTTTGGAACTCTAAAATCTTCAGATTGTTTTATAAAGATCTCTTCTTTAAGTTCACCATATAGATAAGCACCTCTAACATTGAGTGCCTTAATATGCCAATTTTTTAAGGTGGCAAGGAACAACATAAGTTGTACCATCTCAAACTGCACTACTGGAGAGAATATTTGGTCAAAATCTGCTCCCTCAACCAGGGAGAAACCTCTTGCAACTAATTGTATATATTTGTGATTGTTTGGTTTTAATATCAAAGATTCATCTGTTATCAATAATTTGCATCCTTTGGAGATATCAACAAGTTCAAAGACTTGTCATTTTTAGAGGATATCAAGCTTACATCAACATGCAGTTTCCTATTTACTTCTTTCAACTGGAGATAAATAGTTTATGTCTCTATATGTCCATTTGTAATGGGGCTTGGACTCTGCAGTGTCTAGTCTTGTATAAAAAATCACCTTTGACATTAGAAATGCCATCAAATCAGCTCTCTCTTTTCAAATCATGTGCTTGATAGCATCCTCTGAATTGGTTACAGGGGTTAGAGATGATAGAGGTAAGCTAGAGATAGGAGGAGTGTATGGTACATTAGGAAAATGACCTGGCATTAAATGAGATGAAGATCTAGATTCTTTTACAATGTCATATCATCAAGAAGGATTCTCAATATCTTTCACCTGTTGAACTGAATGTTGATCATTACCATATATATTATTTGGTTATTGTGATATAGCATTTATGATCAGAATGTCTCAAAGAAGCAAGGAGGATAGGAGGTGGCAGTTCAGAGCATGGTTTCCATAGAGTAGAAGAAGGTGTGGGCCTTAGATATAGAGAAGGCATGCAAGGGCAAGAAATTAGTGGAGGAGTGGCATATGAGAGCTGGTGAAGAGAATATTGCCTTTGTACATATACAGATTGGCTGAGGTGATATTAAAAGCAACATCTAGATAAACCATAGTCTCAAACTTAGAATTGAGCTTGTTCTAGTAAACATCTTTTAAAAAAAGACATAGGCTGCAAATCCAAAACCTTTGAGGTATAAAATATTTGAAACCTCATATGGGATTTTCCCTGGAGCCTTGCAAGAGGAGTACAGTTCTTAAGCATATCATCAAATGCTTTAGATTTATATTCTCCTTCAGTATCTGACATCCAGCCTTTAACTTTCCTATTATATTAAATTTCAATCTATTCTAGGAGCTGGTGAGTGGCTTGTAAAGCACCAGATATTTAGCACAAGGGTACTATCCAAACATAAGATATATAGATAAGTTCAAACAGCTATAAGGCATATCATTCATTTGAAGAGAAGCTTCTATTGGGAATTTTGCCTTTTAAACAACCAGGAAATAGTGGTTTCTTAGATAGAAACTCAACATCAGGGAAGCCTTTTGTATGCTTCTTAGCTCAATAGAGTACATCTTTAAAGAGATGGCCAAATCTCTTATGAAGTATATTATATGTAATGGTTTGTATTATCTGAGCCATGGGTTCTTGGTTCAAGGGAATATCTTGTAAGATCATTGTATAGATTGAGAATGTGAGATTTTTCTTTATCATTGATAATACAGTAGCCTTTTGTAAATGTTGGCAAGAGCCCAAGCTTATCAAGAAAACTAATATCTGGTGAGAACAAGACATTAGTAAGCTGTAATTTTGACATTTTATATTCATTTGGCACCTCAACAATCATATTTTCAACTCTAGTTGCAACAAATTTCTGACAGCTTGTGGCAGTAAATATTTATTTGGTATACCAGCAAGACTCTCAATGTTATGAATGCTATGTACCTCCCTTATTTTATTTCTATTTTTCTTCTATTCTTCTCTTCATTCTCTTCAACTTGAGTCTCCATAGGTCACATAACTTACACAGTCACATCACATGACAAGTCACATGATGGACATATCATCAATAACATCACAAACCTAGATCCATCAATACAACCAATAATCTAGACTTATATCTCTTATTGCTTATCTATGACATTATATCCTCAACCCTGGTGCAATCCTTATCTCAAGATAGTGACTCATCAAAGCACAGCACTGAGTCATCACTCAGTCATCAATCCATAGTCCTGCTTTGTCAAGTCAATGGCACAGGTCACTCCTATTTTGTACTATATGCAAGGATTAGGTTAGTTATCTTTGACCAATAAAGTATGATCCAGTTATCTATTACCTATCCTAATGTACTTTTAAGCTCTGCTTTGGAGTTATAATTGAATAGTATATAAGGCAGCCAAACTGAAGGTATCTTTCCCAGTCTTGTTCTTTTTGAAGTTTTCCTCACTTTCTATTAGATAATTCCCACTATTTGGAGATATAGTGGTAGATTTCCTGGATACCTGGACTCAGGTTGATGCTTACTTCAGCATTACCAGCCCTATTGTCTTATCACATATGATTGATATTGCCTTTGGAATCTAGCAAGATTTAAATAGTAAGTTGGCCATTTTACTCAAAGTGTGTGCAATTCATCAGTAATAGAAAATTAGTTCTTCTCATTTTCTTTGTCATTTAACAGTTCTGTTGGCAGCAGTCTTGAAATTGATTTCCTGCAAACTCCAAACATGCTATTTTGAGTGTTATTATCTTCATCACCAATACACAAGATGCTTTGTTGAGCTGCATTTCCAGCATTTCAATGTTTGCATCCTTGCCCATGTTCTCTTGACATTCCTGATGATGTTACAGCCATAGCCTCATCACAGTCATGATCCTTTGAATCAGTACATAGTGGATACTTTGCCTTTGCCACTCAGTTTTTTCAGCTATCATTATAATAAGTATGTTGGGATTGAGGATGCCTTTGAAACAAGCCTCTTGGTTCTCCACACCCTCCACCTCTTCCTCTATACCTTCTCAAGAAGTCCAACAACAGTTGGCACAACTCTCTTTTGTAATGGAGAAGGTAGAAGCATACTGGTGTGATCACATAGAAATTAAGAATCACCAAAAAGCTACTAAGGCTTTAAAAGAGAAAAACTATTAGATCCAATTCCCACTATAAACACTAATGGATCTTATTTAGTAAATAACATGATCACTCACTTTGTAATATTAATTATTACTATTAATGGACATATGGAGATGATAGATGTCTATGTTTCAAAATTATCTTTCCATTTTTTATTTATTGGATATGACTGACTTACACACCATGATTTCTGACATCAATGGACATACAAAGACAATTGAAATCTACATTTCTATACTATTCTTTCATTTTCTGTTTATCAGATATGACTAGCTTGCATGTCATAATTCCAATATTGACTGGATCACAAAGATCATAACTTTTTACTATTGCATGGAGAAGTGCCAAATAATCAATAAGCTAGTTATAGAATATGAAGCTTGTGAATAGGATTCCCATAGAGTTTCATGAATATATCAATGTGTTCTCCAAATCCAAGTCCTAATGAATTCCAAAACAAAAATCCTAGAATCATGCAATCAACTTGAAGTTGGACTTTGTTGCAAAGAAGAGCAAAGTAATTCTTCTCTCAGACAAGGACATGGAAGAACTTTAGACATTCATAGATATGAAATTAAAAAGGGGTACATTTGTTCTTCAAAATCTTCTCAGATCTCTTCCATGTTCTTTATTTCAAAAAAGACTAGAGACTATAGATTGGTCATGGACTACTGGTATTTAAACAAGAAAACTATCAAGAACAGCTACTCTATTTTACTTATTTTGGAATTGATGGATTAGTTTAAAGAAGCTGATATGTATACTATATTGGATCTCTGGTGGAGCTACAATAATGTCCAAATTAAAAAAGGCAATAAATAGAAAAACACCTTCACAAATCCAATTGGAGCATATGAACTGGTTGTGATGTACTTTGGAATAACTAACTCCTCTAGAGTCTTCCAACAAATAATGAATGTCATATTTAATAATATATATATGATAATATTAATCTATTTAGACAATGTTAGGATATTTACAAAGGCAAAACTCAGAGACAAGCACATACAGATAGTTAGAAAAGTTTTATAGTAACTTTGAGAAAATAACCTCTATGCAAAGCCAAAGAAGTGCAAGTTTTTTCAGAAGAAGGTAAGCTACCTCAGAATGACCATCTCTAGTGAGAGTAGAAATGCAAAAAAAAAAGATTTCTGGAATATTAAACTGGTCAGTTTTCCAGAAGCTCAAGAATATACAGGTATTCCTTGGACTTTGCAATTACTATCAAAGATTCATCATGGACTTCACTATAATAGCTTGTTTTCTTAATGATCTTATAAAAAAGGACATCCCCTTCATCTGGATAAAAAAACAATAGGCTAAGTGTATTCTCTTAGAGTCATAAGCTTGGGAGATTAGAAAGATATTGTCCTAAGTCAAGGTTAGAAAGGAATAGTGTTTGATAATAGCTATATACTGGCAAATACTTGCCAGGATCAAGGATTTGATAACCACCTCACTTGCATTAAGCCTTGCTCTGCATCACCAGTTAATAGCTTTAATCAAACAAAAAAAGAGTATTACTCCTCCTCATCTTTAAAAAAAGAAACCTTCTACCAATCCAAACATGATGACTATGTTATGGATGTAAATGCCCTCAAAATAGTTCAATTCTATAATTGTAAAGAAAATAATCATTGGGTAGACAAATCTTCCAAGGAATGTAAAACCTATCATCAAATAAAAAAGCATAGCTATCTATGCAAATGGCATTCAAACAACAGACCAAAGCTTATCAAAGAATTCAAATCATATAACAAGCACAAGGACAAATTCTAAAAGAAGTTGTGAAGAGTCTGGGCCACTTATGAATTAGAGTTAGAGTTAGAACCCAATTCAAAATCCAACACTGATTCACAAACTGGATTGCCATCTGAAGAAAATATACCTTGTGCTATTAAAAATATGAGCTACAATAAAATGATGATCTTCTTCTATGCTATTAAAGAATCTGAACACAAAAGAAAGCCACATAGGCTTGAGTTGCTTAGGTCACCCAAGTCAAAACTAGAGAAACTTCAACATATACAACTCTTAATTGATTTATCAGTCACTCAAAAACTTCCAATTCAAAAAACATTGGATAAAGCTAAAATCCCAACTCATGGATTAGAACAAGCAGTAGACTTAGATCTTTATGCCTTTAAAAAAAAAGAATATCTCTTGAATTTCAACTTGTAATTAATATGAATATCAAAGTTACGATTTCCAATGATGCTTATGGTTGAATAGCATCCTAAAGTTGACTAGTAGTTAAGTCTCACATCCACATTGGACCAGGTATTATAGACTCAGACTATCAAAGTGATCTTATGATATTTTTAATCAATCAAGGTTTTGAACCATTCAAGATAAATACTGGTGACTGAATCACACATTTAATTATTGCAAAATTCCACTCTTTCAAAATAGTTAAAGTAGCAGAGCTACCACAGAAAAAACAAGCAGAAAAAAAATTAGTTTATTTGAAATCAACTTATGTACTTCAAGTTTTCAAGATCTCAAGATTGATTTATTCAAAAAGTAAGATATCATTATGCTTATTTACCTCACTTCAATTAGATATCATAGACAATTAGTCATAATGTTAGCACTCCTAGACAGTAGAGCCAATGCAATTTTATTGATTAAAAGTGAATACAGAAGATCAAATTACCTTTAAGGAAATATCCTACCTCAATTTTGATTTACAATGTCAATGGAACTTTTAACTCTGCAGGAAGTATAACTCATGCTGCTGATATAATAATTAACTATAAAAGACATTGTAACTATCTTACTGAAAACATCACTGACCTTGGAAAACATCAAGTTATATATGGTTGAAATGTCATAATCTTGAAATAGATTAGATTACTAAATCAGTCAAGATGATCTATTGTCCAATAGACTATTAAGTAGTTTATGCACTAACATTTTTTGTTAATGAGATTAAATTTAAAGAAAGAGATATTACATACCACATTTATATCATGAAAACAAAGATGTTCCCAACAAACCTGATCTGAAACCAGAAGATCCAGTTCTGAAGGAATATTATAAATATTTTCATGGCTTCTCAAAAACAAAATCTAAATGTATGCTCTTATGCAAACCTAGAATCATACTATAGATTTTAAAGATTTTTTTTAATTCAAGAAAGGCTATATCATTCATTTCTTCCCTGATGAACATTAAGAAACAATAGAGTTCATTAATGATCAACTTGGAAAAGAATACATTAGAATTAAGAAATTCCTGCAGAT
>JBBPKA010000031.1:0-218368 GCA_038088995.1 Guyanaporus albipodus
ATCTTGACTTTCTTGATGAAAATGTCAAATATATATAGTGAGAGAAGTGATGAGAATAATAATAATAAAAAGAACAATTATTAGAATAATATTCATCAATCACCAATTGTTGTTATTGTTGTTGTTCCACAAATTGTTGGCTATGTTGAGATCAATAAGTACCAGTGATTCAATGGTGAATCTATAGGTGTGGTTTGGAGCTTTGAAAAAGAAGCAAATGGAAACAGATTGGTTTCCATTCTTAAGGATAATAGAAACAATTATGGCTGTAAAGCAAATAAGGAAAGCAAGAAAGAGAATAAGAAGTATGAGTGTGAAGTTCATTCATCTTTGTTTTTTAGGATTTCTTTTTTTTTGGATCTTGAATTTCTACTTGTGCTATGTGAGCTTTGATTTCTCAGGTTCTTTCAATGTATATTGCAAGAATTTCTTTGTATTTCCCTTAAAATAGAACAAAGGTGTTGAAGCAATTGTTAAAGAGCTTGAAAGTATTCTTTCAAGTTGTCAACTGTGCCTTGGTGAGTAAAAGGGATTCTATTCTGATAAAAGGGAGGAGCTTTAGATTTGACTATGATAGATCTAGTGTCTATTATAGTTGTGACAGTAATGGTGAGGTAGATTGAGGAGAAGATAAGGACGTATAGTAGAGACACAAGGGCCAAAGTCAACACTAGGGTTGTAAAAACAAACTCAAGTATGATCAGCAGAAGGACAAGGATGGGAATGTCTCTCTCTATTTAGTACTTGATAGAGGTGGTGTCATTATAATGGCAGATTATAATTTGGGAGTTTCTGTTTGTATTCAATAGCTGCAAGCTATTGTATGCCCAGTTGTATTCCTTTTTTAATAATATAGTTGATGTCTATGTTGATCTGTATCTCATATAAAAGCTCACAGATACTAGAGTCAACTGCTGTGGTGTCTGAGCTATGGTAAAGGGAGTTAGGAGTGAGTGTACAAGGGTGATAGTTTGATGACATGTGGCTAGAGAGTAAGTGGTGCATATATATGGATGGTGGATATGATATAGAACATGGAACTATTCTTACAGGATATCAATCTATTGGTTGACTAAAAGGGGTTGGTGATTTTTCAAGGATGAAATAAGCTGGTGAGTGAATAAATCAGTCAGGCCAGTCAAGAGACTGTTTACATGATGGTGGGAGAGATTGAATGATCTGTTGTTCATAATTTTCTAGTTTAACATTATTTGAATCAATGTCTGATAGAATGGATGAGGAGTAAGGCTCTATTCATTGATATTTCTGTATAACCTGGCAAAGTTCTTCACTCAGCTGATAATCTTGCATTATCATATTGCTAGTGTCAGCTTTTCCTAATAGCTATATACAACTAGCAAGTATCAGGTAAGGAAAATATCTTCCTCCTTCACAACTGCAATTGGAACTTCTTGTCCAATGTTTCTGGCATATGAAGTGCCAAAGATGACTTGTGAGAGAGTTGACACTAGTACTAGCAAGTGTGAGTCTTAACTTATGATCTACACCAAATATACTGACTAGTGGCTAATATGATTGGTAAAATAGAGTGATTGTCAAATATGATAGGTCTTGATGATGGTGGTGACTTGTTCCAATGAAGGATAAACCCATGAGATAGTATAATGAAGGAGGAGATGAGACAAAGTACAGTTTTGTTCTAATGAAATGGTCAACTTATTATTTGGATTTTACTAGATTTCAAAGAGCAATATTGGTGCTTGCAATAAGACAATAGGCTAGGAATGCTGAATTAAACATTAACCTGAGTCCAGGTATCCAGTGAATCTACCACTATATTTTTAGACAGTGGAGATTATCCAATAGAAAATGGAAAAAACTTCAAGGAGGGCAAAACTGGAAGAAACACCTCTGATTTGGCCACCTTATGTACTATTCAATTAGAACTCCAAAGCAGAGCTTTAATGTACATTAGAATAGATAATAGATAATTGAATCATATTTTATTGGTTAGAGATAACTTAACCTAACCCTTATATATGATATGAGATAAAAGTGACTTGTGTCATTGACTTGAAAAATCAGGGCTGTGGGTTGCTGACTGAGTGATAAGTCACTATCTTGCAATAAGAGTTGCACTGGGGTTGAGGATATAATATTATATATAGATAAGCAATAAAAGGTAAGAGTCTAAATTATTGGCTATGTTAATGGATCTGGACTGTAATGTTATGATGACATTATAGATTTGGGTGTGCCCATCATGTGACTTGTCATGTGATGTGGCTGTGTAAGTCATGTGACCTGTGAAGACTCAAGTTAAAGAGAATGATGAGAAAATCAAGGGAAAAATAATTAGAAAATGAAAATAAAATAAGAAAGATGTGTAGCATTTGTAATACCTTTCACTATGCAAAGCCTCTACTTAATTATATACTGCCTGTACAACCAAAGTGTAGATTCAATCCTCATCTGTGTATCTTTTTCTTATTTCTTTATACTTTTATTTATTTTCTCTAACTCATACATAGCCACTATACAGCATGCTCAGTTATCAGCTATTCCATAG
The DNA here is from genome assembly GCA_038088995.1 of Guyanaporus albipodus. Classification (NCBI taxonomy): domain Eukaryota; kingdom Fungi; phylum Basidiomycota; class Agaricomycetes; order Boletales; family Boletaceae; genus Guyanaporus; species Guyanaporus albipodus. Next base: position 2,531 of record JBBPKA010000031.1, read on the forward strand.
TCTTCTTTAGTGTTCCATGCCTGCCCTTTACTTGCTATACCATAAGAATATATAAATCCTCTCTTTATCTCCTTTGCTTTTCTTTACTTTTGTTTTTCTCTTTATTCCTCTCCTTTAATTTCTTGCCTTGGTCCTTGATCATTTGTACCTGTTGGTACACTTGAACATACTTCTTGTGGTCTTCAGTCTACTCTGAGTGACTGCTCCCTTAAAAATTCTTGAATTCTTGAACCTTTGATTTTGGCAAATATCCACCAATGTATGACTGATATCTATCAATTGTCTTAGAATTCCTTGACCTTAAAGAGACTACACTAGGTCTTATCCAGAACTATTGTAACAAAAAAACAAGAGTATTTTCCTTGGACTACTTCCTAGTGAGCCCATCTCTTTTTCACCATAGTTCAACAATGCCCTTATATTGACTTTTCATCTTAGAGATTAGCTATTTTCCACAACAATAGTCCCACTCCTAGCTTAGATTTAGAGAAACAATACTCCTCTTTTCCCTCACCACCTGCATTCCCCAGCTCTCCTATGAAAACTATATATCTTCTTTATTTTATTTCTATTTTTCCACTATTTTTCTCTTATTTCCCTTTCTATTTTCTTTGACTTGAATCTCCATAGGTCATATAACTTATACAGCCATATCACATGACAAAGTCACATAATGGGCACATCCAGACCCTATGATGTCATCATAACATCATAGCTAAAATCCATTAATATACCTAACAACCTAGACTCTTATCTCCTATTGCTTATCTATGATATCATATCCCCAATCCAAATACAATCCATATCTCAAGATAAGCCACTTATTAAAGCATAGCACTGAGTTATTGCTTAGTTAGCAATCCACAGCCCTACTTTATCAATCCAATAGTACAAAACACTTTTATCTTATATCATGTACAAGGGTTAGGTTAGTTATCTCTGACCAATAGAATATAATCCAGTTATCTATTACCTACCCTAATGTAAATTAAATCTCTTCTTTGGAGTTCTAATTGAATAGAATATAAGATGGCCAAATTAAAGGCATTCCCCCTAGTCTTGTTCTCCTTAAAGTTTTTTTCCACTTTCTATTGGATAATCTCCACTTTTAGAGATATAGTGGCAGATTTCCTGAACACTTGGACTCAGGTTAATGTTTAATTCAGCATTCCTAGCCTATTGTCTTATTGCAAGCACTAATATTGCTTTTTAAAGTCTAGTAAGATCCAAATAGTAAGTTGGCTGTTTCAAATCCAGTAAACAATCTTGATCTTTTCTCTTCCAACTTAAAAGAAGAAGAACTTGCTATAAACTTCCAATAATGAACCACCCTCTCTTAATCCTCTTCCCCTACTTCTGTCACCCCACTCTAATTCCACTTCACTTTGTGGCTATGACCACAAAAACCACTGAACTTCAATCAACATTTTAGAGAATTTTAATGGAAATTACACCAAGATAGAAAGATAGATAATGACAATAATATACTATCTAGCCATTAATGAACATGTCTACAACACTAATGAAAAGAGGGTTATGTTTGCCCTCTTCTATATAACCAAAGGATTAGCAGCCACTTGGATAGACAATTTCTAACAAAACCATGTCTTCAAATTTAAGGTCACTTTTTCAACATTTCAAAAATTTGTGAAGGAATTCAATACTGCCTTCTGATACCACAATAGCATCAACTCAGCCATTATCTGACTCACTACCACCTATATCCAAACCACTGAAAAAGATGAAAAAACCATCTATATCCCATCAATTACAGAATATAACATCATGTTCCAAAACTAAGCTTTTCTAGCTAGTATTTCTAAAGAGCATGTTCTTATTGAATATTACACCTCAGAGATTTCCCCTTTCCTCATGCATTAAATTATGGAAATGAATACCACTTCAACCAAGATCAACAACTGGATGAACAAAGCTATCACATTTATCCAAGCCTGGACTAGATCTTAGAAAATCTTCTAAAGAGCAAAAACTCCATTCTGCTTCCACCATCATTCAGTTACCACCACCTCCCCTAAAGACTCCTATGCCATGGATGTCAATGCCATATTAATCCCAAAGATAACTCCAAAAGAACACCAACAATATATTGAAAAGGAACTCTACTTTCACTGCCATAAAGAAGAACATTTAAATTCAAACTACCCAATGTTCCTCTCAAACATCCTGTCCAAAAAGAAAAAAATGCAAAAGATAGAAAGAATCCCCAAGCTAAGAAAAGTGAAAGAAGATGAAGACAAGAAAAGGGGGGAGGTCACAATGAGTAGTATGGCATTCTCAAAGAATTTTTAAAAGGAGAGGTTTGATCAACACAAACCTCTCTTGTTATAATTTATATGACTATTCTTATATCCACCATCACTAAGACAATTTGAATTCCTATCCATTTTTCTATTCCCTTGTATAATCTACAAAACATTGGAACATATACCCTTATCAATAGTGGTGTAGAAATTAACTGCATTGACTGGCAATTTCTATACAAACATTAACTCCCTGCTATATATCTTGAAGAACCCATCTTTGCACAAAACATGGATGCCTCTAACAATAAAGAAGGATATATTTTTTACTCCACCACTCCATTCACTAGAATTGAAGGATTTATAACTAAAGCTGAATTCTATATTATGAATTGTAGAGCACAAAATATTATTCTAGAATTGTCCTGGCTCAAAAAGACCAACCCTCAAATCAACTGGAAAAAATAGCTTATTATCTTTTCCAGTGGTGATAACCAATCAAAAGAATTCTATGCCACTACCACCAACAACCAAGTTGCCCATATGCATCTTCTTAGATCTACACTTTCCTCCCATTCACCATAATATGTAATGGTCAACTAAGTAGATTACATCCAACTCCTTAACTGTCTTAATAACAAATCCCCTTCCAACCTCTGCCAGGAGGCAAAAAATCAAAACACAAGCAATTGAATCTTCTAATCAAGGTCCAGGTTTATATTCAACCAAAAAGCTCTCATTCAAAAAGTAACCACTACCATAGAACTGGCCACTGCTGCCAATGCCAAAAAGGCTACATTAACCCTTTCTTTAGAATATTCCAACTTTGCTAAAGTCTTCTTGAAAGAAGCAACAGAACATTTTCCCTATCCTTGCATCTATGATCATGAAATCAACTTAGATGAATTCTTCATCCTGAAGATAGCCAAAATCTACTCTCTATCTCCTGACAAACAACAAGCAGCTGAAGATTTTCTCAATGAAAATCTGATAGCCAATAAGATATGACCATTGAATTTCCTACAAGTATTTTTATTTTTCTTTGTAAAGAAAAAGGATAGTAAACTGCATCTCTGCCAGGATTACTGATACTTAATAAATATACTATTTGTGATGGATACTCCCTTCCTCTCATTGGAGATCTTATCAACAAACTCCAAATATTCCAACTTTTCACCAAGTTCAATGTATAGTGGAGATACAACAATATCCATATCAAAGATGGATATCAGTGGAAGGTAGCATTCATCACTCACAAAGGGCTCCTTGAACCTAATGTAATATTCTGTGGATTATCCAACTTATCAGCTATATTTCAGCATTTTATAAATGACTTCTTCAGAGACTTGATTGCTGAAGGGTGGCTGGTCATCTACATGAATGACCTTCTCATTTTCTCTTCAAATGAACAAATCCATACAAAACAAATCTGCTGAGTACTAAAACACATGAAGAAATTAGACCTTTATTTCAAACTAGAAAAATATATCTTTGCCATCTCCAAAGTGGAATATCTGGGAATAATTGTCAAGCCTAACCAGCTTGCAATGGGTCCTGTAAAATTTGATGGAATTGTATTCTAGCTGACCCCTACCTCTGTCAAAAAAGTGTGCTCATTCCTAAGGTTTGCCAATTTCTACCATTGCTTCATTTCAAATTACTCCACCATCACATAATCACTCATCAACCTTACCAAACAATTCCAGAAATGGAAATGATCCCCCTTCTGTAGTACTATCTTTCTTCATCCCAAGGACTTGTTTCTTGTCAAACCTATTCTCCAACTCTCTGACTCTTTTCACCCTTTTGCTATTTTCACTGATGTCTCTATCTTTGCTTCTGGAAAAATCCTTCTCCAAGAAGATGTTAATGGAATATGGCACTTATGTTTCTATTTCTCTCAATTATTTTCTTTCACTAAATAAAATTATAATATCTGTGATAGGGAACTCCTTGCCATTATCTATGTCCTCAAATCCTAGCAATACTACCTCTGTGGCTCAACTATATTCCATGCCTGCCCTTTACTTGCTATATCATGAGGGTATATAAATCCTCTCTTCATTCCCTTTACTTTTTTTTTCTTTTTTTTTCTTCCTTTTGATCCCTTGCCTTGGTCCTTGATCACTTGTGCCCATTTATACACTTAAATATACTTCTTGTGGTCTTTAGTCTACTCTAAGTGACTGCTCCTTTGAAAATTCTTGAATTCTTGAACCTTTGATCCTGGCAAGTATCCACTAGTGTATGACTGATATATATCAATTGTCTTAGAATCCCTTGACTTCAAAGAGACTATACTAGGTTCTATCCAAATCTATTATAACAATAACTGATGGTTGTTATGTTTTTTTTCTCTCTCTACATGCTTTCCTTTTCTCTCTGCTCTTGACTTATCTGGATGCTTGTCACTATATATAGCCTTTATATAGCCATGACATTCAATGAGCCTCATTTTTCTATCACCATAGCCCAACAACACTCTCATATTAATTTTTCATCTTGGAAACTAGCTGTATTCCACAATGATGACTCTGCTCCTAGCTCTAATTCAGAAGAACACCACACTTCTTTGCTGACTCCCACAACTCTTGATCCAATAAATAACCTTGACCTTTTTTCTTTAGACTTAGAGGAAGAAGAACTTGCTTAGACTTTTTAACAATAAATCACTTTTTTTTAAATCCCTTCCTCCATCCCTGTTGCACCTTCTCAACAACAGTTTCACTTTACTCCAGCAGCCATGACCACCCAATCCACCAAACTTTGTATTGGTACTTCAAAACACTTTGATGGAAATTATACCAAAACTAAAAGATGGATGATAATAGTAATGTACTACCTCACCATCAATGAATATGTTTATGACATGAATGGAAATAAAATCACATTTGCCCTCTCCTATATGACCAAAAAGTCAGCTACTACTTGGATGAATAACTTTCACCAGAAATACATTTCTAAATTTACAGTCACTTTTTCAAAATTTGAAAACTTTATAGAAGAATTTAATACTGTGTTCCTACACCATAACAGTGTCAATTCAATCATTGCCTGGCTTACCACCACCTGTATTCATACTATTGAGAAATATGGAAAAACTATTCATATTCCATCCATTATTGAATATAATACTATATTCTGAAACCAAGCCTCTTTGGCTAGCATCACTAAAGAACATATTCTTATTGGATACTATGCCTCTGATATCCCTCCTTCTCTTATGCACTGAATCATAGTGATGGATACTATCTCTATCAAAATTGAAGATTGGATAATGAAAGTAGTTATATTTATTCAAGCCTGGGCATATTCTAGAGAGATTTCTAGGAGGATAAAAATGCCATTTTGCCCTTATCATCATCCAATTACCCCCATCCTGAAAGATTCTAATGCCATAGATGTTGATGTCATATCCATTCCAAAACTAATCCCAGAAGAATGCCAACAATGCATTAAAAAGGGGTTTTGCTTTTGCTGCTAAAAAGAAGAACACCTGAGTTCAAATTGTTCCATGTTCTTTTTAAATACACAATCCAAGAAGAGAAAGATCCAGAAGATAGAAAGTATTTCTAAGCTAAAGAAAATAGAGGATAATAAGGACAATAAGAAAGGAACTGCCATAGTAAATAGAGTGGCATTCTCTAAGGATCTTTAATAGAAAGGGTTCGACCAATACAAACCTCTTTTGCTATGATTTATGTGACTACTCTTGTATCTTCTACCACTAGAACAATTTGAATCCCCATTCACCTTACCACCTTCTTGCATAATCTTCAAAACATTAGAGTTCACACTTTGATTGATAGTGGAGCAGAAATCAACTATATTGACTGGCAATTTCTCCACAAACATTGACTTTCCATCATCTATCTCACAAAAATCATACTTGCATGAAATATTGATGCCTCCAACAACAAAGAGGGATATATTCTCTACTCCACCATTCTATTCACTGAAATTTAGGAATTCATGACTAAAGCAAAATTCTACATCATGAACTATGGGGCATAGAATATTATCCTAGGACTATCCTGGCTTAAGTGAGCCAACCCTCAATTCAACTGGAGAGAACAACTTGTCACCTTTTCCAGTGACAATGATCAATTCAAGAAATTCTATACTACTACAATTAACAGCTGAACCACTAGCCTCAAAGGTGGAATACTTGGGAATAATTGTTAAACCCAATCAGCTTGCAATAGACCCAGTAAAACTTAATGGAATTGCATCTTGGCCAATTCCCATCTTAGTTAAAGAAGTTTGCTCATCTTGAGGGTTTGTTAATTTCTATCACCATTTTATCCCAGACTATTCTACTATTGTCCATCTGCTTATCAATTTTATCAAACAATTCCAGAAATAAGATTGGTTATCCCTCTGCAACAAGTCATTTATCCACCTCAAGGAACTCTTTCTTGTACAACCAGTTCCTTAATTTCCCAATCCTTCCCAATCCTTCACCATTGCCACCAATACTTCCATCTTTGTCTCTGGAAGAATATTTCATTAATGGTAAATGGAATTCCTATTCCTATCTCTTCCAATCATTCTCCCCTGCTGAATACAACTACAATATTTAAAATATAAAACTTTTTACTATCATTCAGGCCTTCAAATCCTAAAGACACTATCTCTGTAGCTTAGCTTTCTAGTCCAGGTATTCACTAACCACAAGAATCTCATCTATTTTAAGTTGGCCCAACAGCTCAATCACCATCAATTCTGATGACTCCTTGATCTTACTGACTTTAATCTTCAATTCTGCTATATATCTGGCAAATTCCTTGTAGGACCTGACATATACTTTCAATAACCAGATCTAATATTCTTTGAACTAGACAACACTAGAGTTACTCTTTTTTTCCCCTCTCCTTTTGTCAACCTGATCATCATCACCCTCCATAACCATGTTGCTAAATCCTCCAAGTTTGATCCCTTAATCCTTCAGAAATTACAAGCCTTGAACTCTCATGTCCTTTTTGCCTTTTGCTCTTACATTTCAGACTTTTAAATGACCAATGGCATTCTTATCTACCAAGGCTATATATATGTTTCAGAGGACCTTAATCTCCATCATTCCATTATCCACCAGTGCCATAATCATAATACAACAGGTCATCCTGAATACTTTAAAATATACTAACTGGTCTTAGCTAAATTTTAGTAGCCTGGCCTTGCTTAATTTGTCTGAAAATATGTCAAAGGCTGTGCCTTTTGTCAAAAAGCCAAGGCTAATATCTATTTCACTTCTCCACCTCTTATGTCCATCTTCTCTCCTGCTTCTATCCCTTTAAACAGATCTGTTGCAATCTTATTATTAAATTTCCCCCTTTCTTTAGCTTTGACTTGCTTCTGGTTGTGGTAGACCATGGCCTTACTAAGGGAGTAATTATTTGCTCCACTAAGAAATCCATTGCTACAGAAGAAATAGCCACTTTTTTTTTTATAAAGTCTATTTAGATTCAGATTGTATAATAAAGTTATTTCCAATTAAAGACCCCAGTTTTCCTTCTCTTTCTCCCAAGTCCTAGGAAGCTCTTGAACTATGACCTCTTCTTTTCCACTGCATACTATCTCCAATTCAACAATTAAACTGAACATATAAACTAGGAAGTGGAAATATATCTCCAAATCTTCTATGGAAACAACCCCACCTCATGGTCAGAAAGAATTTCCCACACTAAGTTTGCTCACAATCACCAAACTCACTCTGTCACATATCAATTCCCATTCTTTTTCATGATGAGCTATGAATCCTAAGCCCTTTTCATATTTATCTCCATCATTGATGTACCAGCAGCAGAAAAATATATTAAGGCACAATTGGCAGCATGAAATAAAGTTCTCACTGTACATAAGCTAGCACAACAAGTTATGGCATTCCACTCCCACTTCCACTTCCACTTTTCTCCATTTGAAAAAAAAGATAAAATCTGGTTGGAAGTCAAAAATTTCAAAAGATCAGTGGCTAGTCCTAAATTTTCTTCCAAATGAGAAGGCTCTTTTATAATAACTAAGGTTCTATTCCTGATTACCTACCAACTCCAACTTCCAAAGACTTGAAAAATACATCCAGTATTCCATGCTTCTTTTCTCATACAATACAAAAAGGACTCTATTTATGACAAGAATTTCTCTGTACCACCACCAGAGTTAATAGATGGAGAAGAGGAATACAAAATTGAGCAGATCTTATAATACCATAGATCTTTTTCCTCCTGCTTATTTCTAATTCAATTAAAAGACTATGCTCCAAAAGAAGATTCATAAGTTCCAGAATGGAACTTGAAATATTTCCAGTTTGCTCTCATTGACTATAAAAAATATCACCCCTTAACCTTCTCAGTCTAATTTTTCATTACTCTACCACAACAATCATATTCCAATTCTCTAAACTCTACACCTCCACCCTATCTCTGTTCTCCCTATTGTTACTCTTTAAATCTATCTTCTTCTTGTCTCCTGAGCCATCATCCACCCTAGCCTTACTTGGTTGGAAATCTGCCACTCTTACAAACAAAGCAGTATACCTTACTTGTACTTCAATTTCCAACATCTTATCTACACCAATCCTCTCTTCTGAGCCTATCCAATCTACTTCAATTATAGCCATGGACTTTCCTATCCATATTCATGAACTTTGCCAAGACCTTCCTGATTAGAAATATAAAGCTGATCTAATCTCCCTTTTTACTGAATGCTATCTTTTCACTATAATCACCAGTCAAATCAACCCCAATTTCCCATTTGACTACCTCCATCAAATGATACTATAGATTAAACAACTAAAGTCCATCATCCAGATGTTTTTCCATAATATTGTCATCATATATGTTGTAGGAATTATTTGAGGAGTGTATAACATCCTGTAGAACAAGCTAGTTAACCTCAGATACCAGCTATATTTGAAATGGCCAACTTACTATTTGGATCTTGCTAAACTCCAAAGGCAATATCAGTCAAGTGCTGATAAAACAATAGACTGGTGGCACTAAAGTAAGCATCAATCTGAGTCCGGGTGTCTAGAGAATCTGCCACTATATCTTTGGACAATGGGAATTACCCAATAGGAAATAGAAGAAGCTTCAAGGAGAACAAGACTAGAAAAGACACCCTTAGTTTGGCTGCCTTATATACTATTCAATTGGAACTCCAAAGTGGAGCTTAAAAGTACATTAGGATAGATAATAGATAACTAAATCATATCCTATTGGTCAGAGATAACTCACCTAATCTTTGCATATGGTGCAAGATAAAAATAACTTGTGCCATTGGCTTGACAAAGCAGGGCTGTGGATTGCTGACTGAGCAATGAATTAGTGCTGTGCTTTGATGAGTTACTATCTTGTGATAAGGGTTGTACCAGGATTAAGGGTATGATATCATAGATAAGTAATAAGTGATAAAAATCTAAGTTATTGGCTGTATTGATAAGTCTAGGCTTGTAATGTCATTGATGATATCATAGATCTGGATGTGCCCATCATGTGACTTGTGATATAATGTGGCTGTATAAGTCACATGACCTGTAAAGACTTGAGTTGAAAAGAATGAGAAGAGGAGTGAGGAAAAAATAATGAAAAAATATGAATAAAATAAAAGAGATATATAGCATTCATAATACTATCTCCTTTTTAATGATTGACTTCTAGGCAATTGAAAGGAAGTATTGACCATTCAGGGATTGGTTTTCTACAATGGTAAAAGATATTGAAGAAGTGTGCTTTAAATATATGAAGTCTTTGAGGTACACTTGATTGTAACTTGTGAAACTTGGCTACTATATCTGATGCATCTTTGAGATTAGCAGCTGGTTTCCATATGCATTCATTATCTTCAAATCCTTTCCAGTGAACAAAATATTCAAGGTATTTGCCTTTAAATTTTAAATCAATAATGAATTCAACTTCATATTGTTCTTTATGTTCTTTTATAATCAGAACTAGTCTGGGTTTGAATATAAATTGGCCATAAAGGCATTCTTTGTATAATTTAATGTGTAATACATTTACAACTGGATGAATCTGCATTGATAAAGAAAGGCAAAGTTTGTAGGCATTGATTCCTTTAATATTAATAATATTGTAAGGTCTGATCCATTGGATATGACACATACATTCTGTGCCAAGTTCTTATCTCTTATATATCTCTATTCTATTACCCTTTGCTAGACTTTGTTCATCTTTATGCTTATTGTCCCTTACTATGCTCTTTTCTAGTCAAACCTGACAACTATGCATCCAGTAAAGAAGTATTATATCCCCACTCTTTCATTACTTTATTCTACTCATATATAGACCCTTGTACTATATATATATATATTTCTTAGTACAAATATCAACTGAGTCTTCTTCTTATTCTTGTTCAACCTCCTTACTTTCCTCCTAGCCCTCTATACCTTTGAAATATAAGAACAGAGCCTTGCAAGGGTGCAACACACAAGTTCTATGCCAAGTCCTTATTTATATGTATTTCTATTTTTCCAGTCTTCATTGAACTTCTGTCCATTTCAGTGCTCATTCTTTTTTAGCCTTGTACCTCCATTTGGACTTGAGTTTGAAGGACCTGGACTTGATAGTATATTTGTACTGATACTTGTTAGGTCCAACCTCTTTCACTTCCCATTCTTTTTCTTCAATGTCCACTAATATCTTCTTCTATTATGATTGCATATTATAGACTATCTTTGGTAGCTCTTACAAAGTCCCCAGTGGTTTTATCAACCTGTCCACCAAGTAAGATGACTCCATTTCTGCCATTTTTAGAAGTTGGAGTTATATATCCCTGTTCATGCCCTTGCTAACAAATATCAAGTCTTTTAAATACTATTTCTAGATAGTAGAGAATAATTAAAAGGACTAAGGTCCTAAGGGACCTGGTGGTTCTAACAATTCAAATTCACTACACTCTGAAAGTGGCAGTTATGATAATTAAAACAATAACCAAGCCTTTGAAAAGAATCTGTTTAACACTCACAATAGTATTTCTTTGATCTACAAGTCCTTTGCTTAGTTCATAGAATCTATACAACAGCTAATCAAGGAGATGTTGCAGAAAAAGTAGAGTTCCAATGCTTCTTGGATCAAGATCTGGAAATCAAATTCTTTAAATGGGCTTGACTTGAAAAAGCTCCATTTCTTTGTGATTCAATATAAACTAACCTTTCAAATGAATCTTATGTTTTATTTAAAGAATTGTATCAATATAGCCTTTGTCCAGTTGCATATACCTCAAAGGTGATACTGTACATGCAGTATTACAAATGCTATATATATCTCTTATTTTATTTCTATTTTTCCACTATTTTTTTCTTATACTTCTCTTCATTCTCTTCAACTTGAGTCTTCATAGATTACATGACAAGTCACATGATGGGCACATCCAGATTCATGACATTATCATAATATCATAATCCAGATCCATCAACATAGCCAATAATCTAGACATTTATCTCTTATTGCTTATTGATGACATCATATCCTCAACTCCAGCATAACCCTTATCTAAAGATAGTGATTCATCAAAGCATAGCACTGAGTTATTGCTCAATCAGCAATCCACAGCCCTACTTTGTCAATCCAATAGCATAAGTTATTTTTATTACACATCATATATAAGAGTTAGGTTAGTTATCTCTGACAAATAAGATATAATCCAGCTGTCTATTATTTACCCTAATGTATATGAAAGCTCCACTTTGGAGTTCTAATTGAATAGTATATAAGATGACCAAACTGAAAATATTCCCTCTAGCCTTGTTCTTCTTGGAGTTTTCCATCTTACTATAGAAATATCCCTACTATTGGAGATTAGTGGCAGATTTCCTGGACATCTGGATATAGGTCTTGCTTATTTCAGCAACTCTAGCCTATTGTCTTATTAATATTCAACTAATATTGCTCTTTAAAATCCACTAAAATCTATATAGTAAATTGATTGCTTTATTAAAATAAAATTATATATCCTCTTACCTTTATTATCAAAATTTATTCTTTTCAATAACATTCCCACCCTTATCTTAAGTCAACCACTAGTCAATATATCTGGTATAGGTTATAACATGAAATTAACATTAGCTAAACTAGTGTCCATCCTTTTGCAAGTTATTTTTAATATCTCATATGCTAGAAACTTTGGACAAGAAGTTCTAGTTGTAGTTGTCAAAAAGGAAAACATTCCCTTGACTTGATATTGAACTAATTGCACATAGCTGTTGGAGAAAGCTGACATCACCAACAGAATTAATAAAGACTACAAGCTGAATAAAGAACTCTATCAAGTTATTAAAGAGTATCAAAGAGTAGAGCCTTATTTCTTTTTTCCCACTAACAGTTTATATAATCTGAACAATTTTAAACTGTTTGACTATTATTCATAAGTAGCACAACTACTACCACTCCTGTATAAACCCTTGCCTCAATGGCCTAGGTGGTTTGTAGACTTTCCACCATATAATATCCCAGCTTATAGTATCACATCCCTGAGTAAACCCATAGATTGGTACTCTATTCAAGTAAATCCTTCCCCAGTACCATATCCACCATCCATCTGCACCAGCAATTTATCTAGTAGCTGGATATTATCTAACTATTATCCACATGCACCAATCCCTTATTATCTCTACCATAAATCAGATGCCACCACCATTGGTTCTGATATTAGTGAACTTTTTCATGAGATACAGATCAACCAGGAGATTAACAATACTATTAGAAAAGATATTCAGCTTGACATATAGTAGCTTATTGATAGAGAACTCCTCAAATGTTCATATTCATTTTTCCATTAGAAAAGGCACCACTTTTATCAAGCACCAATATGAAAGAAATATTTCTATCCTGAGTCTTCTTATCACTTTTGAATATGTTCTTATAATGAATGTATCAATTTTGGATCTCATATTAGTATTCTATGCTCTCTTCTCTTTCTCTAGTTATCTCACTGTTACCACCAAGATTATAATGAATACTAGAGATATCATAACAATCCCTTTCAATTCCCCTTTCTATACAAATAGAACTTTTCTTACCAGACAAAAAGCAGTTCAAGACATGAGAGAATATTTTCAAGCACCACAACAACTTCTATCTGAAGTTAACATAGCTTAGACAAGAGCCACTCTTAGAGCTCTATATGTAGCTTGTGTACAATACATCAGAGCAAGAGCAGCTTGCTATAGCACACCTTACAACATGGAGCAATACCTGGCTACTAACTACTCAGTGGCAAGAGATGAAAATAAGGGAAAGGGTGAATCTTAATCTTACATGTAAGGTGTGAAGACAAGTGGTCAAAGCTGAGGGACATAGTTCTCAGCCTTGTCCTTATATATTGTATAGCTTATCTATGATGTCATACAATACAGAATAAGAGATAAAATAAAAGTGATTAGAACTGAAAAGAAGAAAGTGAAAATAAAAAATAAAAGTTACACCTTAGTAAGGTGATAATGATAAGAGAAATAAGAAATAAGAGATAAAACTATGAGGCATAATGTCATAGTGATGTCATGGAGCTAGATCTCAGGTCATGTGACAGGATCTAGACCACTGGCATGAAAAAGTCTGAAGTGTAGGATATGGTTTGTATAGTTTGGCTAATGGAAGTCCTTAATGTCATTGACTATAAAGTAAAGTATATAGTACTGTAGTAAAGTGTATGATAAAGAGCAAAAAGTGTAACACTACCCCCTCTTTAAGACTTATATTCCAAACAAGTCATGGAAAAATAAGAATTCAAGTCCAATCCATATGACTCAAACAAGGACAGAAAAGAGAATGTATTGAAGCTGCAAAAAAGACAAGGAGTGGATGAATAAAGATGATGAAAGTCCACAATAGCATTGACATAATGGATGAGATTGGATTGGAGTTTCCACATGTAATCTAAATCATTATAATCCTTCCAGTGACAAGATATTGTAACTGTCTACTCTTCATGTGTAAGCCAGTAATGTAGTCTACCTCAAATTCCACTGCATCCTCTACTACAATAATATCAGGCCAAGAAATCAGTTGACCCAAGTGGGGCTTGTGATAGTGTTTGATATACAAGATATTAACAATAGGATAAATGTGGATAGAATCCAGTAGTTTGAGTGTAATAGTGTTAGGAAGGACTTTTGTAATGGAATAGGGTTCAATCCATTTCTATGTCAACTTTGCTATATATAATAGCTTTAAATTGTCCATGGATAATCAAATAAAATCTTTCTTGAAATACTTCAAAGTGTGAGAATATATTTCTTTGGCTTTTCATTCCATCAAGGAACATATAGCATCTAGAGCAAACTTAACCTCCACAACCACCTTTCTACAACTTTCATACATCTCTAGCTATTTCTTTTGTTGGTTCTTCAATATCTATACATGATAGATAATTACATGTGATGTTGAAAGGAATGGTGCTGGTAGCAGAAGAAAGTGAGTTGTTGTGATGGAATTGGACTAGTTTTAACCAATGGGCTCATTGGTCTTGGCATGAAATAATAAAAAGATATAGAGATTATCCTAAATCTTGATTTACTCTCTCTGTTTGTCCATCAGTTTGAGGATAATATACAATTAAGATTTTCTATTTGATGCCAAGAAGTCAGCATAACTCTGAAGTAAACTCTAAAGTAAACTGTGGTCTATAATCAGAAACTATCATAAAAGAGAATTCATAAATACAAAAGATATTGTCTCTAAATAGAATAGCTAAGTTTTTATAATTAATTATTTTTGAACAAGAAATAAATATGACCTCTTTTGAAAATCAGCTAACAATAATAGAAATGAAGTCAAATCCAGATAAAAGAGAAAGGTTCATGACAAAATTTATTGAAATGTCCTCCCACAGTTTTGATACAACAGGCAAAGATTTCAACTTGCTGGCAGATAGCTTGTTTCCACTCTTTATTTGTACATACATGGAATATCTATCTATATAGTCCTTGACCTCTTTGGTAATACCAGGTCAAGTGAAATATTGAGTGAGAGAATATAAAGTACAGGCTTGCCTGTCATGTCTAGTGATGTGGTAATTATGGCAAATTGTAAGTAACTCCAAATGATGACTTTGTGTCAAGTCTGACCCTCTAGAATCAAGTTTAACTAGAGGGTACATGGTCCAATGGGGAAAGAGATCAGAATAGAGGAGGTCTAGAGTCCAAATGGAGAAAATCAAGAAGGAAAGATATAGGGATGAGGACATTGGTGCAGACCTAGCCTGCTGCATCTTTACCCAAATGAAGGAAGTGTTCTTTTTCATAAAATTATTCAAAGGATAAGCTACTGTAGTGAAATCAGAGATAAAGCATCTATAATAGTTACATACATAAGCCAAGAAAGGCTTGTATGTCTTTGAGTTTCTGGAGAACTGGCCACTCAAAAATGCCTAAGATTTCTCTTACATCTCAACACTGTTTTTCAATACAGTCATCCCAAGATAGTCTACCTTTTCTTTGAAGAAGTAATATTTCTTGGATTTTGCATAGAGATCATTCTTCCTAAAGTATTGCAGCACTTCCTTAACCATGTCTACATATTTGCTATATGTATGTCCTTTCATGAAAATCATAATATCATCTAGATAAATTAAAATGATCATATATATATCATTAAATATATTGTTTATCATTTGTTAAAAAGTCTCAAGAGTGTTAGTTATTCCAAAATACATTATGACAGGTTCATAGGTGCTAATAGGAGTAGTAAATGGTACCATGGGGATCTCTACAAAACAATTATATTGCTTTGATCAAATTTGTTGAAAACAGACATTTTGCAGACATCTGTTTTGAAGGTATTCCATTTTCCCATATTTGAAATAGACACCCCTGGCTCATTGCCAGCCAATGTGCATAGATGCACTGTAACTGAATTGGGTATCAGTTGGCATGAATATTGATGCTTGGGGAGATGATGGACCAGGTGGTGGAGTATAAGAATATGGTAGGAAACTCTGAGGCATGGAGTTGGAAATAGAAATGAGTGGGTAGTGGAACGAGAATCAAGAAGATAAAAATGGAGTTTGAAATGGCAGCTCTCTTTTGATTACTATTCTTTTAAACATTTGGCCTATGTGTTTGTAGCATTGTTTTAGGTCCACAGAATCTAGATTGTCTATGTTGAGCATTGTTCAATATACCCCTACATAGATTTTCTAGAATATGTTATATAACATGATGTTCCTGACATGTGCATCTGTGATTTCTGCTTCTTTTTGCAGTATTACAAAATTTTTCAAGAAAATGTCTATGGATATTAATCTAGAAGAATCATTTGATTAAACACTCCAACATGCTGAAGGAGGGCCAGGTAGCTTTGCCTACTCAGAGTCCTGTCAGAAATCTCTCTATTACTTCTATTTTTTCCTTATCTCTTTTATATTGCTGCAACATCATGAAGGCAAACCTGCAGCATCTTTCTCCAACCATGGCAGTATGGCTACTGTGTGAACTTTATTGGTAGACCATCTCTTCTCAGGGGCTCTTTTTAAAGCAGTAAGGATAGAAGAAAACAAAAACAGGTAAACTGTATAGATAGCTTCTAGTGCATTATGGGAAACAGCAACATTATTCTTGTTTATTATGGAAGACTATCATATATGTAGCAATGGATCTGAGATTGCTTTCCTTTACCTTCAAGTGGCAAACTTTTTCCTTTAAACCTAGGACCCAGCTATCAGCAGTTCATTATTAGTGTCCAGTGGTTTCAAAGAGAAATGGTTCAACAGGTAAATACTACTATTAGGTACCAGTAGGTGGGCATGAATAGCTTTGATCAAGTGCTATGGTATACCTTATAACATTGGGCAACACCTGGCTACTGACTATTTAGTGATGAGAAATGAAGATGAGGAATAGGGTTAACCTTAATCTCATACACAAATGAACAAACAGGAAGTGGAAATGAAGAATAAGAGTTGCACCTTAGTAAGATGATAATGATAAGATTTGCATAGTTTGGCTAATGGAAGCCCTCTTCTTTTTCAAAAGAAACCCTCTATGAGGACAAATGAGTTTCACATTCACACTTCCCATCTTCTCCCTCACTATCCTATATAGATTTTCTATTGAGGCACTGATCCTAGTAGAACTCAATATAGCCAACAACTTGTGGAGCAACAACAAGAACAACAATTGATAATGAGTATCCTTCTACTCATCTTACTCTTCTTTGTCATCATTATTCTTATTATTTTTCTTCTCATGTGTATTCATTAAAATCATCAAGAAAATTAAGAGTCCAAATTTTATTCTCTTCAAGAAATAGAGATACCCCCTCTTCAAGTACCACTGCCAGTACAACAAATAGGAAATTGTTCTCCTTTCAGCTCCAGTATCTATTTAGTACAAGTATATGGTTTTCCTAGACCTTATACAGTCTCTCAAGGTGAACAACACTGTTTAGCACAATCTATAGAAGATTACTGCTATACCATCCTATCTATCTTGTGGTTATCAACAATCATATATCAATCATATCATACCCTTTGAAAATTACATCCAATGAACAGACCAAAGTTTGCTAAAGAACTCAAATCAAAAGGCAAGTCCAAAGGTAAGGAGAGACAATTCAAAAAAATCAAGGAAAGTGTTGGCGTGAAGTATTAGAGGAGCATGTTGCAAGCACAGTGCAACCAAGAAGAATGACAGTGATGGAAATAAAGTTGAGTTGGTTGGAGTTTGAAGTGTCAGCTCAATCTAATAAAATAGTCTTATACATATATTCTATATTATGGCAGAGTTCTAATGCTCATCTATGATGCACCATCAGCTAGGCGGATAAACCAGCCTGTCTGAGAGCTCTGGTATTGGGATCAGATCCCAAGTCAGAATCAGTGTAAGTGACTAGCCCTGCTTGGGGGCTCTTTTGCGGGGTTTGCTGACTGCTTTATCAATGTGATCTTTGTGAAAGACAAAGTAATATCACTGAGGCAGAAGGGTAGGAGTTGGCTTGGAACAGTAATCCCACAGCATTTTATGATTTTTTTTTTCAATGTAGTCGCGCTGATCTATCAGGATCATGTAGCCTTGATATCTAATTTGCATGTAGAGGAGTCATTTGCTCGACCAAGATCCTGCCATTCCTATTTCTTCATGAATTTGCCTTTGATCTCATCAACCATTTTATTGATTAGGCCATAGAATAAAGCATTGTCTATATAAAAAAACAGCAACAACTATGGATGTGCCTTTCTTTGATAAAGGAAGATGTGTACGGCTGTAGAGCGCATACTTCATGCAGAGCACTTTATGCTCTTTCCCAGGAACTCCAAAGCATTCAGATTGCATCATGTCTCTCTCCTTTGAGCATGCCATATGTGTGGCTTGTACTGCAACCTGCTCATGGACAGAGTGTCTCAAAGAAGCAAGAGGGAATAAGATATGGTGATCCAGGGCCTTGTTTCCACGGGGTGGAAGGCGATGTAGGCCCAGGACGTGGAGAAGGCATGCAGGAAGAAGAGACAGGTGGAGGGAGTGGGATTCCATAATGGGGGACTATTGTAAAGGATGGGAATGGTCATCATCATCAAAGCAAGGTGGGGGAAGAGCAGGCCTTGAAAAGAGTACATATGCCTACTAGCATGGCCTGGGGTAAAGGGAGCGAGGATAACACCATCAATAATGGTGACAATGAGTCCTCCAGTATCGCCATGTATCTTGGTACCATGAGGGAGCAGCTGTCCAATAGAAACCAGTTGGACACCAGAGTTAGGTATATAGGCAACTTTGTGTAGATCAAGAATATGTGATTTACCCTCATTATCCAAGGAGGTGAGAGGATCAATTTCTGAGGGAGTATCAACCATTGTGGTAGTAAAGATCTCACCCCCTTGCTGCTGCTGTTGGAAGGTGGAGTTTACATTCAGTATGCAACTCAGAAATTCAACACTCCCCCATGTTTTGTACCAATGCTATTGCATGGTTGCATGGTGTGATATTCTTTTGGAACTAGTTCTTCCACTGGCATCTGATTTGGCTTGGGAGAGTCTTCTTTCCTGAGAGCATGTATGTGTTGAATTGAATCTCTTTCTTCTGATTCGATTTGATGTATGAATGGAGATTTATCGTTCAACACATTACAGTCTATTGTGGTGACTTGAATGTTTCTGTTCCTTGATTCATTAACAGAACCATGAGGTTACCTTGGTAGTCTGAGTCTATGACTCCTGCACCAGTGTGGATTCTAAATTTGACTACTAGTTCACTTCTAGGAGGAGTTCTTCTGTAGGCATCTAAAGGTATTGCCATTTGAATATTAGTGTTGATGACAGATTGCTGTCCTGGTAAAATATCTTTAGATTTGGAGGAGTAAAGCTCTAGACCTGTGGCGTGTTCTGATCTGTGGATTGGAATTTTTGCATTTTCAGATGTTTTTTGAACTGGTAATTTTGAAGGTGGAGAGGGTTGCATAACTTGTTTGGGAATGATTTTGCACACTTGATGGAACAAGGAAGGTCTTCATCTTCATCTTCCGAATCCGTGTCTAAGGCTTGGACTTTTCTTGATTTCTTGAATCTTCTGTCCATACCTTTTGACTTACCTTTGATCTAAGTTCTTTGTGAATTTTAATCTATTTATTGGATGAAACTTGCAAAGGTGTGAATGTCTTCCTGTCTTGTGATATGTGACATTTTTTTGAGCACTTGTCTGCCTAATGTCCTTCTTTGCAGTTATAGCATTTTGCAATTTCCAGTACATCTATATCCATAGTATATTTGTCATGCTTGGACTGATATGGAAAAAAATTTATTGAGGAGGAGAATAGATGATATTCTTTCTTTGTTTGACTAATTTGTCAAATGACTTGAACTGTGTCTTCAACGGTGTTCCTTCGTTGTTTGGTTCAGAACATCTCTTCTATGATGTCCTAGGGATCCTTGTGTTGTTTTCTAACAACCAGACTCTGAATTGATCTGGAATACCAGATTGGGAGAAGAGGGTTTGCCATTTCGATACAAATGCATTGGTAGAGAGGCGATCTTGTCTGAATTGACTGGTTTCTCTAGTGCCCAATCCTTTTTGCAACTGTGGTCAGAAGGTGTCTTCAATCTTCCTTGTAAGGCATCACCAGCTTGTGAGATCAGAAGTTTGATCTACAAGTTTAGCAATTTCATTTTCAACAAAGTGTGATCCTTTGAATCCTTTTAATCTTGATAGGATTGCATAGACACATGCTTTGATGTGACCTCGGTTTTGAATTGTCCTCGGCGAAGAGGGTCTGGGGTAAGGATGGAGAATCGCTCTGGATTGAAATCTATCCATGCTTTAATCTTGGTCCACCGTTCTTCAAACTTTGATGGTGATCCATCATAAATTCCAGGGTCTGAAAATACTTCTATTTTCAAAGACCCTGCAAATAGTTGAGGTTCTGGCCAATTGGTCACTATTGCTCTAGTTGGAACTTAGAGAGGTGGAATCTCTATGTCTTGAAGAGAGTAAGATTTGATACCTTGTGTTTCTTGATGGGAATGTCAAATACAAGTGGTCAGAGATGTGATGAAAAGATCAATAATGAAAAGGAGAACAATGATTAGGATGATGTTCATCGATCACCAATCATTTTTATCATTGTTATTTCACAAATTATTGGCAATGTTGAGTTCAGCAGGTACTGGTGAGTCAATGGTGAATCTATGGGTGTGGTCAAGGGCTTTGAAAGAGAAGCAAATGAAAATGAATTGGTTTCTGTTCTTGAGGATGGTAGAGACAATGATTGCTGTGAAGCAAAAGAGGAGTGTAAGAGCTAGAACAAGAAGTGGAAATATAAAATTTATTTGTCTTCATGTAGAGTTTCTTCTGAGGAAGGAGTGTCTTCTTGTATAGGTCTCAGGATAATGTTGATTTCTACTTGTGCTGCATGAGCTCTGATTTGGCAGGCTCTTTCAGTGTAACCTTTGAGGATTTCTTGCTGTCTTTCCCTTGGAATAGATCAAAGGTGTTGAGGTAATTGTTGAGGAGCTTGAAAGTATTCTCTTAAGTTCTCAATAGGGGTGGTGTTGTTGTAGTGGTGGATTATGGTCTGGCTATCTCTGTCTGTGCTTAGCAGCAGGAAGCTGTTGTATGCCCAGCTGTATTTCTTCTCAAATAATATGGTCAATGTCTGTGTTGACCTATATCTCATGCAGAAGTTCATGGATACCAGAAGCAACAGGTGTAGTGTCTGATCCATGACAGAGTGAGTAAAGGATGGATGCTCTAAGGCAATTTTTTGATAATACATAGCTAGAGGGAAGCGGTTGGGTGTGGATGGAAGGTGGTTGTGGTATGGGGCATGGAGCTATTCTTATGTTCATCGTCTTCATATTCTTTCCAGTGAACAAGGGATTCAAGGTATTTATCTTTGAATTAAGAATCAACAATATATTCAACTTCATATTATTCTTTATGTTTTTCTATGATCAGAACTAGTCCAGGTTTGAATGTGGGTCAGCTGTGAAGGCATTCTTTGTATGGTTTGATGCATGATACATTTATAACTGGATAGATCTTCATTAATGAAAGAAGGCAAAGCTTGTAGGCATTGGTTCCTTTAATTTCAATGATATCATAAGGTCCAATCCATTGTTCTATTAATTTGCATGATATACAAGGCAACTTTAGACTTTTAGTTGAAAGCCAGACCTTATCACCAATAGCATACTATGGTGGCATTGAGCAGTGTTTGTCTGCTTGAGCTTTCATTCAAGTTTGTGCTGTCACTAAATTATATTTAACTTGATTAACTGTGTTTTTGATCTTATTAATGAAGTCATCACCAGCAGGTGCTTTAGACAGATGCTATTCAAATCCAAGTCTTGGTGGATAGGAATATGTGACATTAAAAGGTGCCTTCTGTGTAAAAGTTTGCCTTTTTGAGTTGTATGAGAATTGTACAATTGGTAACCATTCAATCCATTTGTGTTGTTCTTCTGATGTGAAGATATGAAGATATTGTTGAAGGTTGTGATTCATGCATTTGATTTGTCTGTCTGTTTGTGAATGAAAAGCTGTGGAAAGTTTTGGTGTGATTCCTAGCTTTTTGCACAAATCTTTTATAATATGTAATGCAAATTGTGGTCCACAATCTGAGGTTATTTTTTGGGAAAGGCCATGGGATTTCCAGATATGTGTTAGATAAAGTTTTGCTGTTTCAGTTGTGGTGATTGCTTTGTTGCAAGGCATGAATTCTGTTTCTTTTGAAAATCTGTCAACTACAACCAAGATGGAGTCATATCCATTTTGGCAAATCTGTGATGAAATCAGTAGTGATGTCTTTCCATGGTCCATCCAGTATTGGGAGCGGTTGAAGTTTTCCTGATATTGCAAGATTTGAATCCTTGAATTGTGCACAGCAATCACAGTGTGAAATATAATCTTTCACAAATGTGGGGAGGTGTAGCCAAGTATATGATTATTGGATCAATTCTAGTGTTTTGTCATAATCTGAATGTCCTGCAACTGGGGTGTCATGGTGTAATTATAGGATTTCCATTTTAAGATCATGATTATCTAGTATGATGAGCTTGTTGTTGTTGTAATGAGGTTCTTCTATCTTTTTGACCTCTTCTCAAATGAATACATTATCTATGTTGATTTGAACTGTTTTGATCATGGAATCAGGGATGATTTGGATTCCTTGATTGTCTTGATCTATTCCATTGGTGTGATTTTCTCTTTTGGTAAAGCATTTTCTTTTACCATTTGAATTCCTGCCTTGTGAATCCATTTTAAATTGAATCTTGATAGATATTGGGCCCATCATGCTTGTCTTCAGTTTAGATTCTGACATTGCATAAACCATTGAAGGTTTGCATGATTATTCCAGATTTCAAATTCTTAATGTGCTCCTTCAGGGTAGTATTGCCATTGTTCCAATGCTCTGATGACACTGAGCATCTCTTTATTTACTACAGGGTAATTGTGTTCTGCAGGGTTACAGGAATAAAAGAAGTATGCAATTAGATGCCATTTGTCATTTATTTGAATAGAAAGCACTACACCTGAGTAAAGTCAGAGGTATCTGTTTCTAGGTGGAATTGTGCATTTATATTAGGATATGCAAGAATTGGAGCCATGGTGAATCTTTGCTTAAGTTCATCAAAGGCTGATTCTTGCAATTCTGTTCAAATAAGTGATGTATCTTTCTTGGTTAGATCTATAAGTGGTCTTGTGAGTTTGAAATATCTATTGATGAATCTTTGGTAAAAAAAATTGCTAATCTGAGAAAACTTCTAATGGCTTTGATAGAGGAAGGCATAGATCATTTGAGGATAGCTTTCACTTTCATGTCATCCATCATAATTTCATTTTTATTTATGATAATTCCAAGAAATTTGACTTCTTTGGTTCTGAAGATACACTTTTCAAGTTTGACAAAGAGGTCATTCTTGTCTAGGAGTTTGAGAACTTGAAGAACTATTTTGTCATGTTCTTTAGTGTCATTGGTCTTTGTAAAGATCATGAGATCATCCATATAGATGACAACTGTTGCACCCATATCTATGAATATTTCCTTCATCATGGTTTGGAATATTGCTGGGGAATTGCAGAGTCCAAAGAATGTTATGAGTGGTTCATAGGATTCTCTGTGGCATGTGAAAGTGGCTTTTCATTTGTTACTTTCTTTGATGCATACATTGTTGTATTCCCAATGTAGATCCATTTTTGTGAAAAGTTTTGCACCTTTAAGCTTGTCAACAAGTTGGAAGATGAGCAGCAAGAGGTAGTTGTTCTTGACAGTGTGTTCATTAAGATAATGATAATCTTGCACCATTCTTTTTCATTCATTCTTCTTTAGAACAAAGTATATTAGAATAAGCAATAGATAACTGGATTATATCTTATTGGTTAAGAATAACTAACCTAATCCTTGCATATGGTGTGAGATAAAAGTGACTTGTGCCATTGGCTTGACAAAGTAGGGCTATGGGTTGTGCTGGGGTTGAGGGTATAATATTATAAATAAGTGATAATAGATAAAAGTCTAGATTATTGGCTGTGCTTGATGGGTCTGGGCTATAATGTCATGGTGACATCATGGGTTTGGATGTGCCCATCATGTGACTTATCATGTGATGTGGCTGTGTAAGTCACATGACCTATGGAGACTTGAGTTGAAGAGAACAAAAAGAGGAGTAAAGAAAAAATGATGAAAAAATATGAATAAAATAAGAGAGAGATATAGCATTTATAGCATGAAGTAGCTGAGCTATCCATAACAAAAAGAGCAGACAAAAATTCAGATCCATAGGAATTAACTCATATACATCCTCTACAGAAGATTTTAAGATTAGATCTTTCTCAAAACAAGATATTATTATGTCTATCTGAATTGCTCCCCTTAGATTTCATCATTGATTTGTCAAAACTTCCACACTTCTAGATAGTGGAGTCAACACCATGTTCATTGATCAAACATGGACCAAGAAAATTTAATTACCCCTCAAGCAGCTTCCAAAATCAATAAAAGTCTATAACATGGATAAAATCCCAAACTCTGCTAGAAACATTATCCATGCAGCAGAAATCCTCATATACTATCAAGGACACTGAACATGTTATTGCCAAAGTCACTAATTTAGGAAAACACCAGCTCATTCTTGGTTACACATGGCTTAAATGCCATAGCCTAGAAATTGATTGAATAATTGGAATAATCAAATTATCAAGATGTCCCATAGACTATACTATGCTAAATAATAAATCTGCATTTATATATCAAATCAAATCAGAAGAACAAGATTCAATTCAATACATACATGCTCTTAAAGAAGACACTTCCAAGCCAAAGGAGACCCTACTAGAAGAACTTATTCCAAAAGAATACCATAAGTACCTTTCTTTTGAGCCAAAGAAAAGTTGAATTATCCCTTCATCTTCTAATGAACAACAAGAAGTTACAGACTTCATCAATGACCAATTACAAAAATAATATATCAGATCCAGCAAATCTCTACAAATATCACTAGTATTTTTCATTCCAAAAAAAGATGGACAAAAAAGAATGGTGCAAGACTATCATTATCTTAATGAACACACTGTTAAGAACAACTATCCCTTGTCACTCATATTTCAACTTATTAATAAGCTTAAAGGTACAAAGCTTTTTACAAAAATGAATTTATGTTGGGAATATAACAACATACACATTAAAAAAGGTGATGAATGAAAAGCCACTTTTATGTGCCACAGAAGATCCTTCAAACCTCTTGTGATGTTCTTTGGACTCTACAACTCCCTAGTAACTTTCCAGACCATGATAAATAAAATATTCACAGACATGGGCACAACAGTTGTCATCTACATGGATGACCTCATGATTTTCACAAAGACTAATGACACTAAAGAACATGACAAAATAGTTCTTCAAGTTCTCAAGCTTTTAGATGTGAACAACCTCTTTATCAAACTTGAAAAATATACCTTCAAAACCAAAGAAGTTGAATTCCTTGGAATAATCACAAATGACAATGGAATTAAAATGGATGACATAAAAGTGAAAGCTATCCTTGAATGGCCTACACCTTCATCTGTCAAAGCCATCAGAAGTTTCCTAGGATTAGCAAATTTCTATCAAAGATTCATCAATGGATATTTTAAACTTGCAAGACCACTCATTGATCTAACCAAGAAAGACATACCATTTGTTTGGACAGAATCACAAGAATTGGCCATTAATGAACTCAAACAAAGATTCATCACACTTCCAATTTTTGTATACCACAACATAGATGCACAATTTTGCTTGGAAACAAATGTGTTAGACTTTATATCAGGTGCAATGCTCTCTATCCAAATAAACAACAAATGGCATCCAGTTACATACTCCTCATACTTCTTTAACATTGCAGAACACAACTACCCTATAGTGAATAAAGAGATGCTTAGTGTCATTAGAGCATTGAAGCAATGGTAACATTATCTTGAAAGAGCATATTACAAATTTGAAATTTGGAATGATCATGCAAATCTTCAATGGTTTATGCAATATCAGAATCTAAACCAAAAACAAGCATGATAGGTTCAATATCTATTCAATTTAAAATAGATCCATAAGGTAGAAACTCAAATGGTAAAAGCAGATGCTTTATCAAGAAGAAAAGACCATGCTGACAAAATAGATCAAGACAATCAAGAAATCCAGATCATCTCTGATTCCATGACTAAAACAATTCAGATCAATACAGATGATACATTCATCTTAGAAGAAGTTAAAAAGATAGAAGAATCTCACTATGACAATAACAGGCTCATCATACCAGATGATCATGACCTCAAAATGGAAATCCTCCAATTACATCATAACACTCCAGTTGCAAAATATCCAAGATATAACAAAACAATAGAATTGATCCAACAATTGAAATGGCCAACTTACTATTTAAATCTTGCTAGACTTCAAAGGCAATATTGGTCAAGTGCTAATAAGACAATAGGCTGGTGGTGCTGAAGTAAGCATCAACCTGAGTCTAGGTGTCCAGGGAATCTGCCACTATATCTTCAGACAGTGGGGATTATCTAATAGAAAGTGGAAAAAACTCCAAGAAGAACAAGATTAAAGAAGATGCCTTTAGTTTGGCCACCTTATATACTATTCAATTAGAACTCCAAAGCAGAGCTTAAAAGTACATTAGGGTAGATAATAGATAATTGGATCATATTCTATTGGTTAGAGATAACTAATCTAACTCTTGCACATGATATAAAATAAAAGTGACTTGTGTTATTGGCTTGACAAAGCAGAGCTATGGGTTGCTGACTGAGCAATGACTCAGTGCTGTGCTTTAATGAGTCACTATCTTGTAATAAGGGTTGCACTAGAATTGAGGGTATGATATCATAGATAAGCAATAAGAGATAAGAGTCTAGGTTGTTGGCTATGTTAATGGATCTTGACTATGATATTATAATGACATCATGGATCTGGATTGTGTTCATCATGTGACTTGTCATGTGATATGGCTATGTAAGTCACATAATCTGTGAAGACTTGAATTAAAGGAAATGAAAATGAGAGTCAAGGAAAAATAATAGAAAAATAAAAATAAAATAAGGAAGATATGTAGCATTTGTAACAACAATCATATACATGGCCACATCTTTCTACATCTGTGAAAGATTATATTTTATGCTATAATCACTGTGCACAATTTAAGGATTCAAATCTTGCAATGTCAGGAAAACTTCAACCACTTCCAATATCTAATGGACCATGGCAAGACATCTCTGCTGATTTCATCACAGATCTTCCAGCATCCAATAGATACAACTCCATCTGGATCATAGTTGATAGATTTTCCAAAGAAATAGAATTTGTGCCCTGCAACAAAATAATCATTGCACTTGAAACAGCAAAACTCTATTTGATACACATATGGAAAATCTATGACCTTCCCTGAACAATAATCTTGGATTGTAAATCACAATTCACATCATATATCATGAAAGATTTGTACAAAAAGCTAGGAATCATACCAAAACTCTTCATAGCTTTTCATTCACAAACAGATGGACAGACAGAATGCATGAATCACAACCTTCAACAATACCTCCATATCTTTACATTAGAAAAACAACACAAATGGATTAAATGGTTACCAATCACACAATTCTTATATAACTCAAAAAGGCAAACCTCTACACAGAAGACACCTTTTGATATCACACATTCCTACACCCCTCAACTTGAATTCAAACAACATCAGTCAAAAGCACCTGTTGCTAATGACTTTGTTGATAAAATCAAAGACACAGTTGAACAAATCAAGTAAAATTTAATGACAGCACAAATTCAAATAAAAGTTCAAGCAGACAAACACTGCTCAATAGTACTACAATACATTATTGGCAATAAAGTCTGGCTTTCAATCAAAAACATAAAGCTACCTTATGCATCACACAAATTAATGGAACAATGAATTGGACTATATGACATTATTAACATCAAGGAAATCAATATCTATAAACTTTGCCTTCTTTCATCAGTAAAAATCTACCCAGTTGTAAATGTATTGTGCATCAAATCATACAAAGAATGCTTTAAGAGTCAACCCACATTCAAATCTGGACCAGTTCTGATTATAAAAGATCATGAAGAACAAACTAAAGTTGAATATATTATTGATTTAAGATTCAAGAGCAAATATCTTGAATATCTTGTCTACTGGAAAGGATATAAAGAAGATGAACACACATGAAAACCTGCTACTAATATCCAAAATGCACCAGATGCAGTAGCTAAGTTCCACAAGTCACAATCAAGTGTACTCTAATGATTTTGAATATTTGAAGCACAATTTTTCAATATCTTCTATCATTGTGGAAAACCAATTCCTGAAAGATTGATACTTCTTTTCAATTGCCTGGAAGTTGATCTTTAAAAAGGGGATAGTGTTACAAATGCTACATATCTCCTTTATTTTATTCCTATTTTATTATTATTTTTTCCTTACTCATCTTCTTATTCTCTCCAATTTAAGTCTCCACAGGTCATGTGACTTACACAGCCACATAACATGACAATTCACATAATGGGCATATCCAGATCCATAATGTTATCATAATATCATAGTTAAGATTTATTAACACAGCCAATAATTTAGATTTTTATCACTTATTATTGATTTATGACATCATACCCTTAACCCTAGCACAACCCTTATCACAAGATAGTGACTCATTAAAGCACAGCACTGAATCATTGCTCAATCAAAAACCCACAGCCCTACTTTATCAAGCCAATGATATAAGTCACTTTTATTATATATCATATGCAAGGGTTAGGTTAGTTATTTCTGACCAATAGGATATGATCTAGTTATCTATTACCTATCCTAATGTACATTAAAGCTCTACTTTGGAGTTCTAATTGAATAGTATATAAGGTGGCCAAACTAGATATATCTTCTCTAGTCTTGTCCTCCTTGGAGTTTTCCCCACTTTCTATTGAATAATTTCCACTGTCCAAAAGTATAGTGGCAGATTTTCTAGACACCTGGACTCAGGTTGATGCTTACTTCAGCACCACCAGCCTATTGTCTTATTAGCATTTGACCAATATTGCTTTTGAAATCTAGCAAGATCCAAATAGTAAGTTGGCTGTTTCACATGATTTGTAAGGATTCAAGTCAAAGAGAATGAAGGAGGAAGTAAGGGAAAGATGATAAAAAATAGAAATAAAATAAATGAGATATGTAGCATTTATAATAAAATCAAGGGAAAAAAACCAATATTTTGAAACAACCAGATAAAAATAAGATCTATGGCTTGAAGAAAATATTATATAAGGATATATAAATAAGGCAAAGGATCATAGACATTGAATGATAGGTGAGGATAGATGTGGCAATACTAACATAAATGGAAGTGGTGATGAAAATTTGAGTATAGAGTAATAGAATAAATCCTAGCATTATGTAACTTTGAGATCTATAGCCCAGAGCCATATCACAGGTAGATAGAGAGTTATCCTATTTAATAAAGACAAAGGTGCCACTCTTGGAATGAGTGGCAAAAAGTAATGATGGAAGGTGATATAATGGTGGCTAAAGCAGTGTTAATTGATGATATCTTGGTGAGTAGTTAGTATAATTAAATGTCCTGTTCCTAGTACCAGGCTTATTGTAAAAGAATATATGCTAGTAAAAAAGAGAAGAATAATATTGATAAGGTAGGGTTAAAAGTATATGTGTAGTGATGAGTGAATTATTTCCAATAGTAGTTGAAGTGGGGCTTGATATGGTAAGGGATAGAATCAGTAATGAAACAGAATGCTATTCAGTCTATATATTACATTGTTTACTCAAAGCTTTATTTACTTATATATATTCACAAGTCCTAGAAACTATATTAATATAGTAAAGTAACAATAATTGTTTTGTAACTACTTCAATTGATATAGAAACTGAAGGCAAGATAACAATCAATTTATCTTTCATACCTTGAGATTTGAATAGCACCTGCACTGGACCAAGTGCATATCTGATACAGCTACCATTCACATTATAGCTCAAGCTAAGTTCCTAATTTTCTGAATTATAAAATAGGCCACTTTAAGAAATTTTGTTTTTTTATAATAGAAAGTTAGGTATTATATTAGAAGTGGAAGATTCTAATTATAAAACATGAAAGATGGAAAAATGAAACAGAGAGTATTTGGTAAATGTAGCATAAAAGAGAGAGTATCTAGTTGGACAATAAAAAAAGATTTAGGATTCATTTTAGAGAATTTTTGAAAGGATTGGATGGACTAGAGATAATTGGCTTTTATGTATATCAAATCTCCAAGTTTGAAGTCTGGAGCAGGGAAATTGTTATCTATGTCTCTTGCACTTCTTAGAAAGGAGCTTACTATCTTTACCAAATTTAAAGGAGATAAAAGGATCAGACCAAGAATTACCACTCTTCTTATTGTTTGCTTTGGAGTTTCTGGAGTTGTTAGAAAACTGGTTGAGAGCCTTGAACTTGTTGTCCTTTGGCTTAGTGGAGTTTGTGGAAATAGTAGAGTTTGACATTTTGAATGATTGCTAATTGTTAGAGCTGGAGCTAAAGATGAATTTGTTAGCCTAAGCAATTTCATTTTTATGCTTTTAGTAATAGTGATCAATTTATCCTTGATGTAGTTTGGAAATCTGATATAGTAACTCTGGTAAAGAGCACCTGGACTCCAGTTATGAACCTGGAATGCAAGTTGATTTCATTTAATATTATATTTGATGATATATTGGATGTCCTTCATATATAGTTGCTCAAGCTGAGCTTTTGTATCCACAATGGAATTATGGGAACTAAAGTTAGACTGGAGTTTAAATAGAAATGATTTTCAATTATTCATTCAAAGAGAATAACTCTTTGTAGGTTTATCTCCAAGAAGACCTGGTTTGAAATACTCCAAGCTTTGAAATAAAATTAAGCAAAAGTTACCTTGGCCATGTCTGTTTTATAGAACTTGGAATTAGCTTGGAAGATTAGTTCATATTGAACAATAAAAGAATGGAGTTTCTTTAGATTATGTCCATCAAATAGATCTGATTTTTGAACCTTAGTCTGGATATTGTTGGAGCTCTATCTCTAGTGCAATGTCTTCTTTGTCAAGTGCCATATTGACTTAGTAGGCTGAGCAAAAGGTTTATAGGCAAGAAAAACATTGTTTCAACCAACAAAAGAATCTTTTGCAAAAAGATCAGAGTATTCACTGTCATTGTTATCATTGTCATCACCACCATTATTATTACCATCATCTCTGAAATTCAAGAATTTCAAATTGTTAGGTTTGGCATGTTCTTGGACCTTCTTATCATTCTCAATGTTCTGGAAATGGAGTTTAAGGGAATTCTCAAAGTCATCTAAAAGAGAAGTTAGCAGAGAAAGGTGGTTTTGACTACCAAAGACAGTAGAGATAGAGCCACCACACTTGGCTGACAATTTGATGAATTTGCTAGAAACATCATAGAAGCTACCAAAGGCAGTTTGTAAAATATTAGAACATCATGCAAAAGTACAAGTAGATATAGGTGATAGATCCTGTGTAAGAGTTAGTATAAATATACTGTCAAGTCTGGAATCTCTGGAGTCAAATTTAATCAAAGGAAGCATATTATAGAAGGAAGAGGAGTCAGAATAGAGCCAGACCAAAGTCTAGACAGATCACCAAAGAAATAGAATATAGAGGTAAGGATTGTTGGCATAGACTTATGTGTTATATCCTTGCATAGATCTAGGACCTTGTATTTGAGAGAAGCAAAACAAAGATTAGAGGTCAAACAAGAAAGAGAGAGACTTAGTTCAATATTTGTACTGGAAATATATATAGATTAGATAAAAATCTATATATATTCAAAGATAGAAAGAGATCATATGGGACAAGGTTAAAATATAGGATAAAACAAATGTAAAACAAAAGGAAAGTAAGGATGAAATAGAGATAAAACAAGAGTAAAACAGAAGGAAGCAAATATCAAACATAACTGAGAATGATAGAAGTACTAGTCTAAGCTAGTCTGGATTGGAGATGAACTCTAAGAGAAGTCTGGCATATTGAATGAGATTTGAAGGATGTTTGAGAGCAGAAGCAGCTGAAGAGGGTAGGAGTATGTTAGAAGATGGAATATAATACCATAATGGAAGTTTTAAGTTCTTTGTAGACAACCAGACTTAATCTCTGATGAAGTATTCAGCATTGGAGTATTTTTGGCCTTTTATTTCATTAAGAAGTGAGTTTGGTCTAGGATGGCTTTTACTTCCATATGCACTTTTCCACAACTTTTATACATATCTCCAGCCACACCTTTAACTTGTTCTTTGAAGCCCATTCATGATAAATAATTTCAGGTGATATTGAACAGAATAGTTCTAGTGGCAGATAAAAGAAAGTTGTTGTAATAAAATTGGATGAGTTTGACCCATTCAGCCCATTGATCTTGGCACATGGCTATGAAAAGGTAAAGATATTGTCCAAGATCTCTATTGATATATTTGATCTAACCATCTATTTGAGAGTGATATATCATAAAGATATTTTGCTTGATGTCAAGAAGTCTACACAACTCTATAGTGAACTCTGAGGTGAATTGTGGCCTATAATCAGAGACTGTAATGAGGGATAATCCATAAATGTAGAAAATATAATCTCTAAATAAATTTGCCAGCTTCTTTGAGAAGATGGTCTTTTGATAAAGTGTAAATATCACTTCTTTAGAAAATCAATTAACAACAATGCAAATCAAATCAAATTCAAAGAAGGTTGGAAGGTCTATAATAAAGTCCATGGAAATGTCTTCTTATAGTTTGGATATTACAAATAAAGATTCTAACTGACCTACTGGGAGTTTGTTACTGTTATAATAGATCCAAGTAGGACCTACCATAATCTCTTAGGATCTAGAATTCAAGATATCAGGAAGATATTGTGCTTGGTCAAGGTTTAAAGGGAATGGTGTTTGATAACAACTATGTACTAGCAGATGCTTGCCAAGGTCAAGAGTTTATTCTATAGACAAAGATTCAAAGATTCAAGGATGATCTAGTAGTTGCTAGGCTGTATGAGGTTTTAAAGAAGCAGTCACTTAGGGTAGACTAATGATTCCAAAGAGGTCAAGATACAAGATTGAGAATGAAAGAGAAGAACAAGAGTGAAGAGTTAAATAAAGAAGAAGAGGTAAGTTTATATATTTTATAGTATAGTAAGTTTAGGGCAGGTATGGAATGAAATAGAAGGTGAAAAAATACCTACTGACTAATCAATAAGTAGTGCTAACAAAGAAAATCAGAAATATAGTCAAAGTGAATAAGTTAGCATAAAAAAGAATAAAGGTAAAAAAAAAGGCCTAGATAAGGATTGAACTCTTGCCCTGATCCACTATGTTATAGTTATATTATCCTACTAGATAAATAAAGTAAAGACTGAAAGAGAAAAATGAAAGAAAACAAACAAAATATAACATTACCCCCTATTCAAGGAAGTGAGTTCTTGATTATACAAGATTATAATTCACTATAAGAGACCTCTGGGAAATCACAGGTGTTGGCCCAGCTAACTAAATCAATAACATTGTCTCTGTAATCTAGCAATGGAAAGCAAGAAGGGGAAATAGAAAGAGAGTGACACTCTTTAGTAGATATATAAGTGATGCAACTATGGCCACAGTGACAAAAAGAGGAGGATTGGAAGGAGCAAGAGGTGTTAAAAAAGATAGACAATAAAGGAGATTGATAACACAGGAACAATGATATTGGAGGTGTCCAGGAATCCATTTGAGACAGAATAAGCATTAAAAGACTAGACAATTGATTTAAATGTGTTCAAAGTAATGACACTAGAAGCAAGTATCATGATATTGGAGATAAGTAGAATCAAATGAAATATTATTTCTGTCAACTCTCCTATTCCACTGGCTTTAGCTTATTCTGCCTAGATCAGTTCCTTTATATTCAAGGGTGATAAGAAAATAAAATAGATTAAAAAAGGAGTGAGCAGAGTTAGTGGGAGTTCACTTTTTTATTTAAATTATACCATCAAGAAATTCATCCATTTGTAGCTGATAAATTATTTGCATTAGTTCTACAGAAGCTATCTCATATACATCTTTGATGATTTTTATAAGATAGGTAATAATTGCATTAGGAGTGATAGCTTATTTCAGAAGCTTGAGATACTCTATTTGAAGGATGACTTAGTGAAGAGTGTTAAGTGGAGAGTCAGCATCAACATGACCATTAAAAAGAAGAGAGTAGTGGAGATTAAGGATATAAAATAGCAGGTCAGTTGTGTATGTGGGATTAGACTTTTCATTCCTAATTCAATGGACATGGATTAGAATATCTACTGCTACAATGGCAGTGGAACAAATGGAGGTCAAAGAGATGTTGGCAATGCTAGTAGATGTGTGATATTATTGTTTATTAGTAAGGGTGGCAGACATCTAGCCAGGAGAGACAAGAATAGAAGAGAGTTTTGAAATATTTGAAGATGAGAAAAAGGAAATAGGTGAGGTAGAGAAAAAGAAAATGATCAAAGCAAAGAGTTTAGAAACTTGAGATATAATAGGTAAAAAAGAGAAAAACTATTTTAAGAGAACATAGAAAGATAATATTTTTTACTATTTGTAAATATTTAAGATTTTTCTTAGAGATTCAGGAGTCTTCTTTTGGAGCATATCCTTTTCATTGGATCAGGAGGAAGTGAGCAGAGGGTGGCCCTTTGTAATGTAATATCTACTCTATTTTATTCTTCTTTACCATCAATTAATTTAGATGGTGGTACTGGAATACTTTTCCATGGATAATATTTTTTCAATAAGATATAAGTAAGGAAGTATAGAAGACCAGATGTATTTTCTAGTTCTTTGGTAGTTTGTGTTGGTAGATAATAGAGGATAGAATCTTGATGATAATAAAGAGTTCTTCATGTTTCAGTACAAACTTGAAATTTGCCACAGATATTTTGTGATTTCTGGCTTTTAGCCAGATTTTGTCTTCTTTGATAAATGGAAAGAAATGAAAGTGAGAACAGAATGCCATGACCTAACAGATGAGTCTATGGATTGTAAAGAATAGTATCTTGATATATTTTTTTGCTGCAGGCATATCAGAAGCAGAGATGATGGTGAAAAGGATATGGGATTTATAGCCCATTATAAGAAAAAATAGAGTTTGACTGGTAACAAATTGGATATGGTGATTGTGGGCAAATTCTATAAAAGAAATTTTTTCAGATTATGAAATGGAATTATTTCCACAAAAGATCCAAAGAGAGGTTTCCACTTCTTGGTTTATATATTTAGTTTCTTCATCAAATTGGAGGTGGTAGATAGTAGAGAAAAAGAGGTTATAGTTCAGAAGTTTTCTTAGAGCACAAAAGAAAGAAGAAACAAACTATGGACTTCAATTTGAGATGACTTTGTTGTATAGGCCAAAGCAAAGATAAACTTTATGGAAAAAGAAAACAGATATTAAAGTGGAATATATCATTGATTTATGGTTTAAAGGCAAATGCCTTGAATATCTTATCTATTGGAAAGGATACAAAGAAGATAAACACATGGGAATTAGCTACAAATCTCAAAGATACATCTAATACAATAGCTAAATTCCACAACCTACAATCAAGCACATCATGTCAATTTTGAATGTTCAAAGCATAATTCTTCAACATCTTCTATTATTGTGGAAACCAATCCCTAAACAGTCAATACTTCCTTTCAATCACCTGGAAGTTGATCTTTAAGAAGGGAATAGTATTATAAATGCTACATATTTCTTTTATTTTATTTCTATTTTTTTACTATTTTTCTCTTGCTCTTTTTTTTATTCTCTTTAATTTGAGTCTTCACAGGTTACATAACAAGTCACATGATGGACACATCCAGACCCTATGACATTACAGTCCAAATCCATTAATATAGTCCTAGACTTTTATCTTTTATTGCTTATCTATGACATCACACCCTCAATCCTGGTGCAGCCCTTATCACAAGATAGTGACTCATCAAAGCACAGCACTGACTCATTGCTCAGTCAGCAATCCATAGCCCTACTTTGGCAAGCCAATGGCATAAATCACTCTTATCTTGCATCATATATAAGGATTAGATTAGTTATCTTTGATTAATAGAATATAATCCAGTTATCTATTATCTACCCTAATGTATATTCAAGCTCTGCTTTGGAGTGCCAATTGAATAGTATATAAGACAGCCAAACTAGAGGCATCTCCTCCAATTTTATCCTTTTTGGAGTTTTTCCTATTTTCTATTGAATAATCTCTACTATTTGAAGGTATAGTGGCAAATTTCCTGGACATCCAGACTCAAGTTAATGCTTACTTCAGCATTCCTAGCCTATTGTCTTATTGCAAGTATTAATATTGCTCTTTGGAGTCTAGTAAGATTTGAATAGTAAGTTGGCCATTTCAGTAGTTTTTATCAGACAAGTATACTAACTCACTTGAGTTAATACAAACACCTTTTCTTTTCCCAATAGCATTCATTCAACATGTCTAATCCAGCCTCACCTGGAGCTACTGTTGATATAGCATATATTACTCAACAAAAATAAGTAGCAGTGCTAACTGCTTTACAAAATGCCAAAGAACAACTAAATCAAGTTCAAGCTGAAAAAAACTAACTTGAAGGCAACCTTAGAACTGCTGCCATACAACTAGCAAATGCTATTACTTTTCAACAAGAAGCTGAAAACTGCTCTAAGCAATTTCTTGGCTTATATCAATAGACAGGAACAGAAACACAAAGCCAAAAATCTCAACCATTCATAGAATCTTTGAAGATAGAAGTATTTTAAGACCCTAGAACCTATAATAGATTCCCATCAAAGTTTAAAGAATGGTGGACCAAAATAAAAGCATGAATAGATTGCAATCCAAAGCAATTTACAATGCAAGTCCTGGATGCAATTGAACCAGGATGTTACAACACTGAAGTCAATATCAAAATGTATATCTATGAAATCCTATTTGAAATGGCCAACTTACTATTTGAATCTTGCCAGACTCCAAAGGGCAATATTAGTTAAATGCTGATAAAACAATAGGCAAGTGATGCTAAAGTATGCATTAACCTGAGTCTAGGTGTCCAGGAAATCTGCCACTATATCTTTAGACAGTGGAAATTGCCCAATAGAAAGTGGAAGAAATTTCAAGAAGAATAAGACTAGAAGGGACACCTTCAGTTTGGCCATCTTATATACTATTCAATTAGAACTTTTAAGCAGAGCTTAAAAGTACATTAGGATAAGTAATATATAACTGGATCATATCCTATTGATTAGAGATAACTAACCTAACCCTTGCACATGGTGTGAAATAAGAGTGACTTATGCTATTGGCTTGACAAAACAGGGCTGTGAATTGCTGACTGAGAAATAAGTCATTGCTGTGCTTTGATGAGTCACTTATCTTGAGATAAGGATTGTACTGGAGTTAAGGATATAATATCATAGATAGACAATAAAAAATAAGAGTTTAGGTTGTTAATTGTGTTGATAAACCTAGACTTGTGATGTTATTGATAACATCATGGGTCTGGAGACTCAAGTTAAAGAGAATAAAGAGAAGAGTAAGGAAAAAATGGTGGAAAAATGGAAATAAAATAAGAAAGATATGTAGTGTTCATAATACTATCAAAATTAAAAGGATTCAAAGGGTTACACTTTGCTAAGAATAAAATTGCCAAATTAGTAGATCAAACATCTAAACTAACAACATGGTGATGATTTACAAGAAAAATCAAAGAAACCTTTCAACTCCAATTATAGAAAGATTGGACAACTCAAGAGATATGTAAGTCAATACAAACAAGATCATCTCTCAACTGATGCATTTGTATTGAAATGAAAAATCCTCTTCATCCAATTTTGTATTTTAGATAAATTTGGAGTTTGGTTGTTATAAAATATAAAACAACACAAGGACATCATAGAAGAGATATTCTGAATCAAGAAACAAAAAAAAACATGGTAAAGAAATCATACAAGTCATTTAACAAATCAGTTGAACCAAAGAAGAGTATTACTTCTTTTCATCTCCCAAAAAGTTCTTCTCATATCAATCCAAATGTGATGAATATGCTATAAATGTTGATGCATTTGAAATCACAAAATGCTACAATTTCAAAGAAGGACATTGGATAAACAAGTGCTCAAAAGAATGTTGAATACATATGTCATAAGATAGGAAGATATTTACATCTTTGCAAGTTTTATTCTATAAACAGATTGAAGCTCACTAAAGAACTCAAATCAAAAGGCAAATACAAAGATAAAGATAGAAGATTCAAGAAATTGAGAAAAATCTAAGTCATGGATATGGATTTAGACTTAGAATCTTCTAAGTCAGAAGATAAAGAAATTTCATGTGCTGTTAAAGGCATGAATTATGAAGAAATAAAAGCCTTCTTCTTTAATATGAAAGATTCTGAACAAAAGAGAAAAGCCCCTCAGGCTTAAATCCTTGGAATATTCAAGTCTGTAAAACTACTCTTGAAAAACTTATGCAAATCTCTTCACCAATGAAATTTGCAATTTGAAAAATATTGGGAAAAGCAAAAATCCCAATCCACAAATCTAAATATGCTGCAGGCTTAGATCTTTATTCCTTAGAATCTAAAGATATTCTATCAAGACAACAATTGGTTATCAACACTAATATCCAAATGGCAATATCTTTAGATGTCTATAGAAGAATTACCTCTAGAAGTGGACTAGCAGTCAAATCTTGGTGCAGAAGTCATAGACTCTGATTACTGAGGCAATCTCATGATTTTGTTGATAAATCAAGGAACAGAAACATTCAAGATAAATCAAGGTGATTGCATTGTATAACTCATTATAGAAAAAATTCACTCTCTTGAAATAGTTGAAGTAGCTGAGCCACCTCCAATGAAAAGAGCAAACAAAAAATTCAGATCCACAGAAATCAATTTATATACATCTCCCTCAAAAGATCTCAAGATTAGATCCTTTGCCAAATAAGACATTATCATGCCTATTTGAATTACCCCTCTTAAATTCCATCACAAATTCATCAAAGCTTCTACACTCCTAGATAGTGGAGCAAACATCATGTTCATTAACTGAATATGAACTAAAAAAATCCAATTACCTCTTAAACAGCTTCCAAAACCCATAAAAGTCTATAATGTAAATGGAATTCCAAATTCTACAGGTAACATTACCCATGTAGCAGAAATCCTCATAGACTATCAAGAACACTGTGAGTATGTTACTGCCAAAGTCACTGACTTAGGAAAACACCAACTCATCCTTGGTTACATATGGCTTAAATGCCACAATCTAGAAATTGATTGGATAATCAAAATAGTTAAGTTGTCAAGATGTTCAATTAATTGTACTGTGTTGAATAATAAATCTGCATTGGTAAAACAAATTCAATCAGAAAAACAGGATTTAATCTGATATATACATGCTCTCAAAAAGAAAGACTCTTCCAAGTCAAAAAAGACTCCAGTGGAAGAACTTATTTCAAAAGAATACAAGTACCTCCATATCTTCTCAAAGAAAGAATCAAAGCATATGCCCCTCAAAAAACCATGAGATTATGCAATCAATCTTAAGAATTCTTTTGAGCCAAAAAAGGGTCAAATTATCCCACTCTTCCCTAATGAATAACAAGAAGTCTCTGACTTTATAGATGATCAACTATAAAAAGAATATATCAGATCCAGCAAATCTCTACAAACATCAGCAGTATTCTTTGTCCCAAAAAAAATGGATGAAAAAGAATGGTGCAACATTATCAATATCTTAATAAGCATACCATCAAGAACAACTATCTATTACCACTCATATCCCAGTTTGTCAATAAGCTTAAAGATGCAAAGCTTTTCACAAAAGTAGATCTCTGTTGGAAATATAATAACATATGTATTAAAGAAGATGATAAATGAAAAGCTACTTTCACATGCCACAAAGAATCATATGAATTGCTTATAATGTTCTTTGGTTTCTGCAACTTCCCAGCAACATTCCAAATCATAAACAAAATCTTTGCAAATATGGATACAACAGTTATTATCTACATATATGGATAATCTCATGATCTTCATAAAGACTAATGACTTCAAAGAACATGACAAAATAGTTCTTCAGATCCTCAAACTCTTAGATAAAAATGATCTCTTTATTAAACCAGAAAAATACACCTTTTGAATCAAAGAAATTGAATTCCTTGGAATGATCATAAACAAGAATGGAATTAAAATGAATAACTCAAAAGTAAAAGCTATCCTCAAATGGCCTACATCTTCCATAGTCAAAGCTGTTAGAAGTTTTCTTGGACTAGCCAACTTCTACTAATGCTTCATCAACAGATATTTCAGACTTGCAAGATCCTTCATAGATCTAATCAAGAAAGACATCCATTTGTTTGGACATAGCAACAAGAACTAGCATTTAACCTCAAACAAAAGTTCACCACTACTCCAGTTCTCATATATCCAGATATAGACACACAATTTTGCCTCAAAACAAATATATTAGATTTCACATCAGATACAGTGCTCTCTATTCAGATAGATGACAAATGGCATCCAGTCACATATTCTTTATACTTTAATCCTATAAAATGAAACTACCCTGTAGCAGATAAAGAAATACTCAGCACCATTAAAGTATTGGAACAATGTCAACATTACCTTAAAAAGGCACATTAAAAATTTGAAATTTGGAATAATCATCCAAACCTTCACTGGTTTATGAAATGTCAGAATCTTAACCAAAGACAAGAAAGATGGACCCAATACCTATCAAAATTCAATTTCAAATAGGTCCACAAAGCAGATACTCAAATGGTAAAAATAGACACTTTATCCAAATGAAAAGACCACACCTATAAAATAGACCAAGACAATCAAGGAATCCAAATTATCCTTGATTTCATAATCAAACAAATTCAGATTGACCAGATGACAAATTCATTCTTGAAGAGGTCTCAAAAATAGAGAAACACTATTATAATACTAACAACAAACTCATTATCTCAAATGATCATGATCTCAAGATAGAAATATGACAATTACACCATGATATTCTAATCTTAGGACATTCTAATTATGACAAAACACTAGAATTGATCCAACAATCATCACATGGCCAAACCTCTCCATATTTGTGAAAAATTACATTTCATGCTGTGACTGTTGTACATGATTCAAAGATTCAAATCTTGCAACACCTGGAAAACCTCAACCACTTCCAATACCTGAAGGACCATGGCAAGACATATCTGCTGATTTAATCATAGATCTACCAGAATACAACAGATATAACTCCATATTGGTTATTATTGACATATTTTCAAAAGAAACAGAATTCATGCCATGTAACAAATTAATCACTGCATTTGAAACAACAAAACTTTATCTATTACACATATGGAAAATCCATGACCTTCTCTGAACAATAATCTTGGATTATGAACCACAATTTGCCTCTCATGTCATAAAAGATTTATGCAAAAAGCTTAGAATTACTCCAAAACTCTCCATAGCTTTTTATCTACAAACAGATTGACAGACAGAATAAATGAATTGCAATCTCCAACAATACCTTTGTATGTTTATATCTGAAAAACAACACATATAGATTGAATGATTATCAATTGCACAATTCTCATACAATTCCAAAAGGCAATCCTCCACTCAAAAGACATCTTTTGATATCATATATTTTTATACTCAACTCAGATTTAAACAACATTAGTCAAAAGCACCTGCTGCTGATGACTTTATTGATCAAATAAAAGATACAATCAAATAAGTCAAAGGAAATTTAGTGACAGCACAAACTTATATGAAAGCTCAAGCAGACAAATATCACTCAAATGCACCACAATATACCATCAATGACAAAGTCTATCTTTCAATGGAAAATCTAAAGTTAATATATGCATCATGAAAATTAATGGAATAATGGATCAGATTATATAATATCATTGATATCAAAGGATCCAATGCCTACAAATTTCATCTTCCATCACTAATAAAAATTCATCCAGTTGTAAATGTTTTGCATATAAAATCATACAAAGAACACCTTTTTGGCTAATCCACATTCAAACCCAAATCAGTTTTGGTCACAGAAAATCATGAAAAACAATACAAAGTAGAATATATTGTTAATTCAAGATTCAAGAACAAATGCCTTAAATATTTTGTCCATTGGAAAAAATACAAAGAAGATGAACACACATGGGAATCAGCTGCAAGTCTCAAAAATCCATCTAATGTAGTAGCCAAGTTTCACAAGTCACAATCAAGTGCACCACATCAACTTTGAATATCCAAAGCATAATTCTTTGACATCTTCTACCATTGTAAAAAACCAATCCCTAAAAGATTGATACTTCCTTTTGATCACCTGGAAGTCAATCTCTAAGAAGGGAATAGTATTATGAATACTACATATTTTTCTTATTTTATTTCTATTTTCTTATCATTTTTCCTTTATTTTTCTTTTTATTCTCTTCAACTTGAGTCTCCACAGGTTACATGACAAGTCACATGATGGGCACATCCAGACCTATGATATCATCATGACATTATAGCCCAGATTCATTAAATATAGCCAATAACCTAGACTTTTATCTTTTATTGCTTATCTATAACATCATACCTTCAATCCTGGCACAACCTTTATCTCAAAATAGTGACTCATCAGAGCACAGCACTAAGTCATTGCTAAATCAGCAACTTACAGCCCTGCTTTGTCAAGCCAATGGCCAAGTCACTCTTACACTCAGCAACAAAATCATTCCAATATTTGTAATATTTTGATTGTGAAGTAAATAACAAGAGTATTTTTGATGCTAGATTCATAGACCCAAATATCATTAGAAAGCTCTGATCAAGGGCTTTC
This sequence comes from Guyanaporus albipodus, assembly GCA_038088995.1. Taxonomy (NCBI): domain Eukaryota; kingdom Fungi; phylum Basidiomycota; class Agaricomycetes; order Boletales; family Boletaceae; genus Guyanaporus; species Guyanaporus albipodus. The sequence goes on from JBBPKA010000031.1 coordinate 45,650, forward strand.
CAAAAGTATATACATTACTTAGGTAATTCTTTCTATATCAATCAATAATACCAAATTTATCCACTGTACTCATTGATATAGCTTTGTTGTTGACTTCTAATCATATCAAAACTAATGATTATAGTAGAATATTATATAACCATTGGCTCATGTTATGTATAAGAAGTTCAGCATGGTACAAATAATCCAAAATACCATCACTTCTTCCACAACCACCACTATAAAATCTCTTTTTGCTAATCAAACCAATTAAATTCTTGCTTTTTTGGAATCTGGCCATTCTACTCCTCAAATCTCTACTATTACTGGTTTTGGTCACTCTACTATTTATAGAATATCTGCCAAACACCACCCCAACTCATCCAAGTCCTTTGGTGGCTATTCATCCCATCACCTTTCAAACCATCCACCATCATCTTAGAAAAGCTGATATAAAGGCTATTGTGAAGAAAATAACCTTTTCTTTCCAAGCATTATAAGGAGGCTAGGTTGGACTTTGCTTTAAACCATTAATATTGAACTGTAAAAGATTGAAAGAGAGTAGTATGATCAGATGAGACCAAAATCAATTGAATTGGATCAGATGATAAGAGATAGGCATGAAAAAAAAACAGGACAGGAGTTGGATAATAGGCTGGCATAAAAAACAATCATGTTTAAAGAAGGTTCTTTGATAATATGGAGATGTATAACTTGGAAAGGAGTTGGAATGGTCTGCAAGATTGATAGTAGGATGGATGCTAAACTTTACACCCAGATTTTAGAGAATGAGTTGTAACAAACTCTTCAACATTATGGATTAACTCCAGATAATATTGTCTTTCAATAAAACAATAATCCCAAGCACACTAGCAGAAGGGCCAAGGAGTGGTTTGCTGATCATGAATTTGAGGTTATGGTATGGACAGCTCAGTGATCAGATCTTAACCTCATAGAACATCTATGGTTCCTTCTTAAGAAAAAGCTAGCTATATATCTAGAGCCATTTTTAGGAATGGTGGAGTTTTGAAATAAAGTGAAAATAAAGTGGAAGAAGATTGGAGTGGATGAATGTCAGGGATTGATTGAAAGTATGCCTAGAAGAGTTGAGGAGATGATTGAGGCCAAAAAAGAATATACTTAATATTAGTTTGTGATATTCTTGATACAGCAACAAAACTATATCAATGAGTACACTGGATAAATTTGGTATTATTGACTGATATAGAAAGAATTACCTAAGCAATGTATATACATTTGGAAAGCCCTTGATCAAAGATTTCTAATAATATTTGGGTCTATGAGTCTAGCATCAAAAATACTCTAGTTATTTGCTTCACAATTGAAATGTTACAAATATTGGAACAGTTTTGTTGCTCAATATAGGTATCATGGTTTGAATATTAGTGTTGACAATGGCTTGATGTCCTGGTAAGATATCTTCAGGTCTAGAAAAATAAAAATCTAAATCTATAGTATGTTCTAATCTGTGGATTGGGATTTTTGCTTTATTCAATGTTTTTGAATTAATAATTTTATAGAAAGAGGTTTGTATAGTTTCTTTGGAAGTGGTTTTACAAATGTGAATATCCTAAGGGTTTAAGTCTGAGAGGCTTTTCTTTTTTGTTTAAAATCTTTCATATTGAAGTAGAAGGCTTTTATTTTTTTGTAGTTCATATCCCTGACAGCACAAAGAAATTCTTTATTTTCTGACTCAAAAGATTCTGAGTCCAAATCCATATCTAAGGCTTAGACTTTCCTTGATTTTTTGAATCATTTGTCCTTACCTTTGGACTTGCCTTTTGATCTAGATTCTTTTGTAAACTTTGATCAATTTATTAAATGGAATTTGCAAAGATGTGAATGCTTTCCTATTTTATGACATACTTGGCATTCCTTTGGATATTTGTCTGTCCAATGGCCTTTATCTTTGTGATTGTAGTATTTTGCAATTTAAAGCACATCAATATCCATAGCATATTCATTATGTTTGAATTGATATGTGAAATGCTTCTTGAAAGATAAGAAAAGGTGATACTCTTCCTTTGTTCAACTAATTTGTCAAATAACTTGTATGGCTTCTTCAACCATGTCTTTTTGTTGTTTGGTTTGGAATATTTTTTCTATAATATTTTTTCTTATATGATTTTATAATATTCAAACTCCAAATTAATCCAATATATCAGATTGGATGAGAAGGGTTTGTTATTTTAAGAGAAATGTATCTGTTGAGAGGCAATCTTGTTTGAATCAAATTACTTCTTGAGTTGCCCAATCTTTTTGTAATTGGAGTTAGAAAGTTTCTTTGATTTTCTTGGTAAGTCATTGCCAAGTGATTAGATCAGATGTTTCATCTATAAGCTTAGCAATTTTGTTTTTAGCAAAGTGTGCACCTTTGAATTCTTTTAACTTTAATAGGATTGCATAGGCATATGCTTTGATATTAATCTTTGTTAAAGTATCCTGCTTCAACTATATTAAAGACTTGCATAGAAAACTATTTTGGATTATAGTCAATCTATGCTTTGATCTTGATTTACCATTCTTTGAACTTTAATGGGGATCCATTATAGATTCTTGGATCTGTGAATACTTCTATTTTTGAAAATCTAGTAAATGGATGAGATTTTTGTATGTGTATATGTTTGTTCCTATTCATTGATGTAAGCCAAGAAGTTCTTTGAATCTGTCTTCAACTTCTTGTTGGAAAATAATGACATTGGCTAGTTGTGTGGCAGCAACTTTAAAATTGCCTTCAAGTCAAGTTTTTTTGAATTGAGTTTGTGTGAGTTATTGTTCAGTATTTTGCAATGCAGCTGAAACTACAAGCCATTCTTGTTGAGTGATCCAGGTGAGGCTAGATTAGACATGTTGGGTAATAATTGGATGGTATAAAAGGGAAGTTTATATTAACTCAGGTAAGTTAGTACACTTGTTTAAAAGAGTCTACTGTGTCTGTATATATATCTCAGCATATATTATGGGATATAAGGAGACAATAGAGTTGGTATGTAGTAATGGCCAATCAGTCACCAATATTGGAGGTGATACTTGAAAAGAAGGAATTTCTATGTCTTAAAGAGAGTATGCTTCTATGTCTTTATTTTCTTGATAAATATGGCAAATACACATGGTGAGGAAAGTGACAAGTAGAATAATGATAGAAAGAAGAACAATGATGTTTATTATCAATTATTATTATCATTATTGTTTCATAAGTTGTTAGCTATATTGAAATTGATGGATATTGGATATTTGATGGTAAATCTATAGATGTGGTTTGAAACTTTAAAAGAGAAGCAGATGGAAACAGGTTGACTTCCATTCTTGAGGATAGTAGAGATGATTACTGCTATAAAGCAAATAAAGATAGTAAGAAAAAGAATAAAAAGTATGAATATGAAATTTATTTGTCTTTGTGGAGAGTTTCTTTCTCTATAGAAAAGGAGTTATCTTCTTGTGATGGAATGTAAATTTCTACACATGTGGCTCTTTCTCTAATCTCTTGAGCTTGGTATATATAAAGAGTAATAATCTTTCTTTGTCTCTCAATAGAGATGGAGCAAATAGACTTTGATAGTTGTTGAGGGGCTTGGAAGTATTCTCTCAAGTTCTTAACTATATCTTGGTAAGTAAAAGGGGTTCTATTGTGATAGAAAGGTGGTGGTGCCTAGGAAGTGGTTACAATATCTCTAGTGTTTATTATAATGATAATGATAATGATAAGATAGCTGGAGGTGGAGATGAAGGCATAGAGTGCTAATGCAAGGCCCAAAATCAATCCCTTGGTTGTAAGGGTGTATCCAAGAGTGGTGAGAAGGAGAGAGATGGGAATGTCTCTCTTATACTGATGCTCTGTAGAGGTGGTGTCTGTCTTGATTAAAAAGTGAAGGTGGGTATCTGATGAATTCTCTATCAGCTGCTTGCTGTATTCCAAGCTATATGTCTTCTCTAATAATATAATCAATCTCTTGGTTGACTTGTATCTCATGCAGAAGTTCATGGATGCCACTACTAGTAGTGGTGGTATCTAATTTATGATAGAGAAAGTGTAGGGTGGGAGCACAAAGGTAGTAGTTAAATGATATCCAGCTACTTGATGGATTGCTAGTGCAGACAAATAGCAGGTATGGTATTGGATATGGAGCTGTTCTCACAAGATACCAATATATTGATTTACTTAGAGGAGTGGCAGAGTGTGCTGGTGTTGAATATGCTAGTGAGTGACTAAATCAATTAGGCCAGTTAGAGATGAGTTCATATAGAGAAGAAAAGGATTGTACTATCTGCCTATCATAATCTGCAAGAAAATAGTCATTTGGATCATACTTAACTGGAGTAGTGGGGAAGAGAAGCAAGGCTTTACTCTTTAATATTCTTTAATAACTTGGCAAAGTTCTTCACTTGGCTTGTAGTTTTTAAATATTCTATTGCTGTTATCAGCTTTCCCTAATAGCAAAGTACAGCTAGTCCAATACCAGATTAGGAAAATATCTTTCTCTTTAACAACTGCAACTAGAGTGTCTTGCTCAATGTTTCTGACATATAATGCACCAAAAATAACTTACAAAAGGGTAAACACTAGTATCAGCAAGTGTTAGTTTTATCTTAGATCTACATCAGATATATTGACTGGTAGCTGACTTATGTGAGAGATAAAGGTGGGTGTTAAAGAGGATAAGTCTTTAATAATGAAGATAAGAGGATAAGTGAAATGGCCAACTTACTATTCAAATCTTATTGGACTCCAAAGACAATATTGGTTGAATACAATAAGACAATAGGCTGGTGGTGCTGAAGTAAGTATTGACCTGAGTCCAGATATCCAGGAAATCTGCCACTATACCTTCAATAGTGGAGATTATCCAATAGAAAGTGGGAAAAACTCCAAGAAGGACAAGATAGAGGAAACATCTTCAATTTGGCTGCTTTATATATTATTCAATTAAAACTTCAAAATGAAGCTTTAATATACATTAGGGTAGGTAATAGATAACTGGATCATATTCTATTAGTTAGAGATAACTAATCTAATTCTTGCATATGATGCAAGATAAAAGTGACTTGTGCCATTAGCTTGACAAAGTAGGGCTGTGGGTTGCTAACTGAGCAATAAGTCAGTGCTGTGCTTTGATGAGTCACTATCTTGAAATAAGGGTTGTGCCAGGGTTAAGGATATGATATCATAGATAAGTGATAAGTGATAAGAATTTGAATTGTTTGCTATGTTAATGGATCTGGGCTATAATGTTATAATGATATTATAGGTTTGGATGTGCCCATCATGTGACTTGTGATGTGATATGGCTGGGTAAGTCACATGACCTGTGAAGACCTGAGTTAAAGAGAATAAAGAGGTAAGCAAGAGAAAAATAATGGAAAAATAGAAATAAAATAAAGAAGATATATAGTGTTTGTAACACTATCTCCTTCTTAAAGATTGACTTCCAGGTGATTGAAAGGAAGTATTGACTGTTCAGGAATTGATTTTCCACAATGGTAAAAGATGTTGAAAAATTGTACTTTAGTCATATAAAGTTGGCATGGTGCACTTGGTTATGACTTGTGGAACTTAGCTACTATGTTTTGTGCATCTTTGAGGTTAGTAGCTGGTTCTCATATGCATTCATCATCTTCATATCCTTTCCAATGGATGAGATATTCAAGATGTCTGCTTTTGAATTATGAATTAGCAATGTATTCCACTTCATATTATTCTTCATGATCTTCTGTGACCAGAACTGATCTAGATTTGAATGTGGATTGGCCAGTTAGTCATTCTTTGTATGGTTTGATATGTAATACATTTACAACTGGATGGATCTTCATGAATGAAGAAAGGCAAAGTTTGTAAGTATTAGGTTCTTTGATGTTAATGATGTCATATGGTCCAATCCATCATTCCATTAATTTGTGTAATGCATGAGGTGGTTTCAAGTTTTTGTTGAAAGCCAGACTTTATTGCCAATGTTGTATTATGGTGCTTTTGAATTATATTTGTCTGCTTGAGCTTTCATTTGAGTTTGTACTGTCACTAAATTTTGTTTGACTTGTTCAAATCCAAGTTGAGGGGTATAGGAATGTATGACATTGAAGAGTGCCTTCTGTGTAAAAGTTTGCTGTTTGGATTTGTATGAGAATTGCATGATTAGTAGCCATTCAATCTATTCATATTGTTTTTCTGATGTGAAGATATAAATGTATTGTTGAAGATTATGATTTATTTGTTCAGTTTGTTTATCTATTTGTGGGTGAAAAGCTATGGATAGATTTGGTGTGACTCCAAGCTTTTTGCACAAATATTTCATAATATATGATGTAAATTATGGTCCATAATCTGAGATTATTGTTTGGGGAAGGCCATGGATTTTCCATATATGTGTAAGATATAATTTTGCTGTTCCAAGTGCAGTGATTATCTTGTTACATGGCATAGATTCAGTTTTCTTTGAAAATCTGTCAACTATAACCAAGATGGAGTCATATCCATTAGATTCTGGCAAATCCATGATAAAGTCAGCAGAGATGTCTTGTTATGGTCCATCAGATATTGGAAGTGGTTGAAGTTTTTTTGATGTTGCAAGGTTTGAATCTTTGAATTGTGTGCAGTAATTATAGTATGAAATGTAATCTTTTACAAAAGTGGAGAGGTATGGCCATGTATATGATCATTGGATCAATTCTAATATTTTGTCATATTCTAAATGTTCTACAATAGATATATCATGGTGTAGTTGGAGGATTTCTATTTTGAGGTTATGATCATCAAAGATAATAAGTTTGTCATGATTATCATATCAAGATTTCTTTATTATTTGTGTCAATTTGAACTGTTCTAATCATGGAATTAGGAATCATTTGGATTTCTTGATTGTCTTGATCTTTTCTATTGGCATGGTCTTTTCTTCTGGATAAAGTATTTGCTTTTATCATTTGATTTCCTGCCTTGTGGACTTATTTGAAATTGAACCTTGATAGATACTGAGTCCATCATGCCTGTCTTCAGTTTAGATTTTGACATTGCATAAACCATTGAAGATTCACATGATTATTCCAAATTTCAAATTCCTGGTGTGCTCCTTTAGAATAATGTTGCCATTGTTTCAATGCTCTAATGATACTAAGCATTTCTTTATCCACTACAGGGTAGTTGTGCTCTCCAGGGTTAAAGAAGTATGAGAAATATGTGATTAGATGCCATTTGTTGTTTATCTAAATAAAAAGCACTACACCTGATGCAAAGTCTAAGGCATCTGTTTCTAGGCAAAATTGTACATCTATATTAGAATATGCAAGAACTGGGACCATGGTAAACTTTTGTTTCAGTGTGTTGAAGGCCTGTTCTTGTCATTCTATCCAAACAAATGATATATCTTTCTTGATCAGATTGATGAGTGATCTTGTGAGTTTTAAATATCTGTTAATGAAGTATCAGTAAAAATTGGCTAAACCAAGGAAGCTTCTGACAGCTTTGATAGTAAAAGGTGTTGGCCATTTGAGGATAGCTTTCACTTTTGTGTCATCCATCTTAATTCCATTTTCATTTATGATCATTCCAAGGAATCTGACTTCTTTAGTTCAAAAGATACATTTTTCCAATTTTACAAAGAGATTGTTTTTGTTTAAAAGTTTGAGGACTTGGAGAACTATCATGTTCTCTGGTGTCATTGATCTTTGTAAATATCATGAGGTTGTCCATATAGATAACAACTGTTGCACTCATGTCTGCAAAGATTTCATTCATTATGATTTGAAATGTTGTAGGGGAGTTGCAGAGGCCAAAGAACATTATGAATGGTTTGTATGATCCTTTGTGATATGTAAAAGTGGCTTTTCATTCATTGCCTTCTTCAATGTATATATTGTTATATTCCTAACATAAATTCATTTTGATGAAAAGTTTTGTGCCTTTAAAGCTTGTCAATAAGTTGGGATATGAGTAGCAAAGGGTAGTTGTTCTTGATGGTGTATTTGTTAAGATATCTATAATCTTATACTATTTTTTTTTGTCCATCTTTCTTTGGAACAAAGAATACTAGTGATGTTTGTGGAGATTTGCTAGATTTGATATATCTTTTTTATAATTGATCACTAATGAAGTTAAAGATTTCCTGTTATTTGTCAAGAAAGAGTGGAATAATTCAACCTTTCTTTGGCTCAAAAGAATCCTTGAGATCTATTGCATGATCCCATGGTTTCCTAAGAGACATGTATTCTGATTCTTTCTTTAAAAAGATGTGGAGGTACTTGTGATATTCTTTTGGAACAAATTCTTTCACTGGAGTTTTCTTTGGCTTTGGAAAGTCTTTCTTTTTCAGAGTATATATATTTTGAATTGAATCTCATTCTTCTGATTCAATTTGATGTATGAATGCAGATTTATTGTTCAACATATTACAATCTATTGGGCATCTTGTCAGTTTGACTGTTTTAGTTGTTTAATAAATTTCTAGATTGTGGCATTTAAGCCAATGTACAACCAAGGATGAGCTGGTGCTTTTCTAAGTTAGTGACTTCAACAATAACATATTTATAGTATCCTTGATAGTCTATAAGAATTTCTATTGCATGGATAATGTTTTCAATAGAATTTGAGATTCCATCTACATTATAGACCTTTATTGGTTTTGGGAGTTGTTTAAGGGGTAATTGAATTTTCTTAGCCCAAGTTCAATCAACAAACATAATATTGGCTCCACTGTTTAGGAGTGTGAAGGCTTTAATGAATCAATGATGGAATCTAAGGGAAGCAATTCAAATAGATATGATAATGTCTTGTTTTGCAAAGGATCTGATGTTGAGATCTTTCAAGAAGGATATGTTTAAGTTGATTCCTATGGATCCAAATTTCTTGTCTGTTCTTTTCATTGGAGATAGCTTAGCTATTTCAACTACTTCAAAAGAGTGAATTTTCTCTATAATGAGTTGTGCAATGCAATCATCTTGATTTACCTTGAATGTTTTTGTTCCTTGATTTATTAGCAGAACCATTAGGTCATCTCAGTAATTGGAGTCTATGACTCCTACACTAATGTGGGTTCTAGATTTGATAGCTAGTCCACTTCTAGGGGCAATTTTTCCATATGCATCTAAAAGTATTGCCACTTGAATATTAGTGTTGATGATAGGTTGCTGTTTTGGTAGAATATTTTTAAATTCAGAGGAATAGAGATCTAATCCTGTGGTATGTTCAGATCCACAAGTTGGAATTTTTGTATTTTTTAATGTTTTTTGAATTGGTAATTTCAAGGGTAAAAGGGTCTGCATAGGTTTTTCAAGAGTGGTTTTATAGACTTGAACATCTCAAGGATTTAAATCTAAGGGGCTTTTTCCTTTTGTTCAGAATCTTTCATATCAAAGAAGACTTTTATTTCTTTGTAGTTCATGCCTCTAATGGCACAAGAAAGATCTTTATCTTCTAAGTCTGAAAATTCTGAGTTGGAATCTGAATCCATATCTAAAGCTTGGACTTTTCTAGATTTTTTGAATCTTTTGTCCTTATCTTTGGACTTGCCTTTTGATCTAAGTTCTTTTGTAAACTTTAATCTATTCATTGTATGGAATTTGCAAAGATATGAATGTCTTCCTGTCTTATAACATATGTAACATTCTTTTAAGCACTTGTCTGTCCAATGTCCTTCTTTTTTGCAGTTGTAGCATTTTGTAATTTCCAATACATCAATGTCCATATTATATTTATCATATCTGAATTAATACAAAAAAGTTTTCTTTGGGAAGGAGAATAGGCAATACTCTTCTTTTGTTTGGCTAATTTGTCAAATGACTTGTACTGTATCTTCAACCATATTCTTTCATTGTTTGGTTTGAAACATCTCTTCAATGATATCCTTTCTTGTATTGTTTTCTAACAATCAAACTCCAAATTAATCTAAGATACTAGATTGGATGAAGAGGATCTGTCATTTCAATACAAATATATTGGTTGAGAGACAATTTTATCAGAAGTGATTGATCTCTTGGATTACCTAGTCTTTTTGTAACTGAGGTCAACAAATTTCTTTGATCTTTCTTGTAAGGTGTTGTCAAGTTGTGAATTCAGAGATTTGATCTACCAATTTGATGATTTTGTTTTCAGCAAAGTATAATCCTTTGAATCCTTTTAATTTTGATAGAATTGCATAGACACAGTTTGATGTTTACTTCAGTGTTGAAGTGTCCTGGTTCAACTAGATCAGGTATTTTCATTGTAAACTACTTTGGATTGCAGTCTATCCATGCTTTTGTCTTGGTCCACCATTTTTTGAACTTCAATAGGGATCCATTATAGGTTCCAAGGTTTAAAAATACTTCTATCTTCAAAGATTCTAAAAATGATTGAGGCTTTTGGTTATGCATTTCTATTCCTGTCCATTGATAAAGTCCAAGAAGTTGCTTAGAGCAGTTCTCAGCTTCTTATTGAGCAGTTACTGTATCAGCTAACTGATTAGCAGCAGCTCTGAGATTGTTCTCAAGTCAAGTTCTTTTGGCATTAACTTGGTTGAGTTGTTGCTCAATATTTTATAGGGTGATTATTATGGCTATCCATTCTTGTTGAGTAATGTGGGCTATACTGGCAGCAGCACCAGGTGAGACTAGATTAGATATATTGAATAGATGGAGTAAAGCTTTATATTAATTCAAATGAATTAGTAATAGTCTAATAATTTACTACTATATCTGTATATCTCTTTTAGTATATACCATGGGATATAAGGAGATAATAGAGCTGGTTCATACTGATGGCCAATCAGTTACCAATACTCTAGATGGAATTTGGAAAGGAGAGATCTTTATGTCTTAAAGAGAATACAATTTGAGAGGATTTTCTTAGCAAATATGTCAAATGCATATGATAAGGAAAGTGATGAGAAGAATGATAATTTAGAAAAGAGAAATGATTAGGATGGTGTTCATCAATCACCAATTATTGTTATTGTTGTTGTTCCATGAATTATTAGCAATGTTGAGATTAACAGGTACTAGTGATTTAATAGTGAGTCTATAGATGTGGTTAGGAGCTTTAAAAGAAAAGTAAATGGAAATAGATTGGTTTTCATTCTTGAAAATGATAGAAATGATAATAGCTGTAAAGCAAAAGAGAAAGATTAGGGATAGAATGAGGAATGCAAGTGTGAAGTTCATTTGTCTTTATTTAGGATTTCTTCTTCAGTAAAAGAATCTTCTTGTGTAGGTCTTGGGGCAAGATTGATTCCTACTTGTGCTGCACAAGCTCTTATCTATCAGGCTCTTTCAGTATATACTTCAAGAATTTCTTTTTGTCTTTTCCTTGAGATAGAATGAAGATGTTGTAGTAGTTATTAAAGTGCTTGAAAGTATTCCCTTAGATTCTCAACTACACTTTGGCAGATAAGAGGAGTTCTATTCTAGTAAGGGAGAGGAGCTTTAGATTCAACTATGATAGATCTAGTATCTATCATAGTCATGATGGTAACAATGAGATAGGTTGAGAAAGAGATGAGGACATAGAATAGAGATACAAGGGCCAAAGTTAGTGCCAGGGTTGTAAGGACAAATCCAAGTATGGTTAGTAGAAGGATAAGGATAGGAATGTCTCTTTCCATTTGATATTTAGTAGAAGTGATGTTGTTGCAGTGGCAGATTATAATCTGGCTGTTTTCATTTGCATTCAGTAGTGGTGAGCTATTGTAAACCCAATTGTATTTCTTTTTGAATAAGATTGTTAATGTCTGCATTAACCTATATCTCATGCAAAAGTTCACAGATACCAAAATCAACAGCTGTGATATCTAATCCATAATAGAGTGAATTAGGGGTAGGTGTTCTAGAATGATAGTTTGAGGACACATAGCTAGAGGGGAGAAGTTATGTTCTAATAGAGGGTGGCTATGATATGGGGCATGAGGCTATTTTTACAGGATACTAGTCTATAGGTTGATCAAGAGGTGTTGGTAATCTCTTTAGAATTGAGCATGCTGATGAGTGACTAAATCAATCAGGCCAGTTGGGCATTTGTTCACATACTAGTGGTGGTAATGAGCAAGCAATCTGCTGCTCATAGTCTTCAGATTTAATATTATTTGGATCAATATTTAAAGAAATGGATAAGGAGTGAGGCTCAACTCTTTAATAATCTTCTATAACCTGGTGGAGTTCTTCACTTAGCTGATAATCCTGTGTAATTCTATGCTGATGTCAGCTATTCCCTAATGACTGTGTATGACTGGTCAATACCAGGTGAGAGGAACATCTTTCTCTTTTATGACTGCAACTGGAACTTTCTGTTTAAGGTTCCTAGTGTAAGATATGCTAAATATAACTTGCAAGAGAATGAACACTAGTGCCAGCAAGTATCAGTCTTATCTTATGTCCTATACCAAGTTATACTAACTGGTGGCTGATGCAAATGATAGAATGGAACAATTGTTGAAAATGATGTGTCTTGATGAAGATAAAACTTGTCCTGATGAAGGATAAACTTAGGATAGAGGTGATAGAGTGAAAGTGAAAGGGGATAAAGTCTTGTCCTGATAAAACAGCCAATTTACTATTTAAAACAGTCAACTTACTACTTGGATCTTAGTCAACTTCAAGAGCAATATCAATCATTCATTGATAAAGCAATAGGTAGGAACACTAAAGTAAACATTAACCTGAGTCAAGGTGTCTAGGGAATCCACCACTATACCTTCAGACAGTGGGAATAATCCAGTAGGGAGTGGAAGAAACTCCAAAGAGAACAAGACTGGGGAAAATGCCTTTAGTTTGGCTGTTTCATATACTATTCAATTAGAACTCTGAAGTGGAGCTTGATTTACATGAGGGTAGGTAAATAGATAACTGGATCATATCCTATTGATTAGAGATAACTAACCTAATCCTTATATATGATGTGTGATAAGAGCATCTTATGTCATTGGCTTGACAAAGCAAGGCTATGTTGCTGACTGAGCTGCTGAGTCAGTGCTGTGCTTTGATGAGTCATTATCTTGAGATAAGGGCTGTGCCTGGGTTAAGAGTATGATGTCATAGATAAACAATAAGAAATAAGAGTCTAGGTCATTGACTATATTGATGAGTCTAGATTATGATGTTAGTGATGATATCATAGGTTTGGATGTTCATCATGTGACTTGTTATGTGATGTGGCTGTGTAAGTCACATGACCTATAGAGACTTGAGTTGAAGGGAATGAAGAGAAGAGTGAGGAAAAAATAGTGAAAAATAGAAATAAAATAGGGGAAATACATAGCATTTGTAACACAATCCCCTTCTTTAAGATCAACTTCCAGGTGATTGAAAGGAAGTATCAACCTTTCAGATATCAGTTTTCCACAATGGTAGAAGATGTTGAAAAATTATGCTTCAATTATATAAAGTTTTTAAGGTGTACTCAGTTGTGATCTATGGAATAGTGCCACTGTTTCAGGTGTGTCTTTGAGATTGGCAGCTGGTTCCCATGTATATTCATCTTCTTCATAACTTTTCCAGTGGACAAGATATTCAAGGTATCTATTCTTAAATCTTGAATCCACAATAAATTTGACTTCATATTGTTTTTCATGATCCTTAATAACCAGAATTGGTCCAGATTTGAATGTGGGTTGGCCTATAAGGCATTCTTTGTATGGTTTGATATGCAATACATTTATAATTGGATGAATTTTCATTAATAATGGCAGGTGGAGTTTATAGATGTTGGTTCCTTTTGTGTCAATGATGTCATATGGTCCAATTCATTATTCCATTAATTTTCATGAAGCATGGAGTGATTTTAGGTTTTCCATTGAAAGCCAGACTTTGTTGCCAATAGTATATTGTGGTGCTATTGAATGATGTTTATCTGCTTGAGCTTTCATGCATGAGTGTGCTTTTGATAAATTATCCTTGACTTGTTTGACTGTTTCTTTGATTCTTTTGACAAGATCATCATCAGCAAGGGCCTTTGACTGATGTTGTTCAAATCCAAGTTGAGATATATAGAAATGTATAACATAAAAAGGTGCCTTTTGTGTTGAGGTCTGTCTTTTTGAATTGTAGGAGAATTGCACAATTGGTAACCATTCAACTCATTTATATTGCTTTTCTGGTGTGAAGAGGTAAAGGTATTGTTGAAGGTTGTGATTTATTCATTTGGTTTGTCTATCTGTTTGTGAATGAAAAGCTATGAAGAGCTTTAATGTAATTTCTAGCTTTTTGCACAAATCTTTCATAACATATGATGCAAATTGTGGTCCATGATCTGAGATTATGCTTTGGAAAAGGCCATGGATTTTCAAAATGTGACTGAGATAGAGCTTTGCTGTCTCAAGGGCTGTTATGGTTTTGTGGCATGGTACAAATTCTATTTCTTTTGAAAATCTATTAACTACAATCAAGATGGAATTGTATCCATTATATTTTGGCAAATTTGTGATAAAATCTACTAAGATGTATTGCCATGATTCATCAGAAATTGGAAGTGGTTGAAGTTTTTCTGGAATTGCAAGATTTGAGTCCTTGAATTATACACAGTGATCACAGTGTGAAACATAGTCTTTTACAAATATTGGTAGTTGTGGCCATGTGTATGATTGTTGGATTAGTTCTAGTGTTTTATCATAACCTAGGTGTCCTGTGATAGGTGTATCATGATGTAATTGGAGGATTTCCAGTTTTAGTTTGTAATCATCTGATATGATAAGTTTGTGGTTGTTATAATATGGTTCCTCTATCTTGGAGATTTCTTTTAAAATAAAAGTGTTGTCTGTTGTTATTTTAACTGTTTTGATCATGGAATCAGGAATAAGTTGGATTCCTTGATTATCTTGGTCTATTCTGTCAGCATGATCTTCTCATTTGGATAAAGTATCTGCTTTTACTATTTGAGTACCTGCTTTATGGACCCATTTGAAATTGAATCTTGATAGGTATTGGGCCCATTGTGCTTGTCTTCAGTTTAAATTTTGGCATTATCATAAACCATTGAAGATTTGCATGATTATTCCATATTTCAAATTCTTGGTGTGCTCCTTCAGGGTAATGTTGCTATTGTTCTAATGCTCTAATGACACTGAGCATTTCCTTGTCTGCTATAGGATAGTTGCATTCTGCAGGGTTAAAGGAATAGAAAGAGAATGCAACTAGGTGCCATTTATCATTTAGTTGAATAGATAAGATTATATCTGATGCAAAGTCTAAAGCATCTTTTTTGAGGTGAAATTGTACATCTATATCTGGATATGTGAGAATTAGTGCCATGGTGAATCTTTGTTTGAGATCATCAAAAGCTGATTCTTGTGATTGTGTCCAAATAAATGGAATGTCTTTCTTGATTAGATCTATGAGTGGTCTTGTGAGTTTGAAATATCCATTAATAAATCTTTGGTAGAAGTTTGCTAATCCAAGGAAGCTTTTAACAGCTTTGATGGAATGAGGTGTTGGCCATTCAAAGATAGCTTTCACTTTCATGTTGTCCATCTTAATTCCATTTTCATTTACAATCATTCCAAGAAATTCAACTTCTTTGGTTTGAAAGGTACACTTTTCAGGTTTGATGAAGAAATCATTTTCATCTAAGAGTTTGAGAACTTGAAGAACCACTTTGTCATGTTCCTTTATATTGTTGGTCTTTGTAAAGATCATAAGGTCATCCATATAGATAACAACTGTTACATCCATTTCTGCAAATATATCATTTATCATTATTTGGAAAGTTGCTGGAAAATTGCAGAGTTCAAAAAACATTAGAAGGGGTTCATAGGATCTTCTGTGGCACATGAAAGTGGCTTTCCATTTGTTGCCTTCTTTAATGTGTACATTGTTGTATCCCCAATATAAATTCATTTTTGTGAAAAACTTTGCACCTTTGAGCTTATCAACAAGTTGGAAGATAAGTGGCAAGGGGTAGTTGTTCTTAATAATGTATTTATTGAAATATTGATAGTCTTGTACCATTCTTTTTCATCTGTCTTTCTTTGGTACAAAGAAAACTGGTGATGTTTGCAGAGGCTTGCTTGGTCTGATATATTCTTTTCATAATTGATTGTCAATGAAGTTGGTTACTTTTTGTTGTTTATCTGGAGAAAGTGGGATAATTTGACCTTCCTTTGGTTCAAAAGAATCTTTAAGATCTATGGCATGATCTCAAGATTTTCTAAGGGGCATATGTTCTGATTCTTTCTTTGAGAACACATGAAGATACTAATGGTATTCTTGTGGTACCATTTCTTCTATTGGAATTTCCTTTGGTTTAGAAATATCTTTCTTTTTGAATGTTTGGATATGTCAAATTGAATCTTGTTCTTCTGATTCTATTTGACATATGAATGTGGATTTATCTTTCAGCACAGTACAGTCTATTGGGCATCTTGATAGTTTGACTATTCCAGTTGTCCAATTGATTTCTGGGTTATGACATTTAAGCTATGTATAATCACAAATGAATTAATGTTTTTCTAAGTCAGTAACTTTGGTGGTAACACATTCAGTGTCCTTGATAGTCTATAAGGATTTCTGCTGCATGGGTGATGTTTCCAGCAGAATTTGGTATTTCATCTATATTATAGATTTTTATTGGTTTTGGGAGCTGTTTGAAGGGTAATTAAATTTTCTTGGCCCATGTTTGATTAATGAATGTGGTATTGGCTCTACTGTCTAGTAAAGCATGTGCCTTGACAAATTGATGGTGAAATTTGAAAGGGGCTATTTGGATAGACATAATAATATTTTGTTTTGAAAATGATTTTATTTTGAGATCTTCTGTGGATGAAGTGCATAAATTAATTTCTGTAGATCTAAATTTGTTATCTGCTCTTTTCATCAATGGTAGCTCTGCTACTTTGATTACTTTGAGAGAATGGATTTTCTCTATAATGAGTTGTGTAATCTGATTACCTGGATTTACCTTAAATGTTTCTATTCCTTGATTGATTAACAGAACCATGAGATTTCCTTAGTAATCAGAGTCTATGACTCCTACACTAGTATGGATTCTAGATTTGATGGCTAAACTACTTCTAGAGGTGATTCTTCCATAGGCATCTAAGGATATTGCCATTTGGATATTTGTATCAATAACCAATTGTTGTCCTGGCAAGATTTCTTTAAATTCTGAGGAGTAGAGATCTAATCCTGCAGCATATTCTGATCCATGGGTTGAAATTTTGCATTTTTCAATGTTTTTCAAATTGGTAGTTTCATAAGTGGAGGATTTTGCATATCTCATTTGAAATTTGTTTTACAAACTTGAATATTCCAAGGATTTAAGCCTGAGAAACTTTTCCCTTGTGTTCAGAATCTTTTATATCAAAGAAGAATGCCTTCATTTCTTCATAGTTCATGCCTCTAACAGCACAAGGAAGGTCTTTATCTTTTGAATGTGAAGATTCAGAGTCTTTTAATTCAGAGTTGGAATCTAAATCCATATCTAAGGCTCAAACTTTTCTTAATTTCTTAAATCTTATGTTCTTACCTTTCAATTTACCTTTTGATCTGAGTTCTTTAGCAAACTTAGATCTGTTTATTGGATGAAATTTGCAAAGGTGAGAGTGTCATTCTATTTTATGGCATATGTGACATTCTTTTGAGCATTTGTCTGCCCAATGGCCTTCTTCTTTGCAATTATAGCATTTTGCAATTTCTAATGTATTTACATCTATAGCATATTCATTGCATTTGGATTGATATAAAGAAAATTTCTTTGATTGAGAGAAGAGATAGTACTCTTCTTTTGTTCAACTAATTTGCTGAATTGTTTGGATGGTTTCATCAATGGTGTGCTTCCATTGTTTGGTTTGGAACATCTCTTCTATGATATCCTTCCTTGTATTGTTTTCAAGTAATTAAATTCCAAATTATTCAGATATGTGGGATTGATAGAAGAGAATTTGCCATTTTGATATGAATGCATCTGTTAAGAGGCAGTCTTGTTTGTATTGACCAATCTCTCTAGTTGCCCAGTCTTTTTGTAGCTGTGGTCAGAAGGTTTTTTCAATCTTCCTTGTTATATGTTGCCAACTTGTAAATTTGGTGGTTCCATCTATGAGCTTGGTGATTTCAACTTTTGCAAAGTGTGAACCTTTGAATCCTTTTAATCTTGATAGAATTGCATAGGCACATGCTTTGACATTTACTTCAGTGATAAAGATTTCTAGTTCTGCCATACTCAG
This sequence comes from Guyanaporus albipodus, assembly GCA_038088995.1. Lineage (NCBI taxonomy): Eukaryota > Fungi > Basidiomycota > Agaricomycetes > Boletales > Boletaceae > Guyanaporus > Guyanaporus albipodus. The sequence continues at coordinate 63,757 of JBBPKA010000031.1, forward strand.
GATGGAGTTGGTGAACTGTTTTGGATTATAATTGATTTATGCTTGAATCTTGGTTTACCGTTTCTCAAACTTTGATGGAGATCCATCATAATTTCCAGGATCTGAAAATACTTCTACTCTTAATAATTCTGTGAATGGTTGAGGTGGTTCTTGTCCATGAGATGTTGTACTTGCCCATTGGTGAAGTCCAAGAGGTTGTTTGAAGTGATTTTCTGCTTCTTGTTGCTTGGTCACAGCATCATTGAGTTGTTGAGCTGCTGTTCTAAGGTCAGCTTCTAAACAGGTTCTTTTAGTGTTTACTTGAGTGAATTGTTGCTTAGTATTTTGGAGTGTTTAGAATAGCTATCCATTCTTGTTGGATAATACATGCTAATGGAGTGGCAGTTCTGGATGAGGCTGGGTTAGACATATTGTGAGTATCACAAGTGGTTTATTACTTAATAAACTACTATGTCTGTATATATCTCTTGGTGTATACTATGGAATATAATAACATCATAGAGTTAGTGTGTAGTAAGGGCCAGTTGGTCACTACTGTCCTGGGTGGGATTTGAAGAGGGTGAACTTCTAAATCTTGATTTTCTTGATGAAAATGTCAGATATAGATGGTAAACAACAAAATGAAGATAATGATAATAAGAAGGATGGCTATGATGAATAATTAATTCATCAATTATCAATTATTGTTATCATTGTTGTTTCACAAATTGTTGGTAATGTTGAATTCAATAGATACCAGTGATTCTATTGTGAATCTATAGATGTGGTTGAAGGCTTTGAATGAAAAGCAAATGAAAATGGGTTGATTTCCAAGGATTGTTGAAATGACAATTGCTATAAAGCAAAAGAGTATTGTGATGATAAGAATGAGAAGTGCAAATATGCAGTTCATTTGTCTTTGCAAAGTATTTCTTCTTCTAAAGAGTCTTCTTCTGATAAAGGTCTTGAAGTGAGATTAATTTCTACTTGTACTACTCAAGCTCTAATCTGTTGGGTGCTTTCAGCATAAGCTTCAAGTAGTTCTTGTTGTCTTTGCCTGGGAATGGTGCAAGTTTGAGAAGAAAGATACTGGAGGGCTTAAAAGTATTCTCTCAAGTTATTACTTGCTTTTTGATGAGTAAGAGGTGCTCTATTATTATAGGAAGGGGGAGCTCTAAGTTTGACTATGATAGGTCTAGTGTCTATCATAGTTGTGATGGTAATAGTGAGATAGGTTGAGAGGGCTAAAGTTAACACTAGAGTTATAAGGACAAATCCAAGTACAATCAATAGGAGAATGAGGATAGGGACATTTTTCTCTATTTGATATTTGATATGGATGGTATTGGACTGGTGTTTGATCATGATTTGACTGTCAATATCTGTGTTCTTTAGCTACAAGCTATCATATGTCCAATTCAATTTCTTCTCTAATAATATGGTCAATGTCTATATTGACCTGTATCTCATGCAAAAGTTTGTGGATATCAGAACCAACAGCAGTGGTGTCTGATTCATGATGGAGGGAGTAGGGGGTTGGAACATGTGGACAATAATTAAATGACATGTGACCAAAGGGTAAAAGTTAGGTGCATATAAAGGGTGGTTGTGATATGGAGCATGAAGCTATTCTCATAGGATACCAATTTAGTGGTTCATTCAATTGGTAACCTCTGAGGAGTTGAGTATGCTAGTAAATGGCTGTATTAGTTTGGTCAGTTTTGCTCTTGTGGTGGTACTGAATGAGCTAATTGCTGTTTATAATCTTTAGGTTTAATATCATTTAGATTGACAGATGGTAAGGAGAAGAGATAAGGCTTGACTCTGTTGTATTCTTCCATTACTTGGTGGAGTTCTTCACTCAGCTGGTAGTCTTGGTTTATTCTATGCTAATATCAGCTATTCTCTAATGGCTGTGTGTGACTAATCAATACCAGGTGAGCAGAATATCTTCCTGCTTCATGACTGCAACTGGAACTTCTTGTCTAATGTTTCTGATGTATGAGGTGCCAAATATGACTTGTGAGAGGGTGGACACTTATACCAGTAAGTGTTAGTCTTGTCTTAAAACCTACACCAAGTATACTAACTGGTGGCTAACTTTAGTGATTAAAGATGGAATAAATGTTGATGATAAAGTGTCATCAATAGGGTAGGTCTTATCCTGATGAGGATTAAGACTAAGAGATATAAGGATAGAGGGCAGAGGTGTAAGGAAGAGTAAGTCTTGTCCTAATGAAATGGCCAACTTACTACTTGGATTTTAGTTGACTCCAAGGGCAATATCAATCATTTGCTAATAAAACAATAGGTAGGGATACTGAAGTAAATGTTAATCTGAGTCAAAGTGTCCAGGAAATCCATCACTATACCTCCAGACAGTGGGAATAATCCAGTAGGAAGTGAAAGAAACTCTAAAGAGGACAAGACTGGAGGAGATGCCTCCAGTTTGGCTGCCTTATATACTATTCAATTAGAACTCCAAAGTAGAGCTTGATTTACATGAAGGCAGGTAAATAGATAACTAGATCATATCCTATTGGTCAGAGATAACTAATCTAACCCTTGTATATAACATATAATAAAAGTGTCTTATGCCATTGGCTTGACAAAGCAAGGCTATGTTGCTGACTGAGCTGCTGAGTCAGTACTGTGCTTTGATGAGTCATTATCTTGAAATAAGGGCTGTGCCTGGGTTGAGGATATGATGTTATAGATAAACAATAAAAGATAAAAGTTTAGATCATTGGCTGTATTGATAGGTCTAGATTATAATGTCAGTAATGATATCATAGGTCTGGATGTTCATCATGTGACTTGTGATGTGATGTGGCTGTGTAAGTCACATGACCTGTGGAGACTTGAGTTGAAGAGAATGAAGAGGAGAGTGAGGAAAAAATAGGAAAAAATAGGAATAAAATAGGGGAGATACATAGTGTTTGTAACACTATTCAGATCTTATTAGACTCCAAAGGCAATATTGGTTAAGTGTAATAAAATAGTAGGCAGAAGACACTGAAGTAAGCATTAATCTAAGTTAAGGTGTTTAGAAAATCTGCCACTATATCTCCAAATAGTGGAAATTATCCAATAGGAAGTGGAAAAAACTCCAAGAAGGACAAGATTGGGGAAAACATCTCCAATTTGGCTACCTTATATACTATTCAATTAGAACTCCAAAGTGGAGCTTTAAAGTACATTAGAGTAGGTAATAAATAACTGGATCATATTATATTGGTCAAAAATAACTAATCTAATCCTTATATATAATACAAGATAAAAGTGACTTGTGTCATTAGCTTGACAAAGTAGGGCTGTGGGTTGCTAACTGAGCAATGAGTCAGTGCTGTGCTTTGATGAGTCACTATTTTGAAATAAGGGTTGTGCCAGGATTGAGGGTATGATGTCATAGATAAGCAATAAGAGATAAAAGTCTAGATTGTCAGCTGTGTTGATGGATCTAGGCTGTGATATTATAATGACATCATAGGTCTGGATGTGCCCATCATATGACTTGTGATGTGATGTGGCTGTGTAAGTCACATGACCTATGGAGACTTGAGTTGAAGAGAATAAAAAGATGAGTAAGGGAAAAATAATAATAAAAATAGAAATAAAATAAGAAAGATATATAGTATTCATAACAGAGAACAGGAGAACAGGAACAGAGACAAGAAAATACTACAGAATAGATACAAAAGGATGAAGGGAATTTGAATCAGAAAGAGCAGACATATTGAATTATATGTAACTCCTTGAGAGCATAGTCAAATTCAATATAACTCCTAGCTTATGTGGAGTCAGAGAAGTTACTCTCTATTTTTTTGCCTCAAAAAAGACAAAGCCAAAGGAGACATCAATGGAATTAGTGCTAGTGGCCCCAGCCTTCATGATCCAAGTATAATATCAATTTTGGATACTCTTTGGTAGAGTATCTGGATTATCCATAGAACAAACATAAATTGTTGTTAGGGCAGTGTCTATGCTTCTCAGAGAGAAGCTTGCCATCCTTGCCAAATTTAGAGGAGATATGTAGAAGGGTTGACATTATCCTTTTTGCTACCTTGGTTGTTCTCAAAGGAATTGAAGGAGTTGGAACCTTTGAACTTATTGTCCTTGGACTTTGACAGATTGGAATTATTATTGAAGGAGTTGATAGTGAATGCAGATGTGGATGTGAAGAGCTTGGTGGAGTTGTTGCTGAAGTTGAAATCTGGGGCATCTTTGTTGGCACAGGTGATCTTGTGCCTATATTTCTAGTAGCAGTGATTGATTGTCTAAATGAAGGTATGGAGGTTGTGAATATTGTTGGACCTACTGAGCTGCAATAGTTTGTTCTTGATATAGTCTGGCAAGCCATTGTAATAACTCTGGTAGAGGGCACCAGAGCCCCAATTATGAACCTGGAATGCTAGTTAGTTCCACTTGATGTTGTATCAAATAATGCATTGCAAGTACTTCATATGTAGGCACTTAAGCTGGGATTTGGCTTCCATGATAGGATTGTGTAGACCAAAGTAGACTGGAGTTCAAATAGATAGGCTTTCCAGTTGTCCATCCATAACAGACAAGGCTCTGAAGGTTCATCTCTGAGAAAATCCAGCTCAAAGTACTCAGGCACAATGCCTTGAGATATGATTGTATAAATGTCAATTGGTTTAAGCTAGGCAGCTTTACATTGTTCTATCCAGTACTCATCCATCCACTCTTCATATTAGATGGATTGTTTCAGCTACAATATATTCTTTAAATCCACACACATGCACCAAACATGCATTGTTTTTAGCAAGAATTGAAGTGAGAACAGAAAGCTAAAATTACTGAAACTACAAGCTACCAGCTTCTATTACATGCAGATGCAAAATGAGAATGATATGCTGTGCCTCCTTCAGATGGCAATTGACGGATCGGAGCACCCAAAATCCGAATTCGAGATGCAGGAACAAAGGGTGATGCCAAAACAATTAGTTTGCTTGCATCAATGAAGTAAGAAAGGAATGAATCTGAAAGCATCCAGCTGGTCGAGAGCCATGTCCCCCCGTAGCTCTATGCTGTCGCACGCTTGATCATCTGAGTGGGATGGCCTGTGAGGGCAAGGCAATTTGTGGATACGAGCCAAATCTCACCTCACGGGCCCAGCGCATGGTCTTTTTCGTTTCTTGTGACATACCGCGCTTGTTCCGTAGGTCTGATGCTATCCATTCAGAAAGTAGAAGTTGTTTGAGCTGACCGTTGGGGAAACAGTCCGCAAGGTCACCCAAAAGGCCGAAACATAACTTGACGCCGGTCTCAGACCGATCATCATCAGCCAGGCATCGTTGGATGAGCTCTAAGATATTCGACGAGTGAGGAAGTAACAATTGGACTGGCAAAGATATTTGTAAGCGAAGGAGAAACATCCAAAGTGTGACAGTACCTTTGTCGGTGTTCTTGAAGCCAGTAACAACTCCCGTGTAGGCTTCCAAAATCCCCTCGCGCAACTGCGTGACGTAGTCTACTAGATCAAAATCAAGCTATCGAACTAGAGTCAAGCGAACGCAACAAACGACGTCAAGCAAAACAAAGCTCACGGGATTGGGTTGAAGAGCGCCGGCCTGCCTCAGTACACCCATCGTGGTGTCTACATAAGGCTCAAAAGCGACACTAATCGCGAGTGCGATGTCACCAAAGCATGAGAGTATAGAAATCTTAACGTTGCGGTTCAAAACCTCGCTTTGCAGATTCTCAAGCAGGACATTCATGAATGCACCGGCATATTGGGCGCTCTGATCGCCCAATGCTCTCGAAATATCACCAATGATGCCAACGGCAACCATGCACAGCTGGGTATCTTCGTGCGACTTCAGAGCGGTGTATAGGTATGGCAGGAACGCTTGGATATATGGCGAAAAGCCACTCTCAAGGGCTATATAAAAGAATGATGTTACGAAATCACAGGCAATATAAAGATTCGATAGAACTTGCCAGACGCCAGTGCTCCAACGACCAAAAACGCATCCTCAAGAATAGTCGACGTCTTCCCCGCAGCCCGTATGAGTTCCAGAATGATAGTCATGATACGATCCGCCATCGGTTGAATACCATCATTCAGCCGACGAACGACACTCTTTCAACCAGATTTAAGAACTATTTGACGGCAGCACGAGAGGACTCACAATCACAACGCTACACAGGTTGCTTTGCAGCTCATTCCAGTTGTTGCGATCATCGACGCCAACAATCTGGTTCTGTAACATCATGTAAGACCGACATTAGACGAAAGCCATAGAACAAACCTGCAGGCCCAGTAATTGTTCCATGCGAACAAGAACAGTTATCAACGTATTTTGAACGACTGGGATGACATCACCACTCGCGTGGGTAACATAAGAGGTAATGGCCTCGTAAGCGGAAGTCCGGAAGTTGGCTTCGTTTGTTGTCCTGAAAGTAATCCTGAAACTCCGGAGTCCTTCCTTGGGAGAGCACTTACGTCTCTGTGATACGAAGGAGAGCATTGACAATTCCCTCGTAATACGGCGACAGGTGGGCAGTTTGGGACTCATTTTCTTCCTCTAGATACCCAAGCTGATCTGCAAGGTTCATCAAAGCCCAGCAACAATTGGTCACGATCCGAGGGTTGTCCTGCAGACCAGTAACAAGTGCGGATATCAATGGATGGAGGTGAACATCAGGTTTGATTGTGACAATTAACAAATCACAGATGCGCCCAAGAGTCCATGCAGTCGTATCTTTGACATGTATGTTGGAGTCGTTCATCATTCCAATTAAAAGAGGGAGAGCCTGGTTCACTAGAGGCATGAGAACAGTGGGGTCGGGACCGTCAAGGATCGAGCCAAACGTCATGACAGCAGCCTCCCGTTGGTGCCAATCTTGTGCTTTGATATGAGCCTCAATGAAAGGAATGACAGCAGGAACAATAGGATCTGCAATTGCTTGTGCCATGAAGCCTAAGCAGGTGCCTGCGGACATGGAGATATTCCATTCGTCCTCATCGGCATCTTCTTCCTGGCGCGTAAGAAGGGACAGAAGCACAGGGATCACCTCGGGCAACGCAATCTTTGCGAAAAACTTTGACTCAACCTCTGGAGGTTCGCCGTAATCAGCAGCCTGGGCAACGAAATGAGCAACGCAATCCAAAACAGGACAATATTCTGACCTCCCGCGCCTCGTGAGCGAGCTCGATTTCTTCTTCGCAGACAGTTGTCCAGAACTCGACGGCCTGCAAAGCCACGCGCTCGTCACTGTGTTTCATACCCATGACTGTCAACTGAGACTAAGGGTTAGCACACAAAAGGTATGAAGTATCCGACAATCACAGACCCCAAACAGTGCTTGCTCCATGTAGAACGCCATCTTGTCGTAATAAAGGGCCATTATCTTCACTAGACATTCGAATGCACCGACCTCAACGGCGACGGACGGGTTCTGGGTAGCCTCACACACGACTTGCATTATGTAGTTGCGCTCGCCCTGTCAAGCGTTTCAGTGATAAAGAGATGGACGATGCAACTAACATGACGCACCTCACGCTCAAAATTCTCGCGGACGAACTCGAGAGAGTTGTATAATGCGTGCACAGCAGCCAACTGAACGTCGGAGGATGGCTCGTCTTTGCGCGCTCCATGGATCACAGCGGTGAGAATTTCATTTGACCGTAGACTCAATATATCGGGTTTCTGAAAGAAAGATGAGATGATGTGCAACCATCGATGAGACGACGCACAATCGACTCGCAGATATAACCGATGGTCTGTAACGTAGCGATCTTGAGATTTGGGTTGGTAGAATTGTTCACGAAACCGAGGAGTAACTCGATAAGATCCGGCCATTGATCGTGCGGAAGTTCTACTGCGGCAATGGCGGCAACGACCTGAGCAGCAAACGAGCCCGCTTTACCAGCGGGAGAAGCGAGCGTGACGAGCGTTTCCTGTTTGATCTTATTCTTGGCGGCAGCATCGAATGCCAACCATCTGTTTGCGGACTCGGTTTGTCTTGCAGCCTCCTGGACAATAGACGTGAAGAGGCAGAAACGGGAGTCAGACGACGCGTTTACGTACACGAGCGGACAATGCATTTTTAAGGGCGAGGGCTGCAGCATTGCGGATGTGTAATTGTGAATTTTCATTCGCGAGTTCCGCCGAGAGCATGGTCATGTACGCCGGCTGGACCGAGGAATCAACGGGAACGCTTGTAGCGCAAGCAGAGAGAGAGATAGGACATACATAGTTTTCTCTCGATGCACTCTCGAGCTGTTGGGTAGCATTCTGACGCGTAGTCGCGTCTGTTCGTGAAGGAGAAGGTCATTATACCGAGTCTATGAGCGTCTGGGGCATGCGAATGAGTAGCGTACCTGGAGATAGGGTATTCGCGAGGAGCTCGCTGGCATTCATGATCAAGACTTGATGGTGCGTGGTGGTCGTCGTCGATGAGCGAGTAAACAAAAGCGTCCGTAGTCAAAGGTACTGAGTGTACACGTCTGTGGTGATCTTTTTTTTCGGTGCTGTTCTTTGTTGGTGGGTTGAGGAAGGGCAACACAACTCGCGCGGCAAGCGGCTGTTCAAAAACTCAAGTGGGCTCCTCCAGGCAAAGACCACACCGCATAACACGTCAATCCACACAAGATCGTAGGTAATTCGCACATCCATGATGCAGTTTCTGTAGGTAATTCGACCGGCTGCAGCATTTCTCTACTTGACACATGGCAGATCGGGTATGGACTACTTAAGCCCCGTTCAATCACTTCTTACTCCCTTCTCAGGTTCGTGGTGCTGCGCGGGGTGGCCGTGGCGGACCTGCCTCACGAGGCGCAAAACCTCCACCCCTTAGCGCCGACGCAAAGTAAGCGTTGCACCGATCAATAACCATTCATGTTGATAGGACTCGAGCAGGAGTAAACGGGAAGCCATCCTCGATCTCTCAAAATATGTGAATGAAAGGATACGAGTAAAGTTCACCGGTGGACGTGAGGGTACGCCTACCGCATTGCCACCCCACGATTAGCACTGACTGTTCTTGATAGTCACTGGTATTTTGAAGGGATACGATCAGCTACTCAATCTTGTGCTTGACGAGGTCAAAGAGGAACTTCAAGGTATCTAAATCTTCCGTTCCGATCTTCGCGATCTGATGTCCTCTGTGAACTATCGCCAATCAGAGCCCGAACCTCACGCACGCACGCTAGGACTAGTGGTCCTTCGCGGACCAACCATCACGCTATTGAGCCCCGTTGATGGCTCTGAAGAAATTGCAAACCCTTTTATCGCGCAAGAATGAAGTTGTAGTCGTCCTTCAGATCCTCCATAACCGAACACAGGCCATGAATGCAGGACACTTGTAATGTAACTGCATTTCGCCTGCCGGAATAGCGAGCAATGACTCCAGTCGTGTATTTGAGTCCAGTCTCTCTACTGTAGTAGAGGGATTTACATGCTGCTGATTCGAACACGACGGGTTGCGAGATTTACGGGGCACCTGAAGCCGCGCAAACTGTAACCACAAGCCCGGGACCTATGGCTTTATGGGCCACGTGCTGATCAATTATGCGCTCTGTGTTCTGTGCAGAAGAATAGCAATTCGATGGATTAACTATCCTTATCAGTTCCACCAGGAACTACAAGTCAAGTTGGATTATCGAAGTGGCGTTACACTTCGCGGGGAACTCGCGAGGTTCACCGACCCGGGAGCAGGGCGCGACTGCCCCAAGTTCATTGGCACCCTCAATCCTCCCTGATTTCCTAATTTCGCGGGTAGGTGTATGGGTGGTTGAGGTGATAAGTAACACGGGGGCTCTTCATGCGTCGTTGGCGAGGATGGTGATATGGAGGTCGAAGTCGGTGTAGAGGAATAGTTAGCGTACGAAGGGGGGTAGGGATAGGAGGCCAAGTTTAAGTTCATCTCCGCAGCTCCAGGTATTTCTAGGACATTCGTTCTCAAGGGGGACTGGGAAGGTGACCTCGACTTCATCCTTCCAGTGGTAACATGGAGGTGACGCTGAGCAAGCTGGATGAATGAGGGACTTGACGAAGGTGATTGTGAATTGGATCTTGAAAAGTGGTCCGAACGAGGATGAGACGTAGTCGTGGCAACAGACGGGAGATGCCTGTGCGGAGAAGATATGTGCGAGTACAGTAACGATGGTGTACCTGCCGCCTCATTCACTGATATTTTTCCATCGCCAAGGAAACCACGGTCAGATAGGCGTTTGGCAGATAAATCATGCTCAGGGGGCGGAGGTACAGTCTTTCCAAGCTCGTTTGCGCGAAGATGATAGGATGGCATAGATGACAGCGGAGATCCAGATGTAGGGTATGTACTGAGTGTCACATTGACAGAGTGTTCCTGCACGTTGGAGAATGATTGTACGAGGCGAGATGGCGTCGCGGCGGTTTCATAGAATACAGTAGATGTGTCAACGATTTGAGAAGGGATTTGTACATGAAGACGGTGTGGACGTGTGGATGGTGAAGTTTGAAAGAGAACAGGGGTAGGGTATATGTCCGATGGCCATGAGAAACGATTGGTGATTTTACGGCTCGGAGGGCCAGAGTGGGAGCGCCGGACAAGATCAGCCTTCAGCGCGGTCATCTCAGTCTCCGAGTCGGCAACAGTACGAATAGACAATTCGTCTGACAGGTCTGTGGGTCTCGATATTACCCTGCCTCTAGAGCCAGAAGATTGAGTAACCATCATCGCCGGTATAGGAGATTCGCCTAAGCAAGCCTCGTTGAATGACCGAATAGATTGGATGTCATCAGAGCCAGCGGCTTCCGAGCGACATTCCTCATCAATTGGAATTCCAAGACACTCTCCAGAAGCAATGGAAGCAACACATTCTCTCGCGAAAGTAGACGCTGTCGCTAGTGCAATGCCCTGATCAAGCTGATCTTGGAACATTGCATGATGCTCCGGGGAGGCCTCAGGGGGAGGAGGGCTAGTCCACTGACTTCGTTTAGGAGCCATGTGTTCAGGCATGTGGTGCTCTGCAGGGGTTTGCTCCCCAGGTTCAAATAACTCTGGTTTAGGGGAATGGCGCTCCGAAGATACACCCCTTGATTGCATGGGGGTAGCACCGGCGCTCAAGGAGCCTTGTGGAGGGATCGCCAAGCGGGGAGGCACAAAAAGAGACGGGGGTGGAACTGGGGATGTGCCACCGACCCTCTCCTCACAGAGCTGGGACAGCGCCAAAATCGCACGCGGCCGCATCGCCAAAATCCGAGACGCGCGCATAAATTCTCCGCGTATCTGTCAAAGGAGGTAAATATGGACATCTGCCAGAGGTTGAGATCCGCAGTCACCTGGTATAAACCTTCCTTGGTGACACATCGCGCAACGTTGAAGTCGGTTTCGAAAGGGTCCTGAGTGGGAATGGATACATTACGTGAAGCAGTGGTCGCTTACTCACTTCTATGCAAAAACGATTTCGTTCCCTAGCATCGTTGAACTTTGAACTTGAAAGCTGGATCAAAGAGTAAACACGTGACAGCCAAATGGGGGTGCTGCTCTAACATACATCGTTCTGCCATCCTTTGCTTTCCTTCTTGAGTAACCCAGCACGTATTGAAGCAACACCAGTATTGTATGAGAAATCACGAGAATAATAACGGAAAAAATCGATTAGACTACGCAATAAATGTGATCAGGTCCACTTGATATCATAAAATATGTGCACTTACAGTTCAGCAACGCTTTCCGTATTAGATGATTGCCAATGTTGACATAAAAGTTCGATATCATCGAAGAACCTATAGAGAATGAATCACATATTGTAAGCACACTCGTGGGAAGTGATGGAGTTCTAACCATGTGTTGAAACCGCCAATATGCGTATCATTCTGTGTAGAATGAGTATAGAATCTAGGCAATGCTGAGCACAAACCTGAGAGATCGGGCGCAGTGGGGGCATCTGCTGAAGATTCGGAAGCACCGGAGGGTTCTTGATATGAATGAGGAAATGTATAACCAACAGAACGTAGCCGTAGGATGACAGCGTCCCTTGGTAAGGCGAATTGATTTTTCTGAACCAAAGGTGGGTGAGACGGATTCGCTGACAAGTATGAACGCCTACCTCCGCTTGCTCCAAACTTTAACTAGAGTGTTCTGTTGAGCACGAGGCGTGAAGGCATGGCGCAAAGGGACGTACGGAACAGGACAAGTGTGCGCACACGTGTGGGGTCAATTATGGCATAACACATTAGCAAGCGAGTGTTTTCTAGTGCCAACCTGTTTTCGAAACCAATATCGCACGCAATACCTGAAGGCAGCCCGGGTGAAGGGTCCAAGGAGAGCTTAACGATTGGGATGCGCGCATGGGGCAAGGGTTTGACGTGAAATTTGGTTTCTAGCGGTGATAAATGGGGATGTTGAATGAGTTGCTATTACGGCAAGGAGACGCACCGCGTTCCAGGAGATCACCGAGCATGGTAACGAGGTCGGAAGCAGAGAGGCGCTCGTCCGAATCGATGAGACAACAAAGGTCCATATCTTGTTGGAGGATCAACATTGTGCAATACAACTGTGGACTGAACAAAGGCGAGACTGACCCGAATTACGAAGACTGAAGCCGTTCGCGGTGCTCCCAAAGGATAGAAGGCGACTGCTGGGTTCTATGGTACGGATTAAACGTTCGAGTAGTTTCCTGACATCCTCCTTGACTGCCATCTCTTCTGCGGTCGGGAGGAGTTGTATAACGAAGTCAAATAGTGCTTGAGAGAGCTCTACGATGAAGAAACGGTGTCTGGAGACATGCTTATTACGGTGGTTCTGTGTGTGGACGTAGGGCAGGGACTGGACGCCGGAGGAAGCAACCATTGTGGCCTGTGCCATGCTACGTGCTGGTGTGTTGCTGCCCGGAGAGAACCAGCGGCGTCAAGGTGCAGGTGGGGAAACCTAGAAGGTGAGCAATATTAATCTTGATGGGCACTGAGAGTCCGCGATCGCCAGTGTGTGAGGCTGGATGTGGGGATGTTCTGGCCGACTACCCGTTTGGGAAGTCCAGTGCTAATTATTGGTTTATCAAGCGACTAAGTAGCGCTACAAAGTCTACCGTACCACACTCGTCGTGCAAGTCCTGGAACTGGCAAGGCACAGGGCGAGCATAGCAAGGATCTGACGAACTTGGCGAGACATGACGGGACAACGCCGTCGGTAATATTGTCCTGGGGCGTACATTGACGCCGGGGGCGGAAGGATGACATTGCGAAGCTATGTGTATACTCGCGGAGAACACGGGACGGTTAGGAATGTGAGACAAGTACAATTATATGGACAAGTCAACGGGAACCTGATTTAGCTTTAGTAAGAACTGCACCGAATCAAAATCAGCGGAGGGCAAGGCATTTAGGGAAAGAAGATGCACTTGTCTCGTAGCTGACTTCGGTAAAATCTGTGCCCTGTATCTCTACTGCGATACCATCAAGCTTTTTCCTGAGGGCATCTCGCGAAGACGCAAACACCATCTTGAGTCTGACTTTAGCTGTATCAGGGGACCTAACAGTATCGCGTGAGATAAGCAAGCGAGTGCAAGGTGCGGATGTAGCTGACCAGGAGATGAAGCAGAGTTTGTTTCTCTTTCCCTCCGTCTCGAATTCGAAATCATAGACTGCCCATTTGCACTCGTTTTCCGGCAGGTCCGCTACAAATTTTTCGTAGTTGTGTTCCGTAGAAGTCTTCTCGACGATGACCTCCGTCAAGGTATCATTGAGGGTGAAGATGATGTACTTGTGCTTCTTGCCCAATTTGAGTTCTCGGAAGACTTTGAGGCAGTCGTCTGCCACCTGAACGCCAGAAGCCTGCGAATCCGTTATGATCCTATCTACGGCGGCGTCGTGGACGATGTCGGGCTCACCATGATGAACTGATAGATTGGAGCCTGGCTATCGCGATTAGGATTGCTAAATGTATCCAAGCGGAAACAGTCAAAGCTCCGACCTAACTTGGCTTGCGTAAGCGCGTCCCAAGCTAGCGCCTTTGCTCACGACTGCCATGTCGTCCCTCTCCAAGGATGCCGACGCGTTCAAGCGGGTACTACACCGCCAGGACTACACGTCCTGGCACTCGCAGCCGGCTTCCAATATCAATACACAGCTCGTATACGCCCTCGACTATCTCAAAGTGATTCGAGCATCCGTCAGCGCGATGGGCCAGGCTGACTCCATGTTCAGTCCACCCCAAATCCGATGAGATTGCAGGACATCGCGATCGTGACGAACACACCTTTGGACACGGATGTCGTCCTCCTCGAGAAGTTCAAGTCCCATGATCGGATCCAGTACGACCCAAAGACGGATCTCTACTCCTATCGCGTAGGTCTCGCAGATTGCCGCAACACGTTCAAGGCTGAATGGTCCGAAGCATGATTTCAACTTTCGCAACAAAGCCGCGCTGCTAACAGAGATACAGCGCCAAACCAGAAAAGGCGGAGGTATACCCGTCCGCGCTCTGAAGGAGTCTTGGAAAGAAGCCCCGCAGGCGATCGAAGAGCTTGAAAAGGAGGGCGAAGTCCTCGTCACCCGCACAGTCAAGGATGGGCAATTGAGAATGGTGTTTTGGAACGAAATCAAACCCGACGAGGAGAGCGGAGGGAAACCGGTCGAGAAGGGTGAGATACCATAAAGCTATTACTAATTCATCGTATCAAGCATTTCATACCGCTGTTAGAATTTCATGATCTGTGGCATCAGCTCAAAGTGCCAAACGATGTCGACTTGCTCAAGGCACTTGCATCAGGTATGTGCTTGCTTACTCCGCATGAATGGCGCTGCAGCTATGCAGAGGGGTTGCAGGCTACCGCGTCAGAAACCCCCATCCCCAAGGCACCTTCAACCAAGAAAAAGGGGAAGCGCTCTGTACCCCGGCAAAGGCAGGTCAAGATCACCAATGTCCATTTAAAGGGGGAAATAGATTTATCTCGAGATTACCATTCTACCACCAAATAATACTCGCATTTCAGCACGTCTTCTGGAGTAACGGTCTCACGAATCATCATCATCATCGTAGTTCCATCGTTCCACCGTTTGTGGAATATCGGTCGCATGTCTGATACATTTGCTAGATATACCAAAAGAGACATGGCCCTCTCTCCATCGTTCACTTTGTTTCCTCTACTTTCAATAGTACCTTCTTTCCGTACTTTCCACTGGCCAAGTAAGAAATCGCACGGCAGACTTTCTCCCTAGCATCGACATCCGATTCTTGACCCTCGATTACCAAAATCTCGTGCTCTGGACCGTCAAGCTATGCGACGGTCAGCTAAGCGGCGCAAATGGAGTAAGTGCCACACTTGCCTTTCCTTCCCGCATGAGACCAGTGAGCGTCTGCATCATCTGAAGGCGTTCGGTAAGGGTTCTCTGATCATACCATCGTGTTTGCCAAAATCCGTGGCAAGTCAAGTTCTTGAAAATGAAGAGGGACGTCGGCAACGACAGGGGTTCCTTGGACATGGCACCATAGGATACCAGATGTGCATTTTTGCCCAGCAAACGCGCCATCAGAGTCGTCGTTCTTCCGCCCACGCAGTTGAGGCCCAGCGTAACTTCCTAGACTAGTCGTAAAGCAGGGTTTCTCGCGAATACAAATGTGAACTCACTTTGCCCTGCGTCCAGGATGAGAAGGTGTCTCTGAACGTCCTGTCCGACAGTTCGTCGTAGGTCGCAACGTGAGTTGCTCCTAACGCCTTTAGCGATGATTTCAGGGATTCTACGTCGTCTCTGCCCGTCATCTCAGTTGTGGTACACACATACGAATATAGACCAAACGTGCCTGTCACGAATGAAGTTGATCGTCTTGAATCCCTTGGCAGCCGCTATTTGAATAACGGCTTGTCCAACCTGCCTGCATCGTCAGCACCCGCAATGGTGATACAGAAACACTAGGCATACGCACGGCGCTATTCGCTCCATTTTGGACTATCCAATCGCCTTCTTTCAGCTGAGCATAGTCATGAAGCATATTATAAGCGGTAGCCGGGTTCACCTAAAGGCCACAGTCAATCCAGAATTTCTAGTTCGACGGGGACGCATACGGTGAGTGTTGCAGCTTGCACTGCGTTCACCTCAGATGAATCCACCTTGAGCACATCTTGGACGCGGACATT
Source organism: Guyanaporus albipodus (assembly GCA_038088995.1). Taxonomy (NCBI): domain Eukaryota; kingdom Fungi; phylum Basidiomycota; class Agaricomycetes; order Boletales; family Boletaceae; genus Guyanaporus; species Guyanaporus albipodus. The sequence continues at coordinate 79,826 of JBBPKA010000031.1, forward strand.
GGTACTAGACGCCCATGTTCCCATTTGCGGTGTCGTCATGACCACCCAGTCCTTCTCATTGATGTCCGTGACGCCATCACCGACGGAAAGGACCTCCGCTACTCCCTCATTCCCAGCGACGAATACCGCACCCGCATCAGTCGACAAGTGCGTACTTGGGGAGGGCCGCGAAGGGTAGACTCCTTCGATGGTGTTGATGTCGGCCGGGTTGATGGGGGAGAGTAGAACCCGGACGTTGACCGTTCCGGGTGCTGGTGGAGATAGATCCGGGAAGCTGACCGCAGAAAGAACGGAAGACGGATCGCCGTTGTTGCTGTACACGATGGCCCTCTGGCCAAGACGAGTGCTTGAAGTTCGAAATGCACGTATGGCGCCGCCATTGATCGTGACTTTACTAGCACTGAGTGCACTTTGTTGACTGTTCAAGGCGGTTCGAAACATCGTGGATAGAATGAAAGCCCGATTTAATTCCTGGGAGACAGATATATCAACGAGGCACCGGTTTCACGCGCACGACTAACTTAACCTTTCCCAAGTGCGAAGGAGATGATCTCCTCAAGATGAAAACCCAATTCCGAGTAAGTCCGAGTCAGTGGTGCTACATAGATACAATTGACGCGGCAGAACCTAGGCATACAACCTAAGAACCATATAGTATCATAGATATATAAAGTGAAAATGCATCATATATGTAGACAGTGTGGTCGTAGCACAAGGTTGAAACATCCACGAGTACCTATTTGGCAAAAAGAAGTGGTCACTGAAAGACAGAACAAATAGTGACATGTCCAAGAGCAGGCAATACGGCAAAATGGGAGAATGAACTATAAACCTGATAAGTGATAAATACTTCTGTCATTATCTGCGGGCGCTAAGAGTTATGCTGGAACCATCATTCTTCTGGGATGTTTCGAGGGTACAGGTGTAGAGACATTTTCTTTCTCGTCTGCTTCGTTTGGCGTAGAAGTGATGCTGAGTCTTCGACCGGGGGGCTTGGTCTTGGATTCCACGCTAGAGCTGGATGCTCGGCGCAGCGCACTGGAGACAGGTGGTCTAGTGTTCACAGCCCTCCCAAGAGCAGAAGGAAATCTCGGGAGAACGGGCGACGATGCTCGGGGACCAGCAGTGGAAGTTCGCGAGGTTGTGGGTGGTGCTGGATTTCCAACTTGTTTTCCAACAATGGATGGAGCCGCATTTGTTCGACCAGAAATTGAAACTGCAGTACCCCGTCCTCCGTGTTTGCGTTTTACCTTGGACGATGGTGTTAACAGGTTAATTCGATCTCGAGGGATTGGTATTTACCAGTTCAAGCTCTTGTTGCTTGGACTCCAATGCAATGTTGAGGCCGTCGATATCCTCTTTGCCTTGTTCGAGCTGCTTATTTAGTTGAATAATAGACATCTCCTTGACAGCGCTATCCTTTTGTAGCTGTTGGATATGGGTCCGCAACCGCGCAATCTCCGAAGTGGAATCATCCCGCTCTGCTTCGACATCGGACTTTGCCCGCTCTAGACGCAACACTTGGTCGTGTAGTCGACGTTGAGCCTCCCTACCGGCCTCATTCGTGGCGCCGAGTTCCTGTTCAATCCTGAAGACATTGGCCTCCGATTGCTTGATCACCTGCGTCAAGTCATCACGTTCTGCCTCCGCCTCGCTCTTCTCTCGCTCTAGCTGCGAGATCTGGTCGTGCAGACGACGAAGTGCCTCCCTGTTCGTTTCGTTCGAAGTGCCAAGTTCTTCCTTTAGTTTGTCAACTTCGGCGTCTACTTTCTCCTTTGCTTGAAGTAAAGAGCTATATTCCATGTCGACGCTGCCCTTCTCTCGCTCCAACCGCGCGATTTGGTCATGGAATCTGTTCAAGACTTCGCTGTTGGTGTTATTTACCGCGTCCAGTTCTTCGCGCAACTTGAGGACCTGTGTATCTGCTTTCTCCCCCGCCTGCGCTAGCTCGTCACGCTCGGTTTGAAGATCAGACTTGTCCTGTTCCAATTGCGAGATCTGGGACTGTAAGAATCGCAGCGCTTCCACGCTTGCTTCGTCCGTGGCGTTGAGTTCTCCTCGAAGCTTCGTGATCTCGGCGTCTGCTTCCTCCGCTGCCCGTGCGAGGGTCTTGCGCTCGCCTTCAGCGTCCTCCTTCTCTTGTTTGAGTTGTGAGATCTGGTGATGAAGCTTGTGCACCACTTCCCCATCGATCTCATCTGTCTTGCCGAGCTGTTCCCTGAGTCTGGTTATCTCGGCCTCTGCTTGAACCTCGACGTCGTTCTTCTCCCGCTCGAGCTGAGAGATCTGCCGGTGCAGCTGACGCAGCGCTTCTCCACTGGCCTCGTCCATGATGCTCCTCTCCAAGCTCTCCTGACGGCTGTTGTCCACCTCCTCTTCCAGATGGCGACACATCTTCTCCAGATCTGCGGCTTTCTTCTTCCACGAGCGAACCACGCTCTTGCGTTTGTCATTCTCTTTCTCTGCGGTCTCGAGACGGATCGTCAGAGCCTCGACCAGCTCGTCACGAGCGCCCAGATCGATCTCGAACTGAGCACACAGCTCTTGCTGGAGAGCGAGCTGCGTACGGAGGGACCAGATGACGTCTTCCTCGCGGGATGCGGTACGTGAATGAGTGCCTGGTGGAGGAGTGGGAGGCGTGTAATATGTCGTGGCATTCACGCGAAATGGGTCTGGGGGAGAATGGCGTGTAGTTGATTGGGCATCCGAATGCTCTGACTCGCTGTCGTGCCCCTCCCGCGGCTTGAGGGCGCTGCTGATCTTCGACCACATGAACCTTGCACTTGCGACGACTTGGACAAGCAAAAAGTCGAGTCCCACAGTTGATACAGTGGTCACGTGAAGAATGAACTTGACGCGTTCGGATCACGTGCATGTATATCTTGCCAAACTCCGAGTGTCCCACTACAAGGTCTACAGATTTGTTTGCATTCGGGATATGCGTACATCGCTGACTATAAAGACATGCCAGTTCACTCGGCCTCTAATTAAAGCTTTGGAACCTCAATGAATTTGATCCCCTGAGCCGAGATGAGCAAGGGACGTGTAACAAAGCGGACGGGACTCACTGTCTCGATGTTGAGTTGCAGCTCTGGAAGGGCAGCATTGACAAGGGCCTGCTCTGCTTCTGTGATGGTTCCAACAGAGTGAATCTTTTCCACACCGTTTTTCTATAGCAAAATCAGTCAGGCTGTGAGGGCGATCAAGGACAGCAAGCAAACCCCAAGCTCGACGCGTGCCGAAAAGTACTCTATGTCCTTCCCGAGCTCTTTTTTGAGAGCTTCACCACCAGCTTTATCCGCAGCGAGGTGAACAAAGGTCGGTGCGACGATACCCTTTTCGCCGTTGGCGGCCCGGATGACCTTGGCCGCGAATTCTGCACCAGCGTACGCCATGGAAAGTGTAGCTGAGCCAGCCCCATCCTTGGCCTTGACTACCTCGTCACCGCCAAATTGGATGCGCTTGACCAGAGCCTCGAGGTCAGTCTTGGCAAAGCCGGAAGGAAGCGGGTGCGAAGACTGTGAGAGGAGAGGAACGATCTGAGGTAAGTCCTCGTGAGCACATGGTGAATATAGCTGAGGACTTGGGTACAGACGGTCACGCCGCTATGGCCGCCTACGACAGGTACGGAAACAGACGAAGCCACGGAGCGGTCTTCCAAAATCTCGGATACGAAGGTTGAAGCACGAACGACATCTAGCGTTGTCACACCAAATATCCTACGGTTTAAATGAGAAATGTGGCAAAACGGGCTATGATGCAACACTACCTCTTGGGGTCCAAGACGCCTTGTTTCTTGAAAACCTCTACGACGATAGGGACCGTGGAGTTGACAGGGTTGGAGATGACCAGTACGTATGCTTTTGGCGCGGTGGTTGCGATGCCTGTAGCAAGATCGCGCACGATTCCAGCATTGATCTGAGTGTTGTTAGCGATCGGTGGGAGGCGGACGAGAGACCGATCAAACCTTGAAGAGGTCATCACTGCCAGTTTCCGGTGGAGTTAGTCATCGGAGAGAACTGCCTCTGATCACGCACCGTGTCATCTAAGAGAGGTTCGTTGATGCCACTTACACAGGAAAGAAAGGGTCACTCACTCCTGGTTTCCTTGGCACGCCTGCAGGGATGATGACGATGTCTGCGCCAGTGAGAGCTTTTTTGAGGCCGTCGTCTTTAGGGAGGTATCCCTCAATCTTTGCAGGGGTTGCGATGTGGGACAAGTCGGCGGCGACACCGGGCGAATTGACGATATCGTAGAGGGTGAGCTGTGGAGGTGCCAATCAGAGGGACGACGGCGGGCCGATCTGAGGGACTTACCTCGGTCACATCTGCGTTTAATTTGAGCAGGAGCGACAAGGGTTGGCCGATGCCACCTAGCGAGATCCAGTTAGCCGCGCTGGGCGATGTGTACGTGGACGAGTACCTGCGGCGCCGAGCACGACAGCTTTGACCATGTTTACCGTAGAGAACGAAGAGATATGTCCACAGCCGCCTCTTTTTATCGCCAACGGACGCGGTTACTTCCGACGCCGATGATACTATCACATTCCCTGATCAGCTGTCTCGGGGTAGCTCGGAGATGGCGCCAGCCACACCCGCTTCGCTATTATTACATTGGTTTCTGTTTTCTGTGTACTAGTACGTGCATACCCAGTACGACTCAGAGCTCGTCGTCGGTTTTCTCTCCCTTGTGTGAACTCCAACCGGTCGTCGTCGTCGTCGTCCTGTCGCCGCACCCACGCACATCATCGGCCTTCTCGGACGTGCGCGAATGCCCACTCAGTACCTGTGGACGCTCCTAATCAGGTGATCTACTCCTATATTTGAGCCTACCTCGAGAATTCGCGCGACCTTGTCTTCTGCAGCCTCCACGGAGCTGTTGACGATCTCCTTGAGCCGCCCGTACATCGTCTCGGCCCAGGTCGAGGTTTGTACCCAGCGAATCCGTGTCTCTTCTGCGCGGATGTCCAGTGAAAAAAAATGGTGAGTACAGGCGTACTCACGCAGTAACCCAAACCTGTTGGTTGGGAGTATATTCTCGCCGACGCCCTTCTCACGCAAATAGGCGCGTAGACGGGCATCCGGCCATACAAGATACGGAGATGCCTTGGCAGACAAATCGCTATACCTGCATTCAATCAGCTACTCTGGGAAAAGTACAAAATCAGAGAACGCTTACTTGCTGTTCATTAGATCAAGCAGTTCCTTGCGACCCTTCGCGGTGTCGTGCTCAAGATACCCACGCTCAGAAAGCCATGTGCGGATATCCGAGTCACTCCATGCTCCCCAGACGCTCTCTGACACAGACAGGTAATGCTCCCTGGTGTAGGCGGAACGTCAGGTCTGTGCCACCGAAAAGATCAATATACCTGCTCAAGCATTCTAACTAGCTCCTCACGATGCCTCTCGGCATCGCTCTTCAAGAAGCTGTGATAGACCAGCCACGCTTTCAACTCAGAGTCCGACCACATGCTCCAGACGCTATCTGCGCAATTATAATAGTATTTTTTCATTTCGCCGACGAGGCTCGGTCGAGAAGGAGGGTCTGTTGGTTTCAGGATATTGTGGGCAATGAGCCATTCCCTCTGTAGAATACATTAGAGAGACAACAGGTAAGACGCATATCGACTCACAATGTACGAGTCACTCCAACTCTCCCACACATTGGGGGCCGTTTTGCGATAATATTCCTTGGCAAGCTTGATCAACTCGTCTCTGGAGCTGGCGCTTTTCGCTTCGAAGACGCCGTGTTCTTCAAGCCAATTCCTAAGGTGGCTGTCATCCCATGCGGAATAAACGTGATCCCTCGTGTCGTCGAACGCGCGAGCGACCTCGTACGTCGCCTGAGCTGCAGCACTACTAATGCATTTTGAGGCGGAGTGGGCTGTGTCGGTAGCGCTGGCGTAAACCGACGAAGCTGATGCGGAAGCGAGGGAGGAGTAGAGTGCGGCCGCATCGGTGTACGCATGATACCTGTTCTGGGCGAGGAGGACGAGTTGTTCACGAGGACCCGAGGGAGCAACGACGCCCTGCTCAAGCAGAAAAACCCTCAGTTTGCTCTCGTCCCAGTTGTCAAAGGTGCCGTCCTTGACATGCTGAAACGCACGCTGCACTTTGTTGAACTGATCGAGCGACCACTGGCGACCAGCCGCTCCGTACGCGGCGAGCGGGGAGGGTGTAATGTGCCAGTTGGCGTCGACGAGGCCATAGAGGTGGGGCTTGTCAAAGGACTTGGGGACTTTGATGTCGCGTTGTTCGAGCCAGGCGTGTAGCTCGTCGTTGGACCACTTGGCGTACTCTGGCTCGGTGGAGAACCAGCTGGACGCGTAGACCAGGTTGGCGAGGAGAACAAGATGAAAGAAGATCATGGCGGTGTGAGGGAGAGGTGGAGCAGGTCGAGGCGATCAACTTTTATTATATAGGGGACATGACATCACACGGCCGCGTTACAAATGGGGCTCGGCCGTGTCCTGCTTGCTCGGTACTACTACCACTAGTACTACTACCATGACCACGGGCGTGTTTAACAAGTTCACCCTGTATGAGAACAAGCTGCGCTTCTACATCGTCGCGTCCAATGCGTCCGACTCCCGTCATCGCATCATCAAAATCGACCGCACATCTCCTGCAGACCTGCAAGTCGTCGAGGATGACACAGACTACAGTGGCAAGCAGATGAGCGCCATGCTCAAGATGCTCGACGACGGAAACAAAGGATCTGGTGGCATCGGAAAAGACAGAGTAATCTCTGGCATCGCCGGTAAGCCGACTTCCCCGCCCTCACCATCAACCTCCTCGAAAACGCTCTCGCACCAGGCTTTGTCAAATTTACTGCAGGGTGGTATATGATCGTGATATCCAAGCGCACCGTCGTCGCGCTTCTGGGCGGTCACTACCTATATCATTGCGAGGGCACTGAGATGATACCAGTCTGTACTAACCACAAGGTGGAGAAACCTGCGGAAGAACAACGCTTGCTCAATATCTTCAAGCAAGTCGACCTGTCCAAGAACTTCTACTTCAGGTGCTCCTCTCTGCTTCAACAACGATGTAATACTGAACATACAATAGCTATTCGTACGATATCACCTCAACGCTCCAGAACAACCTTACAAAACCGGATCGATTTCTGAACTCCTCCTGGCAATTCAATGATCGCTATGTTTGGAACTTTCACATGTTGTCTCACCCCTTCACCGACACAGTTCCGCGAGGAGTTTATGCCTGGCTGATCCCACTCATTCATGGTCATGTCGATCAAGCGAGCAAGTATCTTCTCTCGCTCTCGGCTCCAAACAAACATTAAACGTCATATAGAATTGAACGTCCTCGGTCGTGTCATTTTCGTTACTCTGATCGCTCGCCGCTCCCGCCATTATGCGGGAGCTAGGTATTTAACTAGAGGTGTTAACGAAGAGGTCTGAGCCTAGCTTTTCTTCCCTCTGGAATTTATTCATCGGCTCCAAGGGTAATGTCGCAAACGAAGTCGAAACAGAACAAATCGTTTCAGAGGCCTTGACTACACCCTTTTATTTTCCTTCCGAACGGGGTTGTTCTCGTCAACCGAGTCCACGTTACACTAGCTATGTACAGGTATGTTTCAATTTCAACACCTCCCTCTCTGTTCACAATGTTACCGTAGTATCGAGGAAGCATCCCTATTTACTGGACACAGGATACCACCACTATGAGCCCCCGACCACCGATCGAGAGTCAGTCTCTCGAGTACTTGCAAGGATTTGTGCTCAATGTATCCTCCAGTCAACGTGATCGACCCGTTCTATACTGCAGCGTCTCGCCACTTCGACGACCTGTTTGCGCGTTATGGCGCGCCCATCGAGATTCTCAATCTAATAAAGCGACGAGAACCAGTGCCCAGAGAGTCTAAACTTTTGGATGAGTACACACAGTGCGTGTGTTATTTGAATCAATTCTTGCCGGAGAACAAGAAAATGGTCTATCGTGCATGGGATATGTCGAGGGCGTACAAAGAGTACGTCTCCTTTTCACTCCAAAATAATCTCCTTTTTATTCATTACACCACAGGAAGACACAAGACGTTATTAGTTACTTGGAGGACATGGCCGAGGAATCAATTCAAATGACGGGCTTTTTCCACACCGGAGCGGAGCCATTTTCACACTCTTTGCAAACTGTATTGTAAGTATATGCTATCCGCACCATTCCTTGGGTGCTGACTTAATACCCGCAGGGAGAGAGAGTTTTCATCGTGGCGAAACGGCATTCTTTTGCAGAATGGTATATGTCGCATGAATTGCGTAGACTGTTTGGATCGTACGAATGCTGCACAGTTCGTGTTCGGAAAGCGAGCGTTTGGCCATCAACTTTACGCGCTTGGAGTTGTGGGGAACCCGAACCTTTCGTTTGACTCGGACGCTGTCAACATGCTGACAGAGATGTATCATGACCACGGTGATAGTACGTGGTACATTCAAGCTCCTGATTTCTTTTTTTAACACAGTTCCTTTAGCCATTGCTCTCCAATATACGGGAAGTGCACTTGTAAATAGGGTTGAGACCTATCGACGTATGCCTCATTGGAACAGTCACTCTCGTGATATAATTGAAAACATCCGGCGTTTTTACACCAATTCTCTATTGGGTCAGTTTTCCCGTTTATGCAGAACAGCCGTACTCACGGAAAGAACATAGACGCTGACAAGCAAACCGCAATCAACCTATTCCTCGGCGTTCATGAACATCATCATAGTCATACCATCCGTTCACGAGGCAGTTACCAAGAATGGTACCAACCCCAAAACTTGGAAACAGCATATACCCTTGATGAATGCTTACAAGCACTGCATGATTTCGTCACCTACAAGGGTGATTTCTGGTCTGAGTATTATAGGCCACTTCTGTTTACCTCCTTGGGTAAACATTTTGCATATTGTATGAATAGTCTGAAGGCCTCTGGGTGAGTTTTAACTTCTCCGCCAGGGACTTGTTGACGGTTCACTTTATAACAGGAAGTTTATTCATGGTAGTGCATACAGCCCTTTCTTGCCTAGCAACCCCAGTGCAGTAAACCAGCCCAGGTTTTATTTTTATTTCATTTTATTTTACTGGTCCACATTAATCCTTTCGTACTAGACTGATGGCAGGTGTTCGACGCTGGATCGGTAATCAGGCGCCGTCTCACGGTGACACTGTGAGAAAATCTGCGAATACAGCAAATGTAGATGCAAGGTCTCAAGCACACAACAAAGCCGAGATTCATACCCAAGCCACTGGAGCATTAGCAACACAGCTTCTTAATCCACAAGTGCCCCAGGAAGAACTACTTGAGTATCATAGGCAAGTTCAATGCATACATTTAAATTGATCTAATACTCTCTTATAGATATATTGATGAAGATCAGCTCATATATGATGCCATGCAAAGTGAGGCAGAAACTTCAGACCAAGTACTCTATACAAAATGTGTTGACAAGAGCACTGAAAAGGGAGAGTTGCTTATAGCTAATGTGACTGTAGAGTTTTATGAAAGATATATGCTCTCTGCCCTTGGAGATCATATGTCAACACTGGTTGAACCTTACAGTTATGGCAAATGGCTATCTGAGACAGTAGAAGTGTAATATATTATATATTGCTTGCTGTAGTGAGAAGCTACTCGTTGAAAATGGGCCATCTTAGGACAATGTCAAACAAGCATTCGAAAAAAACTATCAAATCCGACCTGCCTGGCTCGAACAGGCGACCTCAAGATTAATGTTATCCATTACAGTCTCGCGCTCTTCCAACTGAGCTAAGGTCGGCCGTGCATTGTTTAATATCCATCACTCACTGTGATGTCGGAGGCAAACGGTGTACGCTCTAGCGTGTGCAAATTTCATTCAGCCATCCTGTTGGATCCACCCAATCAATACTACGCTGTCGGGTTGATGTGAACTCTTAAAGCTGAAGTATAGACATCTTATCATGCTACCTGCCAAGTGGCAATTTGTATGAATGACATGTTGTACACCATCTTTAATGACGATATCTGAACCCCGAGCGTGACCGAAAGCATACAGGCCTATGGAACCATTCGTCTTGATTTGCGACTCGAATTACAGCCTACTCTCTAGCAAAACAGCTTCCCTTCTCCAACCCAGTGTTCCCTGCCCGAATGCGGCTTCGAGCGCCTCGTCGATCGTCCGAACAAAATAAAATTGCATTTCGCGTCGTATTTCGGGAGAGACGTCGTGTTCGACGTCTTTCCTGTTTGCCCATGGGAGAATGACCTTGCGGATTTGTGCTCGATGGGCGCCTAAGACTTTCATCCGGATTCCACCAACGGGTGTTACTCGGCCACGAAGTGTAATCTAGGAAAGATGAAAAGATTATATAGTACGTCAAAGTACAAGGTTCAGTGACAAACCTCGCCTGTCATTGCAACGTCCTTTGGAACGGTTGCACCACTCAGAAGCGATACGAAAGCACATGTCTGGATACCATGAGCAATACGAGCATGGAAACCAAAAGTGAAAGTTCCTCACCATCGCAATACCTGCACTTGGTCCATCTTTCTTCTGAGCTCCAGCCGGAAGATGGAGGTGAATGTCGATTGCGTCTGGTACCTTGAGAGGGTCGATGCCCCGCCCAGCCGTGATCCCAAGTTCAAACGCGTGGGACTTCACCCAACTGAGGGCAATTTCACCACTCTCCTTGATGACGTCGCCCAAGCTACCTGTCAGTTTGAGTCTCCCGGAACCAGGGACAGCAGTGCTCTCAACCGGCAAGATCCCTCCTTCACCCATGCCAGTGACCACGAGCCCATAGATGACACCACGTTTCTCCTCTCTTTCTCGTTCCTCGCCGTCCCACCGGGGAACACCAAGAATCTTTTCCAACTCGTCCTCTTCGACGGTACTGCGCCACGCTTTGTGGTTCTTCCCCTCGCTTGTGCTAGCATCGAGACGCTCCGCCCATTCCACAGCTTTGAATCTAACAACCGCTCCAATCACTCGCTCGAGACTCCGCACACCTGCTTCGCGGGTATACATCGTGGCAATATGAAGGAGAGCTTCATCTGTGAGGTGGAGTTGCGACAGCGATAAGCCATTCGCGAGGACCTGTTTTGGCAGGAGGAATCGACGTGCAATGTGCATCTTCTCGTCATACGTATACCCCGACAATTCGACAACCTCACACCGATCCAACAACGGTGCGGATATGGTCTCGAGCGTGTTTGAGGTGCAGACGAACAGCACCTGGCTGAGATCGACCGGAACGTTGATGTAGTGGTCCTGAAGATTGTCTATAAACGACTCTTTCGACAGACCAGGGTGAAATACACTTGCATTGAACGAATGGTTCTGTTCGGGGTCGAGCACCTCCAACAAAGCCGCTGATGGGTCTCCGTGAAAATTGCTATGTCCGACTTTGTCGATTTCGTCACTTCGCAAATTGTTAATACCTCTGGATAGTCTTTGGGAAGGTTTACCAGAATGTAAAACACGCACAGCAATATGACAGGGTCACTTCGCCCGGCTTTCCGAAGCGCCTGTACAATCATGCCGGGACCTGAAGCAACGTACGTTCTTCGATGTCCCCTATGTCACATCTGAGCTCCTTGTTCTTTGCGAATGAAAAGAAAGATTTAACTACATACCTGATCTCGGCCTCATCCCGCACACCACCAAGGGATATTCGTTGAAACGGTCGATCTAGTGCCTTTGCAATTGACTGACCTAGGGAAGTCTTGCCTGTTCCAGGTGGTCCAACAAACCTACAAATACAGCGGATTTGATTTGGCGATCAAGGTTCGAGTGAACATTGCTCCTTACAGTAGTATCGGGCCTTTGACACCCTTCTTCCTCTTCGTCAACTGCGCTTTGGGTGGGTCTATGGGAGTCGAACCTTGTCGGAGGATGGCATTTGCACTAGGAACCAGCGCATGGTCGAGATGAGACCGGTCTGATGAAGCCTTGTCTAGTTTATGTAAGGGATTTTCGACTACTGCGATCGAAGTCGACGGGGCGGCCCCATCAGCAATGGCGTGCAGTCGAACGACTGCTAGGAATTCTATGAGGCGGCGTTTAATCTGCTCCAGGCCGTAGTGGTCTGAATCGAGCTGAGCACTATGAAGTCATTGATTAGCCAATGAACAGACCTAATGGATGTAAAAATGTTGTACGAGGTAACAACTTACCGAGCCTTGGCCAAAAACCCCGAATCCAAGAGTATGTCCTGCGTGGTCGACGCGAAAGCCGGTGTAGACGGCCATGGGATACTCGTTAACCATTCAAGCTAAATCTCGAGTTAGTATCTGGAACCCCACGTGTACAGTAGTGTCTCACGTATGTTCTGATGACACCGTTCTCAACACTACCCTGAGGAATACGTTTCAATCTCCTCCACTCCCTAACACCAACCTTTCTTTCCTCGCTTCCCATTTCAAGGGCTTCGATCTTCTTTCGAAGGTCTGCGAGGTCGTCTGCATCTGCCTGATCATCGTCATCCAATTCACTACCTGAGTTCGTTGTTCCAAACCCGTTCCCAGCGGGGTTGCCGACCTGACCCGGGTTCATACCGTTCAAGCTACGGAGCTCCCGCTGAATCGCTGCGAGTTGCTGACGGAGGAAGTACTCCTTCTGTTGACGAGAAAGCGACTCGTCGACAGCACTAGCAATCTTCTTCGAGACCTCAGAAATAGATTGTTGCTTAATAAAGAGCCCGGTTGCACGGCGAAGGCGGTCCTCAACTTCGGTTGCAGCGAGAAAATCTGTCTCACGGAACCGAAAATAACGGACGTGGCCATGTGGACCTTGAGAAAAAAAAGACAAGGGAAGGAAAGAGGATCCGGACTCACCGAGTTTATCGGCGTATTGCACTGGGACGGCAGCGACGAGGACATCGGCCATCCATGCGGCGCGCTGGTCGGGTATCTCCTCAACCATGGCGGCAACTTTGAGCCATTCGTCTTTCCTCGGTGCTTGGACAGAATCTTTGGCAAGACGGTCGAGCAATCTGAGGGCAGCATCCTTGAATGCCTCAAAAGTCTCGTGGGAGGGTATCGCGTCGGCCGGGGGATACACGACTGCGCGTTGTGGGAGTGAATCAACGGTGGACGGGTCCAAATCGAGTGGCTGGAGGAGGCTAACGCGGGTCAAGCCGTGAAGGTAGAGCAGGTAGGGGTGGCGAGTGCCGGGAGATGTCATGTTACGGGCACGAGCGAGCCGGTCCACACGTGCAACAACCCCATGCGTAGGTGATACATTGGACGCGATGGGTGGCAGCGGTGTCCCGTCCTGCTCGAGAGGTACCGGAACAGGGATGGCTGCGAGGACTGGCTGGCCCGCGTCTAGATCATCAAGAGTGGCGAGGATATTGTCAGCGAGTGTCCTCGAGATTGGGATTGTGAGTCTTCCGGTGGGGAGGAGGAGAAGGGGGTGAGGGAGAGGGAGGACTGGCAGTCGGGGAGAGACTGATGGCATCATGACAAGATGCAATTCGCACTTGCTTCACAAGCCAGCGACTTCAACTCTCACACTAATGTACTAGCAATAGTACGTAGTACTAGAAGAGTCGACATTTCTTTTTTCTATTTTTCGCGTCTTTTTCAAGGTTCTAGCTATTTTACCCGCAAATCCCTCAGCGCGAAGCCCTGGACAGATCACTGCAGGGCACGTAGTTGTTAGCCCAGTTGCTAGCCAGCGAGATGCGTCATCAACGTACCTGAAAGCAGCATCAATGCAAGACCTGACCTCCTTGTAACTCACCACCAGACAGCTTTGTTCGTCTCGAGAGACAAGCATAATGCGCTCGTCGGTCCCGCTGTCAAGCTATTACAAAAATCATTCTGAATTGATTGTTGAGAAATTTTGTTTGCGACCAACCTTGTTCAGGCAAGCGAGAACATGTGACAGGTCGACAATTGGATTCCCGTTCTCGTCCACCTGATGGAATACGTAGTCACGGAACAACTTTATGATATACCTGTCTCCCGTTTCTGACCAACGTGGTTCGCGAGCGAATCTGGTAAGTCAGTCGAGTAACTTATTGTCATCAACTTCAAGGAGTAAGAACACCCACTCTGGCCTCTCATTGATAAATCCAAATTTGCATAGCAAACGAACCAGACGACCATTCTCAAGCTCACTTGCGAGCTCACTCTCCAGCCTATCAGTGCTACTATAACCAGAGGTCAGGACCAGTTCCCAGCAGGCGGCTCGGGTGCCTACATTTGGACCTCATCCATCTCACGAAGTAACCGATTCCGTCCGATCATTTCAATGACCTGTGCGATGCCCTACACACGTCATCGTGTCTGCGATCAGTGTCAACTTGGTACTTGAAAGGTAATACCTACCTTATGTGGTCCGGGCTTGGAGATGAGGTACAACGCTAATGTTTTGACATCTGCAGAGTACATTCTTCCCATCATGTCCAACGCTTTTGGAAGCGTATTTATGGCAGCAAGGCTACCACAACACAACGCAAAAACTAGCCGTCCGAACATAACCAAGTCTTCCTGTTGAACAAGTGCAACATCTTGCCGTGTGTCATACATGAGCACATCAACAATACCACATGCACTGATTCGCAACCTGACGAACTGTGAACAGATAGCGAATGTATGAAAGCAGTCAGAACGTACCGATTCTTTCCTGTCACTAGAATCTTTGTTGGATCGACCATACGAACCGCCAACCCGGCTTCGTGGGCCGCGCGTATTGCATTCGCGATTTGAATAACGTATGACCAGAGCATGGCTTCGGGAATGATAATGTTCGTCACCCCCCCGAGCCTACTCGGTGGAAACGCAGATTGTTTGGGAAGAAGGTACACGTCGAATAGTGTTTGCGAATTAGGATAATAGTCGTACGATACGACAAGGGCTATGAGTTAAGTAGAGATCAAAACAATACAAATACAGAAAGAAGGGGGGACAGACAGTTGTCGTTGAATGCACGCGTGGTGAACGCCTCCCGCACCCTGACGATATTGGGATGCTGAATCCGAGACCAGGCTTCGATCGCACCAAACGCGGCCTGGTGCATGAGTCTGAAGTCTGCACAGGTTAGTTGCCTTCATTTCCCTTTGGCCAAAAAGAACACACTCTCGACCCGCCGCAGAGCGTAAGCTACGCCATCAATGGAATTTGTCGCTCGATATACTGTCGAGAACCAGCTGAAAAATTTCCGCCCATCAGATTGTGTAGGTTCGAGAGGAACGAGTGAATGGTAGCCTTGCAGCTCGTCGGGTAGGTTATAAGGTGGAAAAGGGACAGAGTGAGCAGCCTCAGAACGCTTCTGGAGCTCTTCACGAATGTTGTCAGACATGAAATGCGACGGTGCGAATGTATCAGGAACCGGCTGAGTGTAGAGGTGATAATCGAGCTGGGATGAAGCATAAGCACGGTTTCCTGACGACAAGTGTATAACTGACAGGTTGCCGTACAAATGTTGGTTGGGTAGGTCGATAAAAGCTACTCAGAGACGCGACTGGGTCATCGAAATCGGCCTGGTTAATCTGTGAAGTTAATAATTAAGGCCATGGACCAATAGAGAGACCAACATGGTCAGATAGGTACGTGAGTGGATGCTCCACTTGGTGGTATTCATTTGCCACATCTTGCTCGTCGTGGGTTGAACCAGAACCATTAATCAATTGCTTTTGCGTAAACAGGTCATATTCGTCATGATTCGAATAGAACGGGGTTGGCGAGGTGCTAGTCGTACGGTCAAAAAAGAGCAGTGGTAAGTCAGATTGGCACTCACGAAGGAGAAAGCGAGTGAGAGCTAGTTGGGGATGTGGCTGAAATTGCATTGAAATTGATCTTGGGTACAAATACAGGGGCGTTGACTGCCTGGGCACTCAATGCCGGAGTTGTTGGGGAATCCAGAGTCGCTCTGAAGAAAGTGAGTATACAAAAAACACTTTGCAAGGTAGTATCACTCACGCATTCGTCGTGCTCTCTGACTAGGAGGAACTTCAGTGTAGAAATGGGAGAGCCGAGCGACATACCGGAGGATGATAATAGATACAGCCTTTATCTTGGAACCTACAGGAGCTGTCCGAGCGGATCTATAATTGTAAAACGAATTCAAGATAGAGTAGTACCCGTAAATAAGGATATTCCTGCACTGGCGCTGGGGCGACTCTAAAGGTGGTCAGATGAGGAGATTTGAGGAAGGGGGGTTACATACCCCTCTTTTGCAGAGGTTTTGAGTCGTCCGATTGTTCCGCTGGATTGACGATCCTGACAGCCGAGTTGTGTGATTGAGCCTTCGCGAAATATGCCATCAAAGCGTCCGGGAGCGCAGAAGAACACGAAAAAGATCACCGATAAACACGGTTACTTGATTAAACATTAAACATTAGTCAGCACGCCATTCATACCATAATTGGACAAATAGCCCCTGTTCAGATGTCAACTGGTTCTGTCACGTCTTCCATACACCCAAGGTGATCTTTGTAACCTGGAGACATTCACCCGCAACAGAAAGTGACTTTCAACGTCAACGTCAGTTGGGTGATGTCTCTCGGGTGGTGGAACGTCGACATTGCTATTAATGGTCAGTGGGATTAGACGTGGGGCAGAACATTCAGATCTCAGAGGTTATCAGGGAGCACATATCTCGACGCGAAATACCCTAGTTAGTGTGCCATATAATATCCCTGTGACGCGCTCAATCTACTCCTTCCTCGTGTCGTGCCGTGGCGGCTTTAAGCACAGCGTCCCTCCTCTTCTTCAATGCGCCGGTATACGCCATACACACCCACTTGACGTATCCAAGATCTTTGATTCTCCCATGCTCTGCCAACCTCGCGTGAAGTAGATCGACATCGCCGAATCCAATGACCGGAGGTATGCGATCGTCCGTTGGGTTAACAGCCGACGTGAGCCGGACCAACGGTCGTGCACTCAATGACGATGAAGCTGCGGGGTTTGTGAGCACCGTGCGTGTAGAAAGGATGGGGGGTTTAGCAAAAAGCTGAATGGTCGTTGATTCCGAAGGAGGTTTGGCGGGCATCGATATTAGGGATGCGCTGACTGGGGTCAAATGGGTGCTGGCTGGATACAGCACTGCGTTGGGAGGGTACTGAGAAACGAATAATCGCAGTAGCCTTAGACCACCATCAACGTCACCGGATCTATGAGATGTTGGGTCAGGGACAAAATGCAAATGTTGGTAATGTGGCCTACAGTATAAACACTCTTCTCATAGCAGCATGCGCTCTCTCAATCAACCTCGCAAATGACCCTACGTTCACTTTATTGTCTCTGAGGCAGTTTGTTTCGATTACCTCCCACCGCCGCCAGACGTCATCAGCCCACTGGGCTGCTATTTGGCGGTCCTCCGCGCACGACATTGCACATCTCTCGAGTGCATTGATATAAGTATATTCGTCGGCTTGCAATGCCTCTGCCGTGGATAAACCATTAAAGAGGGAGTTAAAAGCTTCCCGTGAGGTCTCAATGCTGGCGTGTCTGTAGAATACAGACAAGTAAGCATTCAAGAGAACGGACGTCAGCTTCACATGCGCAAATTTGCCCACAAGTAAGCCACCTGAAAGGAAATGACGTGACTCCTCCAAAGATAGTGACCTGTCCTGCATAACCCTATCGAAGAGCGCCCGTGTCTCCGCGATAACATCAGACGATGTCTGCGGGGGAAGGCGGGAAAATGAGGGGATGCTCTCCGTATTCTCTACTGGAACATCAGGAAATGCGTCACTTCTCTGTGACTGCTCCATGGGCGCGTGAGGAGGTTGATGGCTTGACATTTTTTCCACTTGTGACTCCTCTTGAACCATTCCTCCATTTGACGATGTACCATGATCGTGAAGTCGAGTCGTCTCTCTTCTAAATGGTGGCTGATACGATGCATAGGTGTGGAACACGTGAGTCATTAACTCCGCGTCCACCATCGAGCCTTTACTGCTTGTGCCGTCATTGCCATCCCGTACAGCTTCAGCAAGTATCCATCTAGCCTTTTTGAGGTCTCCAGCACGTTTGCAACCCTCCAGTAGAGCGCACCATAGACCTTTCCCGTTGGCGCCGGTTATTGGATATTGGTCACTCATCTCCCTCGCAAGCTTCATGCCTTCTCCCAGCCACTCTGGCCCAGCTCGGCCGCATACTTTTATAATGGCCTCATAGGCCCCCTTCGTTGGCTTGACTCCATTTCCTTGCATCTCCATCCAGAGATCCAAAGCACGTTCGGGTTCGGGTCTAGAGAACGATCCACACGCTCGAATCATCAAGGCGTACAGGTGGGAATCTGGAACAGGATGAGCGACGTAACGCATGTGTGCAAACAGATCCCAAGCTTGTGCTCGCGCAGCGGCACGCCCAAGTCTTGGGTCGGAAGAGGGACAAGTTTCGACGTTGAAAAGAGCAGAGATGACTCGGGTGTATGACTTGATGGGGGCAAAATGACCACTGGCTTCATACTGGTGTAAAACTGCAAGTGCGCCAGTTGGAAAGCGCTGTGTGGTTGGAAGTAAAGAATGTGCATTGACGATGTGAACCTTGACATGCAAATCCCGCTGGTGTTCGCTCAGAGGCACTGAAAATGCCATGATGAAAAGCGCCACTTCGAGAAGGGATGAAAACGTACCAGACAGCATACGGGATATGGACAGCTCAAAATCTCGAGTGTTCCCTCGTTTGGCGTGTTCTGCAAGCAAGATATCAACAGTCTCACTAGGAGGCTCTACCTCTGCCGTTTGTGATGGGATACTATCCACTCGTGTTGCTGCGGCGTCCGTTTCCATCAAATCTTCATATAACGCATGAAGATAGTCGTCGTTGGAAGGCCTCGGGATGGATGCTTGCCGTGATGACGGAAGTCGTGCAATTGCTTGGAGCGCTCGTCGCGGTACATATGGGACTCGACGCCGACGAGGACAAGCGCGAGAAAGGGTCAGCACCAAGCCCGAAAGTGTTGACGGTGCCTTGGCCACCATTCCAAGGGCTCGTCTGTGTACAGTGGATGGAAATATTTATCGCTATTTTGGAGAAATGTCGGTGTGGGAAAGATTCGCAACGAATACGATTAATCACCGTATTATCATTTACTAATTTACTAACTAACTGCTCTGGTTGGCCATGTCTTTCCTCTCTGCCAAGTTATACGGTGAGCCATTCGTGTCTACGCGCAAAAGTATCGCTTGGATACCCTCGACTCCGGCATTCGAAGACTCTGATGTCCTTGTCCTCTCATCTCGATCCACTTCGCTGGGGGGTGTTGGTGCCACGCTATTTTACCTTGATTTACGCCTTTCCCTTCCGCTGGGCAGATCAAGCACTATCAACTGGGGTTTTGCAGGTCTCCGTCATACATTGTCCACCTCGCCAGCCCGGTTCCGATGGGACCACAAGGTTATCGACTCTCGTGGTGACGGACTGGTCGACGAAGGCGAGGTAATTCAACGCGATGGGATAGAAATCGAGACTGGCATTGGGCTCAATCCCGAGACGGGACAAGAGGAAACCTACGAAGAAATATGGGGGTGGGACTGCTCTGTATGCCATGGAGTTCGCCTCTGACCTTTGGCATGTAGAGACGCTCCTCTCCCGGCAGGATCTTCGTATATATTCGCGTCTTTGTTTGCAGTTGGGGAGGAAACCACTGCTGCTATGGCAGTATTGGGACCTCACGCGCTCGCACTCGCACTCGAACCCGGGGCCCCAGACACACCTCGAAAGTTCGAGGCTGTGCGTATGCACCAGCAGCAAGCAATCGCATGGGAAACTATCTTTTCGACTGGAAGTCTGGTGCAGGAACGGGAGCTAAAAGAACTTGCTGGTCTCGCAGATCGAGCGTTTCAGTATGCACGAGGTAGCAGCGTCTGCTTAGGAGATAGACCCTGGTTCGTCTGGGACTCGGGTGTGGTCGGAAGAGACGACTCATAATCTGGCGGACACAGCACAGGATGGGTTATTCTGTTGTTTAGAGTGCTAATACTTCTTCTGAAAACTGCCTTTTGAATACCCTTCAAGGGTTTTCAGCAGTGCAGGTTGTTGCGTAGCGCAAAATCTATTCGAACTCTAACTCAACTGGACGCAACCCAGACAGTACAATACAGGTATTTCAACAATCTTGTTGTCATTCCATCATGCAAGCCGTGAGACAGCCCTGCTCCCTGCTAACCTACACCTAAATCGAAGCCAGAGGATCCGCAGATGACAGTCATCGACCTTGCACCGCTCTGTATATCTCAGATCTGAGCTTCCTTGTCCTTCTTGGCAGCATAGACCAAAAGGTCGCAGACACGCCTGGAGTAGCCCCATTCATTGTCGTACCATGCAATCAACTTGACAAAGGTCTCGTTCAACATAATACCACCAGTAGCGTCGAAAATGGAGCTAGCCGGGTGACCGATAAAGTCGGTGGAGACCACAGCATCTTCAGTGTAAGCGATGATGCCCTTGAGCTCAGGAGACTCGGAGGCTTCTTTCAGGGCAGCCTTGATCACATCGTAGGTGGTGGGCTTTGAAAGGCGAACAACCAAATCCACAACGGAAACATCAAGGGTAGGAACACGGAATGAAAGACCGCTAGAATAGAGCATGGTGAATAACAGCTGAGGCAGATATGCAAAACAAGCTTGTGAATTCCACTCACGTCAGTTTCCCGTTGAGGGTTGGAATGACCTTGCCAACAGCCTTGGCGGCACCTGTGCTGGAGGGAATGATGTTGTTGTTAACTGCTCGTCCGCCGCGCCAGTCTTTGGAAGATGGGCCATCGACAGTCTTTTGGGTAGCCGTGGTAGCGTGAATGGTGCTCATGAGGCCTTCAACAATGCCGAATTTGTCGTTGACGACCTTGGCGAGTGGGGCAAGGCAGTTGGTGGTGCAGGAGGCGTTGGAGATGACGGTGTATTTAGGGTCATATGCGTCGAGGTTGACACCACAAACAAACATGGGTGCGTCCGAGGAAGGCGCAGAGATAACGACCTTCTTTGCGCCACCCTTCAAGTGGGCAGCAGCCCTGAGAGAGACATGATTCCTGTGATCAGACCGAGCGTGACAACGAAATCACACACTTTTCGGTAGTGGTGAACACACCCTGAGCGGAAAAAAATCAGAATGAACACGATCTACCAAACAGGTACGAAGGCTTACCGTAGATTCGACGATGTACTCGGCACCGACTTCGCCCCACTTGATGTTTGCAGGGTCACGCTCAGCAAAGACGGTGATAGCCTTTCCGTCGATGTAGAGTTTACCATCCTTGGCGTGTACATCGCCTTCAAAGCGGCGGTGGACGGAGTCGAATTTGAACATGTAGACCTAAGATGGCTCAGTTGCATGAAATAAACAAGGATGTCAATAACTCACCATGTAGTTGAGGTCAATGAAAGGACTGTAAGAGACGGTATCAACTAGAAAGGGGGACAGGGGTCGAATGAATTACATACTCATTGACGGCAACGATGTTGATCTCTGGGTTCTGAAGAGCGTTACGTGCGACGATACGACCGATACGACCTGAAATGTGTCAGATAAGGATTCGGTTCCGCAAGTGTACGGGCAGCATACCGAATCTACGAGGAACAGTTTCGTCACCGGTTAGATCTACTCGTCGGACTGAATGGCGAGGAGACGTACCCGTTGATTCCGACGTTGACCTAGAGAAGGCATGAGCAACCCGGGTACAAAATTTCAGTGAGGAGACTCACCATTGTATGTGATGGGAGAGACGAGGTGGTAGAGGATGGGAAGAGTAAAAGAGTGACGAGGGTGTTTATATGTGTCCGAGCTATCTAATCCGATTGGCGTGGCGTACTTTTTTTTTCACTCGGAGATAGAACGTCAGCCCAGCCCGAACCGTGCCGCACGGTCCTCCGCCATGCAGTCACATGTAGCTATCGTCCAGCTTTCATGCTCACCACGGGACAAGTCGGCGATTACTGCCATCACACCACCCGCTGCGTCTCGCAGACATGTGCTATTACTACATTGCAGCGTTTCTCGCCAAAGTTGCGGTCTTATTGACAAAGGTCGGCATTTAACTCGAAAGCGCGCAGTGTAGGTCCTCTCCAAACTCGCAGGGTCCTTGCTGACACACGGTCCGAACCTCGGCCGCCACACTGAATACGTTTTGCTCAGCGCTGTGCTCCGTTTCGCTGCGGCCAAATCAGTGCTTTCTCTTCGGAGGCTATCTGCCAACGGGAATACATGGGTACCCGATCGTTGCCCACTCGTACCCCTTTCCTGTCCTGCCCGAACTCAGTTTGGCGGCCAAAGATATATTGGAAAGTAGTCGATCGAAGCATTCCCAGCCCATGAGGCAACCGAGGAATCCCGATAAACTAAGCGCTGTCTGGGACCCACCTTCTCACAGCATGAGATTAGTCTCAGGGTTTATGGGGCACTGGCGTGTTCGTTGCCCATGTATACCTGTGCGGCTACTGCCTGACCCCATAACATGAGCTGCCTCTCAAGGGTTAACGATGTTCTGACGGTCTTGATCAGTGATTAAGATCAAGCCTAGAGTAGGATGATTTGGACGTCAAGGGCAATTGAACGTATGATACGCAGCGCCCACGCGTCTTGATCCGGTTGGCATGACTGTTGCGGCCCACTTATCTCATTCCCATCCAGACCCTTGTTCCTCGTGTACCGTTCCTTGTTTCTCATCCCTGGAACCATGCTTCTAGAAATGCCACCTAGCATCTCTTTCGACAGTTCACTCGACATTTATCTGCAGTCGCGGTCGCCCTTCACACATGAACTAATATTACTCATACTGAGTTGTGAGTTATGTGCCGTTCTTCTGGTTGAGCGTCTGCCTTGCGTAAGGCCAACCATCCTCTTGCATAAAAACAGTCGGATTCATAAACTCATAAAACGATCTTCTGCCGGGGTTCTACCACTTCCGGCTTGCCTTTCACTCCATCGGTTATGCTCCACCGAAAAAGCCATAGCTTTGGAATCTTTGCTGCCTAGATTTGTCACGGTGATTAGAAGTTGATAACCCTTCTGACGTCAGTGGCTGCTTTCCAAAGGCCCAATCCGGCCCGCTTTCGTTGAGTGGATTAGCTAGGGCTGTGCCAGGATGATATATCCCCGATCTTTTCGAGTCCCGAAGCGATGTCGCCAAGAAATGCTTATGGGGTAGCAGCTTTGTGTTGTCTGTAGAGTCATACCTCGATTGTTCAAGTTTCAGGATCGAGTATATCATCTGTCTTCCCTACTCCCGCAATTGCAATTTACACCGACCCTTCACCCGGTGTTCGTCGCGCTCGTGGAAATCGATAGCGCGACTTGCCTTGAATCACTCAGCCATTAGATCCCAATGGTCTGACGATCCACAAGAAAAATAGACTGGAATACTCGCCCTTTGCTGACCGGTGTGCAAGAATGCTGCCCGGCTTGAGGGCAGGGTTGTCCAAGACTTGATCATGCGGGCTGAGTCGGGGGATCATCACGCCGTTCACAATCCTTGCATGATGGTTCATGTGAAAGGATCTTAGTGTCTCCCATGGACCCGATCCTTGAACAGGCTGCAAAAGTTGCTGACCATCAGTTTTATTCCTTAATGGACGCACGATGTCGGTAATGAATAAGAGGGTCAGTTTCCCCCATGCAAGGTTGAGTAGTACTTCATGCGTCTTTCGCAAGGAAGGCTATATTTACTTGGTTGCTCACCATGAGTTGCAGTACCCGTGACGTCATCAATGGCAAAGCCAAACGGACTCGCTGACTCAAGGTAAGCCCAGCTGGCTCACTCAGCTCAGAAGCTGGACTAACTCATGTCCAGAGAACACCATATGTAAAAGGGCATGTCGGGTCACCTGGTAACTAGAATATTCACGAGATTGTCAAAATATGTCGGACCATCAGGTCACGCGCCTGGTCAATGACAGATTATGTGGTTTGCGCGCCCTACCTTCTGTACCTTGTCACACTTACGATCCGTGCAGCAGAGGCGCAATGCGACGCAAGTTCAAACTCAAGAACAGGAAAGTAAATAATTATAACTCATCGTACAATCACCATGCGTCATCACCGATACAACCTCAAAGGCCATATGCAGGAGGTGGATCGGCTGCAAAGCACGAACATTAGCACTGTGTTCCACTGCGGAGTAAACACTGTAGAATTCACCATCGCTGGTATCAAGCTCCAGACTCGACTGCTGCCACCTTCTTTCTAATTGCATACCACGCCACGAATGCTCTCTGGAACAGGATACATGCTACAAAGAAACAAATGGCCGAGAAGACGACAAAGATCATGTCTAGTTTGCTGTGGGCTCGACCAATAATGCTAGCAATGGCTAAGACAGCAGCCGAGCTGCGTATTGTCGTGGGTGTTGATCAGATTTGCAGTATAGCTAGCGTCTTACATTAAGAACAGCGTTCCGACCAAGACTAACAAAGGAATGTATCAGAAACAGTCAAGATCATCGGGGATGATTGATTCGATTCACAATGCCTGAGAGACGATGTCGATAACAAAATCAATTCCTTGTCAATGGTTCTGCGTGAAGGCATGCTCGACTTACTGTATTGGTAGGTACATGCTTGGAACCAAGTTGAGAGCAAGCACCTCCAGCTGCAGTGGTGATAGGACTTGGAAGTGTCAAATCAAGGTGGTGGGGGTTGTCTAATTAATCATATGGTAAGCTGCCATGGACCAAAAAGTTTGACACGTGCCACACTGAGACGCGAAAAGAGCTGTCGGTAGCTATTCAACTCCATCGAGTTTCCTCGGAGATGCTATAAAATCAGGTAATCGAATAAAAGTCGAGTAGGTGATAGTCCAGTGTGTGTTTACCAATGCCAGTATGATAGCTTGGGCTGCCAGAAACCCAGTCACTCTGTGGGACCGGATACAAGTACGTAATGAAGTTGAAAGCCTAACCGAAATATGGGATAGGGGCTACATTCCATACTAGGAATTATAGCTTAGTCATCTTTAGATCTACGTGTCTGGCCACGTCTTTCTTGAAGTTTGTCCCGTTACGGTGTCAATGCTTGTCGTGTTTTCGCATTCTCCAGTTTGGTGAATACTTCCTCATAGTTATGCCAAGTCTCTGCATACGCAGAGCCTTATGCCTCCTTGTCCTCTTCACTGGTTTTCTTGAATCCTCCTTCGCAGCCTTATTGGCCATTGACTATGGCTCAGACTGGATCAAGGCTTCCCTCATGAAACCGGGTTTGCCCTTCGACGTTCTTTTGAACAAGGATTCTAAGAGAAAAATACAGTCGTCAGTCGCTTGGAAGAGAGACGACCGGCTGTTTGGATCTGACGCCGCTAACCTCGTACGTGTTCCATTTGGTTTGTCAGGCATGCATTCAACTTGTCACCAGGCTTCACGCTTCCCTTCAGACTCATTCACCTCTCTCAAGCTTCTTCAGGGCGCGCCTTACAGTTCCAAGGCTGTCTCCTACTTCACGCAGATATCTACCTCTGACATCGTGGAGTCTAGTCGGGCAACAGTAGCATTCAAGCAAAGCGATGGTACCGAGTGGAGCACGGAGGAGCTCATTTCCATGCAGTTTGCCTATGTCAAACAACTCGCGGAGAGCGTTGCCGGAGAATCTGTTCAGGACGTTATCCTCACCGTACCACCTCATTATACGCAGTTCGAGCGTGATGCCGTCGTGGACGCCGTGGAAATTGCTGGAATGAGAACGCTCACCCTGATCAATGACGGTACAGCTGTAGCGGTGAACTATGCCATGACTCGGACTTTCTCTGCGACTCCCGAATATCATATTATCTATGACGCTGGCGCTTCCTCTACTCGAGCCACGCTCGTTTCGTTTGCTGCCGTCGAAGATTCGAAGACAAAAGCAACGTATACGCAGATATCTGTTCTAGGTGTTGGTTTTGATAGGTCAATTAGCGGCTCTGACCTCGACAGGCGTATGAGGGAAATTCTCGTCGAAAGATTTATCACCCAACACAAACGAGACATCCGCAGGGATAAACGTGGTATGGCAAAACTTTGGAAGGAGGCAAGCCGTGTGAAGGCTATTCTCAGTGCTAACACTGAAGCCATGTCTACGGTAGGCACACCTCAACCTACTACTCTCAAATGACTGACGCGTGACCTATTTAATAGGTGGAGAGTGTCGCTTTCGATATCGACTTTAAGACCAAGGTCACTCGTGAACAGTTCGAGAGAGCATGCTCGGATTTGCGCAGCCGGTTTGCCAAACCTATTCATGATGCTTTGGCCAGCGCTAGTCTGAACCTCGTGAGTCCTCATCTCTATCGATTTACCTTCAGCTAAGCCATCATAGGACCAAGTGTCTTCGGTAATCTTGACTGGTGGAAGCTCTCGGACACCAATGATCCAGGCCGCAATCAAGGCTGCTGTTGGAGAGTAGGTACCTTACATTATCGCCTTCGTGAGATTCTCAGATTTGTTGTCCAGGCATAGGATCGCCCAAAACGTCAATGCCGACGAAGCTGCTGTACTAGGTAGAAACCATTCACTGTGGTTTATGTATGACTAAGTATCTCCTTCCGATGACAGGCGCGGGACTCTATGGTGCCTCTTTATCACGTCAGTTCAAGACAAAAGACATTCGAATCGCTGATATTGGAACATACGACATCCAAGCGTCCTACTTTGCTTCTACTCCAGACTCACGGACGATACATTCGCTTATCTTCCCAAGTGGTTCCAAATATGGTTCACGCAAGACACTCTCATTCAAGCGGAAGGAAGACTTCTCCGTTTGGCTGGACTATAAGACCGAAGTTGCATCGTAAGGGCTCTTTGAGGTTAAGTCGGAGAGCTGATGGAATTGACCTGTACATGGATAGAGGCTTCCCACGTGAAATCCTCCAGGTTCAAGTCAACGGCGTTGCGGAAGCTCTAGAAAACCTCACAGAGCGTGGAGCCATTGATCCTGTCGTCAAGCTCACGGTCGCTTTGTCAGAGTCTGGGTTCGTATCCGCAAAGGAAGCAGTTGCGTACGGTGAAGTCAAGGATGAGTCTCTCGCAGGTGTGTAGGCTCCTTGACGGGCTTCTTTTAATTATCAAGTTGCTGTAGGCAAGCTGAAGGGCCTCTTTGGTGGAGGTTCAGGAGAACAGGAAGTCCCAAAAGAGCAAAGTGCGGAAGGTACGGCTCAAGAAGGTGAAGCTCAGCAGATTACGACGACATCCACCAAAGAAAAGAAGATAAACGGAGAGAAAAAGGACATGAGCACTATTCCTCTGGAGGTCAGCACTGTCTTCTCCAGTTTACCCCCTATGTCAGTTGCGGAAAAGCGTGCGTCTCGTGATAGGTCGGTTCGATCATTCCCGGCGAGCCTCGCTTCTTGCTCACGGCTCGCATGGCCTTAGATTGCGTGCGATAGACAGCAAGGAAGCCGCGAAGGTGCTTCGTGAGGAGGCACACAATACCCTAGAGGCATACCTGTACAGACTCCGCGATCTGCTTGAAGATGGATCACATTCCCCATTCATGAAGTGCTCAAAGGCCTCTGAGAGGCAGGTTATCTCACACAAACTTGCGGACACTATTGCCTGGCTTCACGAAGAAGGCGAAACAGCGGATACAGCTGCGCTGAAGGAGAAGCGTGGTGCGCTTGAGTGCGTACACATTGAATGGTGTGTATGTTGTAACATCTAAATCTGCCCAGGCTACTGGAACAGCCAATTGTACACCGGTACAAGGAGATCGAAAACTTTCCGGAAGCTCTCAATAACAGCCAAAAGTGGAATTGGTCTACGAGGCTATTCCTCACCGAAGCCCGCGCGAATCTCACTGCCGAAGCCGCCGCCAATGTTCCTTCCAAGTGGACGCCGGAAGAGCTTGATGCCCTTGAGGTAGCATTGAAGGAGCACGAGGTATGGCTGAACGACGGCGTCGAGAGACAGAAGCGCACGCCGATGAACGAGAACCCTGCAATCCAAACGAGGGAGATGAAGGAACGGGCCAAGGCACTTGAATTGCATTTGCAGCGATTAGTGAAGCGGAAGGCGCCAAAGGTCAAGAAATCGGCCAGCACGTCGCCGCAATCAGAGTCGCCGGGCTCGCAGTCCAGAGAGTCGAACCCGGATAGAGAGGCTGGGCACGACGAACTGTAGACGGAATAGACAGCACTCATTGCAGCTCTTTGGCTGGGTGAGCTGCGTGACTTGAACAGTACACTAGCTAGGTCTAATGTGACGAAAATATTCAAGGACCACGTCAGGATTTGAGGCAGCGCTACATTGCAACAAATAAATAAAGTATTTGCCACTGCTTGTCCCAAAAGGACTCGGCGTCTCGCCTAGACGACGATCTCCCTTGATTTGTTGCTCTTAAGTGCTCCGCCTCGCCGTCAACAACACCCGTCCCATCGTATCCAACGTTGTACGCGGGCTCTCTGATCTTCTAGGAGCAGCGCGACCCCACTCGTTGCGGTTCGACTCTTCGCCATGTCAAGACGCAGCTACGATAATGTTAGTCATGAGAAACGGCTCTCCAAGTATCGCGTCACGGATGACGATCTCTTCGAGTGCGTACCGCACACCCGAGAACGCCGTCGTTTGCTGACCTATCCTCTCAGCTATGTCCTACGCGTAGCGTGCGTTGTGGTCGGCTTCATCATTTCATTGGGCCCAGCTAAAACATCCACACAGCATCCTCAGCTACATCACCTCCCCAAAGGCCATGGCAACACACGCGAATGGATCAGAAACGAAGGAGAAAGAACACTATTCGAAAATATCCGACGCTATATCTCACTCTATCGTCTCTATAGGCGATATCTTCAAGGAGATCGGGGGTGGATCCAAGAGTGTCAAGTTCCCCGAGAAGCTTCTCAAAGTACTCGAGCAGAAGTTGCAGAACATAGCAATGGGGAAAGAAGCCGCGTGCGTGGCGTGTCTGCCTTGTCAATAATACTCTTGCCTAGCTTTACCCCAAGTTACTCGGATCAACTGACACGAAGAACCATGGCCGTGTTCTACAACCAATTTATGGGCGAACCTTTTAAAAGGCAGATCAAAGAGAACAGGAGCATAGAAGAACTTATTTTAATGTTCGCTTCACAAGCCACTGGTGTGCTCAGGAAGGAACCTACGCTAGTTGACGACGCCTGGAAAGTTGAGGTCAACAAACAGATTGCGCACTTTGTCAGGATGCTACGCGACTGTCTCAAAGGGATCAGTCATGTTTCTCCAGAACTGAACTCTCGATTGGACATGTACCACACGAAGCTCTCGCAATCTTCGAGTGAGTCGAATCAGGATTCTGTTTCCACTTCTCGAGATCGTGGAGAGTCTTTGAGCACTCCGCCCGGCACCAGCACAAGCGTTCACGACATGCCATTCGTGTTGGTAGTCGCCAAGTTGTTCAAGGTCCCGGAGAACGCAATACAAACCGAAGTTGACAGGCTAAGGAAGACGTGCACAGAAAAGGTGAGAATATAGGCTCTGAAGTTTTCATAACACGGTGCTCAGTATTATCCGCAGGCAGCCGTGGTGGATCTCAAGGTACAATAATCCAACGCATTTGCACACAGAAATGTTCTAAATGATCTGTGGTAGACTTGTCTCAAGAACATCAATGCTGGTGCAGCCTTTCCAGGAAGACGAGAGGATTTTGACAGTGACGCCGCATGGAACCAATGGCGAAGCTTAGAAACGTCTCATCTCTCCCAACTCATTGTTGCCATGATGTCTTTGAATCCGGAACTAGCTAAATCAGTTCCAGTAGATGGTGGCAGCTCACCACGTCCTAGCTCCGTATATAACCTGACACCAGGGCCATCCGTTCGGCATACGGGTACCACCTCCATTGGAAGCCGGCGATCGATCTTTGGCGGACTACCGGGCACTCAGGACGACTCACGTACAGTTTCAGGTGGTGATGGTTCCCCAGAGGCAGTTGAAGACGAACTCTATGGCGACGACGAGATCCGTGTTGGACACAATTTCACGTATATCCCCCCTAATCCCAAGAGGTTCTACAAACGTCTCGTGGAGTATAGCCTCACTGCCGATCTCGAAACAATGTTTGGACCCGAGGTTGATGATGCAGACGAAGTGCCACTAACGATCCTGAGTCCCCCTCATACCAATCTCATCAATGAATGCGCGTTGCGTTGGCGGATAGGACAATCGTATCGTGTCGTGTGCTTCCTAGAGCTTATCAAGGAGTTCTATGAACGGGGGCATGTCCCTATGGAATGCATACCTGAGGCTTTGCAGGCGGTCTCGAAAGTGCTTCATGACCTTGAAGTCGATAAATGGCCCAGTCAAGATGTAGGTGACACCCGTGAAACAGATAGGCCCTTTGTTTACATTTTTCGACGTGCAGGCGGAACAATTGGCAAACGTCTACGGTAGCCTCTACAACATTTTCCTCTCTTCTCTTTACCATTCACTGGAGACTATACCGAACATCAAAGTATCTGAGATCCAACCTTTTATAAACGTGCTCGATCATGTGCGGAATAGCGGTCTTATAGCTCGCTTTGAAGCCGATATCAGCGCCCGCCTCTCAGACCTAGAAGCTCACGTGAAGGCGCTGTCTGAACAGTTCTACCAGAAGAAGATCCAACAACTTCAAGCAGCTCCTGGAGTCAATCGTGCCCTTCCACTTCTCCTAATGACCGACGAATTAGAAAAGGCTGCGAAACAGCTTGATAAACGTTTCTCCGAGCCACTTGTCGAGTGCGTGTGGTTTTGCGTGGGCATCCCTTATGTAACCACTGATATCTGTGTTTCAAGTCGGGTCGATCTTGTCTCTTTGGTCGTGGAAGTGACCGTCCCGTTGTTCATCGCTGACCTGCAGAGCTCATCAAAGAAGCTCTTTGAATCATCCATGAATGGTCCGACGCCAGATATTCCTATCCAGGACATTTTTGCATTGTACCGGAGGACAAAGACGCTCCTATCGATGTTTGAGGCATTTTGTCCAAAGTAAGGTTATGTTGACCCGAAGTTATCGATTGCTAATTCGCCACAGAGGTCATGTTGAGATTGACCTCAGTCAGTTTTTCATGACATACGTCCTTCAATGGTTGTCAGACACCGATAACAAGACAAACCAATGGGTTCAAGCTGTTAGTGTCAATCCTGGTCACTTTTTATCGTCACTTACTAGTGTAATGTAGGCTATAGCTGCCGACAAGGTTGGTCTTAGGGGAGAATCTAGGCATGCAGAAGCTTATGCTAGTGCAGTTTGAAGCGGAAAACACGGATGGTCGTAGCTCGTCCATCGTTGACCTATTCGATTCCCTTCGCAGTCCTATAACGTTCCTCCAGGAGTTGGAATGGTCTGATGAATACCAGAATGCCAGATTCTTCACTAGCCTTTCGAAGGTACATGGACATCAGATTGAAGCTGTGGCCCCTGTTCTCACCATACTTTAGACTATTTCGAAGGCTGTGGAGCAATATTGCCGTAGTGTCGAAGAACTTTTCATGACGGAGATGTTTCCTCGCCCTACAGAATACCTACAACCTCAAAAATCCTCTGCTTGGCTTGAAAAGGCCAAGCAGTTCACGACGGCAAGCGAAAAGAAGGTCGAGCCTTTCAATTTCCGCCCTGAGTCGTGCGTCAAGCTTAACAACGTCGAATCTGCTCGAAAACTTCTGGATAATATGTACAACCAAATGCAGGTTGACAAAGTCACTGACGTGCTGGCCGCGTCTCCACCCGTGCCGGAGAAGGTTGACAGACCCAAGTTTCTGTTTACGGTGAAGATAGTAATGGCAGAGGACCTCGTACCACTCGACAGCAGCCCATCGGCCCAGCTAGATACGTTTGTCACCCTTAGTGACGAGGCCGGAAATCGTTTGGTGAAGACCCGAACGATATACGAGACACTCAACCCTCGCTGTGAGAATCTATTCGGCTGGTGATTTCGGCTGTTCTGACATCGAACTGCAGGGGAGGAGACCTTCGACATTTCGGTCGACAAACCGCTCTGGCTCATGTGCAGCATACGGGATCGTGCGCTGGTGGGCCAACACGATGTGGTTGGTCGTAGTTTTATTTGCCTGAACCCCGCACAATATGGCAATTACTTGACTCATGATGTATGGCTGAACCTCGAGTCTCCCAATCATGGCAATCAAGGGGGACGAATTCTCCTGCGCGTCAGTATGGAGGGAGAGAAGGATGACGCTCAGTTCTACTTTGGACGAGCGTTCAGGTTCCTGAAACGCAGCGAAGGCGACATGATGCGTATTTTCGTGGATAAGGTTAGTGGAGATACCCTCCGTAATTCTTGTAGATTGCGCCTATCTCTCACGCGTTTACTGTCAGATGTCACCGCTTATAAGGCAGTCGCTGTCGCGCACGATACTGAAAAGCCTTATCAAGACCGGTACGGTTCTCGATTATAACAAAGCCTTAGCGAACGTCACTGGCCTCTACCGATCTGCACTTGGCTCAAATTCGAATGAAGTACAGATACCACTTCCGTCGTCAGAAAAGCCTCGCGTCCGCCCGGAGGAATTGACTGACGTAGAGATCGAGCGAGCTATCATTTCCCTGTTTGATTACTTTGATGCCAACCTGCAGATCCTCAATACATACTTGGCTGAGGAGGTCAAAGACGCGGTGATACTCAGGATCTGGAAGGAAATTCTGACTGTCATTGAGGGGCTTCTTATTCCACCATTGTCCAAACTGTCAAGCGACATGAAACCTTTGAGCGACAAGGAAGTGGACATTGTTTTCAAGTGGTTGAAGGTAGTGTCTTTTGAGTTTGTATTTCAGATGATGCATTGATTTGATTTGTAGTTCCTGAGAGATTACTTCCATGCAGAAGGCGAAGGTGTCCCCCTGGAAAGCCTTCAGAATCAAAAGTATCGTGACGTGGTGTCGATTCGCTTGTACTACGATTGGCACACGTGAGTGAAAGATGCGCGGTGCTGGTCGCGGCTGACTTGTTTGCAGGGATACGCTCATGGAAGAATGCGTTCGCGCCATGCAGCAGAACTTGCGGGAGGCCGTGCCCGTTAAGAAGCGCATTAAGAGTGTATATAATCAAAGAAACCTTGGGACCATCAAGGAACGCAAGAAGGAGAAACAAGAGAACGAGGTATTCAACGGGGAGACGATCATGCGCATCCTACGAATGAGGTTCGAAAGTGTTCCATAACTTTCAGGAAAGCGCTCAATCTGCACGTCATAGACCAAACACGCATGAGTTCATAGCCCAACAACTTGACATCATGCAAGCAATGCAGGCCGAGCAAGAGCAATCTCAAGCACGGCAAAGCAGGAAGTCGCAGCGTAAACATGGGCCTACTCCGTCCATCCCGCCACTGCCGTCACAAGACCCATGAAGGACCTATCTACTTATCTCTGATACCTTGTGTTATATACCCTAGCTGTGGCAACCTCTTTCGACCTGTTTACGTTGGAGACATTGTCATACTTGGCTGTGCCCGTGGGAAGGTCCTTATTTGTTTGTTGTGGAGATTTGCCTCCAGCCTGTCATCCTTGTCTTTCATTGTTCTCTTTGTAGGTAATAACTCGCGTATTCAACTCTAATTTGCTCTTCTGGATCCCCGGAACTAGAGAACAATGGAATTTTAGTCTCCAGGGAAATGCGTGGAGTATTTCGCTTACCGATGGCCTGCGTTTTAATACCCACTGGTATCGCAATGGGACAATTGTCGCACAACCTTTTGCCGTGACCACCTAGGTCCCCAACTATTCGTCATTGTCCTATTTCCTGCAGCTCGCTGGTCGTTCAGGCTTTCTAATCTCTACGTTCTTGGTATCCCTACATTGCACGCGCAGGCCCGCTCATCTTGTTTCTATCCATAAAGTATTTAGCACGTTCAACATGTTTCTCCCTGGTTTCGCACGTAAGTGCCAGTATTTCATGGTGTTGGTTCATGTATGAAACGATCCTTTTAGGTGTATTCATTGCTCTCAACATCGTTCGCGCACTGAGCATCATCGCTCTCTTACTCGTATTCGCGACTAGCGTTCTCGTGTTGGTCGATGACGTCGAGGCTGTCAACGCGTTCACGAACGGCAATTTCAACCAGACCGCGTTCGAGGCAGGAAACTCGGATTATGTCCCGTACGCGACTCTCGTGGCAAAGAAAAGCTTTTCGAGTGTTGACGGATGGGCTCATCTAGAGATAGCACCGTGCCTAACCAACCCGGTGGTGCCTTCTGGGCTGTCTTGAACCGGATCTTCATCATTTTCCAGACAATCGTGCTCATCCTGTCCGAAATCGGTACGTGCCGCATATGCCGAACATGGAGCGGGGGGCTTAAAGCGCGTCAAGGTTGGCCTGCGGTGTTCTTTGACCGCTTCTTTCCCGTCCTCGGAAGGGACTTTGGTGTTGGTGCACTCGGGGTCATGCAATGCTTGTGAGTCGTTGCCGGGCAGTTGCTCCGGCGTTCGATCCGAGCTTCGATCTTTTTTTTTTTTTGCAGGATCGGGGCGTCCGTCCTCTCTCACTACGTCGGCGAATTTCCCTTGGTGACTGCGTTCTTCCTGTTCTCGGTTGGTTGTGTCAACATCCTCGTCGGCTTGATTTTCCGAGAGAAAGCCAAGGACCAGCGATCCATCCTTTCGTGGCGGGAACGCGGCAGGGATGATGTTCTTCCCTCGCACGTAGGGGGCACCGAAATCCGACCTGTGACGCGCACGCTGTCGTCGGTGGTGGGCCGCGAAAATAAAGTCACTGATTCGACACTGGTACCATCAGATACCTCCAGCCGGACTGGACTGGGTTTCGGAAGGCAGGGCGAGAAAGCTGCCGGCCTGAGAGGTGCGTGTGCCCCGCTCACTTTCGAGTCTTCTCTCTCTCAACCGGATGGCCTAGGTTTCATTCTCAAAAAGCCGGACGAATCCCTTCCGAAACATGCAGCCTAAAGACACGCGTTATTTATATGTGAAGTCTTGACATACTGTTTTGTATCGCTTATCCTGCAGGCTATCAACTGTATCGTACGTTTTACGTTCTCTGCCTCCCCACGTCGTAACGACTATCCACTCCCTTGTACTTACTATCCTGCAATGACGCACGTCCCTTGCCCATCATACCGGGGAAGCTGCTTAGGCAGACGGACAAATAATTGCTATTTGCGCTCTACTACGACACGAAAAGTATTTCATCGCTGGCGAAACTTGTACATGCATCCGACGACAGCCCACCACAAAAAAGAAAGCGCACGGCAAGGCTTCTAAGGTACATACTTTCCGTGCTTTCTGTGCCAATTCTCGATCGAGTCCCACCCGAAACGCTTGTAGACCCTCTTTTGGCCTTCGGGGAGGCGCACGTAATCGGGCTTGGAGTCCGTTTTCACCACCACCTGACCGAGGCGACGTCAGCTCAGAGGGTTATGTGCACGTCTCGAACGCGTTTTCGTACCATCTGCTCAGGAGATTCGA
Organism: Guyanaporus albipodus; assembly: GCA_038088995.1. Lineage (NCBI taxonomy): Eukaryota > Fungi > Basidiomycota > Agaricomycetes > Boletales > Boletaceae > Guyanaporus > Guyanaporus albipodus. The sequence goes on from JBBPKA010000031.1 coordinate 115,121, forward strand.
GCGGGGGAGTGTCGATCACGGACGCAAATGGGTGAAGCAGCTCGGGCCTGTATCGCGTATGCAATCCATCCATCCATTACATGGCATTTGGTGCCAAGCAAGCTAGTGACGCACCAGTTCTCGTCGTACAACCACAGCATGGCAGAGCAGCGATCACAAAAGTTGCGCTCGGACGACGCGATGGATTCTTTAGGGGTGTCGCGATTGAACACGGCGCGGTAGATGCTATGAAATTGAAACGAGATCGCGCGGTCGACTTGGATGGGAGTACGAAGAGGGCATACCGAATGTGTTCTTCGCCCTGGGTGACGTGGAGGGTCTCCGCTTTGGCACCGAGGTTGATGGAGCCACCCACACCGCCGACTTTGCGGCAGATGGAGCAAACGCACAACTGCCAATGGAGCATATGATGAGCCTTGTCCATGTTTGGTTGAAGCTAACCTACACTCAACGCACCTGGTAGGGGACGGGGGTGTGGCTTTCCACGCTGAAGCGGACAGCTCCACAATGACAACTACCTTTGAGCTGGACGGGCATCTTCCAAGTTCCACATAGGGGCTTTGTATTGATATATTGTACATGCTCACCGGGACAGCTACCAGTCAGAACTTTACAGATAGAGTACATCGTGTCTCGGAGCCTTGGCCCAGACACACCATTCCCCCACATTTCCTCTGCCTTCTTGAACACGCCGTCCTCTGCCCGCTTCTTCCCCCTCCTGTCCTTGCTATGCTTGTCCGTCTCGGTGGTGTCCTCGGCCCCTGATAATAGCCTGTGCAGATGCGCTCGCACGCAACGTCCGCCCAGTATGCTGGAGAGACGAGACTGACAGCCTTGGTCGCACGTCCAAACATGTAGCTCAAGTCGTTCGTCAGGCGTTGCAGCTCATCCGCGTTGAACCCGCTTTCGTCGTTCACGACGAAGTAGTGCGTTGGTCGCGTGGTGCCTTTGAGGCCGCCGTGGGCTGCATGGACGAGGAGGCGATGGTGAAGTCAGTAAGCGGTCATCGAGATCGTTCGAGGAGAAAGTGCAGGCCTTGGAGGAAAAAGTCAAACTCGTACGCCGGCGTGACGCCGCGATCGACGACGGTGCCGGGGAGCGGATTGCCATCATGCGCGGCGTCTTCCTATTTGGTGGGGTAGAAGCGCGTGTGGTGTCTCTTTCCGCAGACGACGATGCTCAGTGTAGGCTTGTATGAACCAAAGTGTTCAAAGGCCCTTTTCACGCACTTGCGCGAATTGACTCTACAGGCAGATTCGTGAATAGATGACTCGGATTGCTTATATAGCACACATACTTCAGAGACCCCATAGCGGTAAAGAATGACTCGTTCAGGTAGTTTCCCGTTGTTACGAGCCTTGTAGAGTTCAAATCGACCGAGGAACATGTCCTTGGGGATGTCGTCGTCGCTATCCTCGATCTAAGATCGCACCAACGTCAAATAGTGGCTCGCAGTAAAGGGTAGACTTTGAGTACCTCAACCTCGCTGTTGCGGATGGCAAGTGCCGCCAGATATTGCGCAAAATGGTTGTTCGTAACCAGGACGCTGATCGGGGGACACAGTTTGTCAGTCGTAGCCGCGAATGTGTACCTGGAAATGCTTACGGGTTCCATGGACGGAATATCCTCTTGCAGGATGGGTCACGTCCATACCCATGATCATCGTCGAGGTGGTCCTGAGTCACGTGCCACTGTTTGCGTCCAGCTTGTGGTTAATGCCACCCAACTTCATGTTGGCCCTCAAGGCGACGTTTGCAAAGTACTGTGCTTGGCCTCCCTTTTTGACCTTCGTGGGCTGCATGCAAATGGTGGCAATATCGAGTTTCACATCGCAGAGTCGTTTGAGACCGTTGTAAATCGCTTTGTCATCGTTGGACAACATGACCAGCACGAATTCCGGTGCAGCCTGCTCTATCAGACTCGTTAAGACCCGCTCAATTTTCCTGATCGCATCGTCCCGAAAACGGTCGAGTTCCTTGTTGCGTTGGCGAGGTAATCGCACTGCTGTATATGCGCGCTCGTTCGGTGCTTGTACCCGCATTCCGCTCTGGTTGCACATCTTGCAGAACTCAGCAATGGTTCTGCGTAGCTCTGGGTTTACTGCCCACTTGTCCAGCCGCGCTCCGACAGCAGACTTGACACCCCTAAGGTTCCACGACGCACGGTCATGGATGCCGGCGGTCGCTTCGGCAGAATATGACAACCCCGGTTTGTTGAGAACACGGCCAGAGATGACCGCCATTTCTATGCCGACGCTGATTCCAAAGGAATCAAGTATTGGGTTTAGACCCCGAAAACCGAGTTGTTCGATGCCCCTATAGACTATCTCGTCTGCATTCTCTTTCGGAGGCTTGCAAGCGGTGTTCAACATGTCTTTGGCATGCATTTTGTCGGTGAGCTCCCCCTTGAATGCCTGGTGTGGGATGATATCGCAGACTTCGGGAGGGTAGAAATGAAAGCCCGAGATGGTTCAACGCTCTTTCGACGATGATCAGCAAAGTAGGTCAAGTAGAGGTAACCATCCTCACTGCATCCATAATACTGCTCGATCGTCACCAACCCAAATTTATCGTGTTTAAACTTTTGCTGGCGGGCATTTCGACTGGAGATGCCCCGTATCATGACAATACGATCGTCAGGCTGGGTCTTCACCCTCACATACCCCCCGAAAGCACTGGGGCCACTCGTGACGAATCTCCTATACTCGTCCAGGGCGTGCACAAAGTTTTGGGGCTTATAAAATGCTGCATGGCATGTGTTGACGTTGACCATGAGTTGTTGATGGGCCGGGCGGATGGAAAGATAGAATCCCTGTCGCGCGGTGAGGCCACCTCCGATGTCTTTGGGATCTGGGGAGTCAAAGAAGAGACGTTGGTCTGGGTATCTCTTGGTATCGTCAGAGCGGCCTATTTGGGTTCCTCTGCGAGACGGGAGTGCAGTCAAGACAAGGTTCAGCGTGGAAAGGACTTTGGAGAGGGGTTGAGGGTTGACAGGGTGTCCTGCAGGGCATCTGCACGGGGACGTCAGGTAGATCGAGAACGCGACGGAGGGGAATATACGCGTTTAAAATTTGCTGATCGACTCGTTGTTCAGATGAAAGTGTGAGGATGTACTCCTGCTGCTCCGTCGGAAGGGGGGTCACGCTCTCCTTTGTAGTATGGACCGTGTATGGCCAGAGGTTGCGGCAACTTGACGGATGCCATGAGCATGTCGGCATAGTCGTGTGCCACATGGTCAAGCATGCCGGCGTGTTCCCAATCTGCCGTTTGTTCAGCGAGTTCGAAGACGCGGCGTTTGGTGCGGCGTGTGAGCTTGGTATGACCAGAGAGGGTAATCGCGGTGGTATATCTGTGGATGTTTCCCTGGACGTTGACGGGAGAGTAATTGGTGCGAAGCGAGATCTGTCGACCTTGGGTGCCAAAGCCGGGTCGCATCAGAAGATGGTTCGGGTCGTCGCTGTCTGTGAGTCTGTCCAATGCAACGACGGCGGCCAAATCGGAGCCATCTTGGATGCGGGCATCGACGCTACTTGGTTGATCCTGCATAAAGATGCTGTCGTGTGGCCATTTTGTGAGCGTTCTGGCGTGAGGAGGAAGGGACAAACTGACGCTCCACCAGGCCTGTGCGGCTGACAGTGTCCCCTACCCCGGCCACGTCCCCTATCACGCGTCGGGCAAGACAGGGGTCACGGGACCTGGCTGTGACTCAAGCGGACCCCATGGCGCCACAAGGACCCGGAAACTGCTCAATCACACGGGAAAAAAAAAAAAGAGGGGAGCCACGTTCTGAATTCTAAGTGGGAGGGGGTACAGTCGAGTGTAGTGTACAGACATGGACGCGCGAGGGAAGCACAGATCTGTGATGAGCGTGCGGATGGGAGGTGGTACAGATGATGCGGCGGGAGTAACAGCGGGTATAAAGCGTGGCACAGGTATCAGGGACACAGGATCAAGCTACCAGGAGAACCGGGCGATACCCTTGAACGCTCTGGGTTACGGTGGACGGTAACGAACAAGAATGAGCATCGCCAACGGAAACGCCGCGGAGGACGCTCACACGCGGGCGCGAAGAAAAGCAAAGCATTGAATAACTTCCTGACTAGAAACCAGCTCGCCAGGCGATACGAGCGCCAGTTGAATGGTGAAGGGAGGAGACATGGTCATTCAGTCCTCCTCGGGTACTTCATATATGCTAGACAAGGACTGCTTGCGCGTGTGACCACGGAGACTGGCGCTGCTACATCTACGGTGGTGTCCGGAAGATCTTCTCTGGGCAGCGGTGGCAGGCTGGGAGATGGGAAGACTGAGTGAGGGAGATGGACCGCTATTGAGCGGGAGGACGGGGGTGATTTCCTCGGAAAGAGAGGAAATGGACGAGTTCGGAGATGAGCTGTAGATGATGTACGGCTCTTCCTCTTCTTCCTCCGCGCAGGGAAAAGGGATGACGGACGGTTCCTGTGAGGCAGAGGGGTTGGTGCGGTCGTAAATTGGCTGGAGAAGAACAAGGGGGTCAGATGGGAGATCTATGGCGGGAAGGAGGGACACGGACGTGGTCATTTTGTGCGCTGGTTTCCCTCACCCACTCTGTGAGACGTCGGATCCACTCCCTCTGTTTGAGGAATTCGATGCGCTCTCTCCTCTGAATGGCGGACTCTACAAAGTTCTTTTGCCTGCCGTTGGTATCGTAGAGCGGGTTCTTGTTGTTGCTGTTGCTGTTGCTGGACATGTTGTGTTGTACGACGTCGGCGGAGGTGAGCGGGGCGGGATATGCGAGCATGATGATGATAATGATGATGTCGTTTTTGGAGCGGAGGGAAAACAGATTTTATATCGCGTCCCACTTTTTAAAAGGGGGAGGGAGGGGGGGGGCCTAGATTCGTGGAGACAGTGGCTGTGTTAGGATTGGCAAGTGTGTCTAAGATTAGTCAACTACTACCTATGCACCGCGCTTGGAGACCCTCGGCCATCGCGACACATCCCTGCTGCAGCCCACGCCCGACGAGCAACCAAACGATATACGCTAGCGGTCCATTAAACACCTCGATGGTCTCGTACCGCGTCTTCGTCTGCCCGTCCTCGACCACCTCGGTCAGCGTCTGCCATCGCACCGCGTGCATCAGCCAGGTCGGATAACCAGCAGTGTGCCATGCACAGCGGTAGTTGACCGGATCTATGGTCGTAATCTTCACGAATACTGAGCTAGGGGGGAATATCTTGGGGGGGTCGAACGAGGGCGGTATATGCACAGGATAGATGAGCATATGAGCGCCGGCGCGAGGAGTCTGTTCAGATGTAGCGAGTGGCCGTCGGGACGCGTCAGTGAGACACTGGTTTCGACTGCGGGCGTCACGCAACACATCAAAAGTCAAGTCAACGATGGTACCGTACGTACACGAACGGGTTCCTGCCCATTGATGTCAGGCCAAGGCAGTGTGTATTCAACGAGATACGTGCCATTCGTGATATGATCCCCAGTCCATCAAAACTCGCCATACAGTTTCGCGTGCTGCGTCGATGGTGACCGACGCTGACACGGTAAAGACGCCTTTGGACGCCAGCGGTGGAAGGTCTTGGTTCAAGTCAGACATGCTATATAGTTGGTTACATAATATCTATCTATCTATCTATCTATCTTTTTCATGCCTTCCCCGCTCGCAGACCAGCTGGCAGCGTCCGCGTCGCTGAACGCGTCTTTGCTGCAGGACAGATCGAAAAAGAAAAGGACGGAATCTTATCTCTTCACAGGACAAGACGCGGACCTTCACGACCTCGACGCCTTGCATGCCATCGCTACCTCTGCCTTTGCCCAGTTGCGCGCCCTCTCGCCCGCGTTCGCCTCCAAATCTCTCCCTACTGGCCAGAATGTGTCACCTTGTGCTGTCGATTTCGAGCACACCTTGTTCTCCGATGCTGCCAGGAGTTTTGATCGCACCCTCCAGACGTCCGACCTCAATGCACATCTTGACCAAAACATAAACGCCTTCTTGGCTCTCCTTGGGCCTTGGCTCATGGACGCCCCCACTAGCAAAGTGTTGGAGTGGCTCGTCAGGCGCTTCCGGTAACCTTTTTTTTTTCTTTTTCTTTTTTACTCGTGTGACAGTGCCGTCAGGATCAACGAGTTCAACGTGCCCGCCATTCTTACCTTGTTTTTGCCATATCATGAATCACCCCACTTTGTCAAAATGCTCTCGATACTCCACCTCCAGTAGGCCCCTTACCGCGAAATCACCATCTCCTTCTCACTGCCGCCAAGGCCCAACTCTCCCTTTTCATTTTTACTACCCTTCAAGTCAGCAGCCAAGTCCCTCCCACGTACCGCCTTGATCAAGGCCATGGCTACCGATACAGAGATTGCGCGTTTCGTCGCAAACCTTTTGCCCCTCGCGGTCAAGTGTATGTCATCCCTCCTCCATCATCCGCCTCGCTCACGTCACCACAGGCTCCCATTCACATCGCACCCTGCTCGCATTTCATGTTGCCTCGATGCATGATTACATATCCAGCGCCCAATTGCTGGATGACGGCGTCCTCGCATTCATTTTACCCTCGTTGCTCACCCCACTCCAGTCTTCCCAAAAGGATGCTAACCTTGTAGTGAGTTCGCATGCTCTGCACTATCTCCGTCGTATCTAATATACCCTATGATTAGCTCGGTAGCTTCGTTCTTTTGACCACATTCTCGCAAAGAGTAAATTTGAAACCTGCCGTTGTGTCTGCCATCATTAGCGCAATGTCCACTCAAGTACGCGGCGCCCGGGGATCGGGAAAAGGTTGCATATCTACTGCGCATTTCGTAAAAGCTGCAGTAGCCATCTGTTCGTCACAGGAAAACGTTGAGGCGTTCCCTATCAGCGCATGCCACTTGTGCATAAAAATGTCGTATGTCATTTCCGTGTGTCATCTCGGCTCATAAACTTGGCGGGCTTCGTACAGTGGCTTCGCCGACGAAATTTGCAAAACCACAGCCATTGTCGGTTCGCAGCACTTTATCCTCCCTCTTCTTCGATCCATAGGCGAACGGTCTGTGGCCTTCAGCGTCATTCGTGTAACGTGGCCTCACCTTGGTGTAGCATTCATGAAAGGCGTGTCGCATCGCTGTTCACTACTTTGATAAATACAACGAGTGCACCCTTTGCAATCATCAGGGAATTATCTCGCATCTTGGTTCGCCTTGCGGCGCTACCACCTGATGCCAACCATGAGGCCGTCCAAGCAGATACGAGGGAGGAGACCATACGCGTCGCACGGTCGCTGCTTTCTCTTGTCCATCAGCGTCAACCTGAGCTCTTGAAAGCCGTCGCGGAAGACGTACTTTCCGAAGTCGACACTCAAGCCAGTGAATCAAATGAGGACAGGAAAGAACGCAAAAAGTTGACGAATGAACTCCTGACCTCCTTTTCTCTGGTGAGTATTCGCTTTGACTGTTGGCGTTTTTAGAGCCAAGGAATCGCATCAGGGCCACCCATTAGCCGAATCCAGTAGTGTAAACGAGATCGTAGTAGCCTCTGCGAGCACATCAAGAGATGCACGCGTGGTTGCAGTAGAGAGAATGTACTCGATGTTAAAGACCACACAGAATCATCTGTCCGCTCCTGATGTGGTTCGCCTTTTCTTGTCCAATCTTTGGCTTCGGCTGATAGTATCCTAGGCATCCATCCAATCGGCGCTGCTCGGCCGTGTCTATGACACTCATGCAAAGGTGTTGCATGCGCTCTACGCCTCGTCTGACCTACTTCTTTCCACCATTATCCCAACGACGTCACCTCAGCAACTGCTGGATATCATTGCATCACAGTTATTGCCCGCCCCTCCCTCTCGGGCCATCTTACATGAACACGCAGCATTCCTCGCTGGGCCGTTTATTCGCACACATCCTAATATGACCCCTGCTGTCCAACAGACCGTGCTCTTTCCGTTTTTACTGGCCTCAAAAGCAAAGTTCAAGACGTCACGTTGCGTATGGGAGGTGATCAAAGAGGTTGGTGGTTTCCAGACGGGATGGTTACGGGGTTGCATAGACGTATGGGCACAAGCGTCATTGTTGGGTAAAGACGTCTTGGACGGGGATAAGGAGGACAGCGACGGAAACGACGAGAAGATATGCGAAGCAAATAATGCTGTGGCTGACAAAATAGCAGGTGAGTGGTTCCCCGCATAGCCTACGCTTCAGCGCCAAAATGTGACTTGCGTTCATAGAGAATATTTTGGCCACGAACGACAGTACCCAAGACGTCACTATCTTATTGTCCAAGCTGCGCGATTCTATGGCACATACCAGGGCATTGGCGTATCTGGTCTACCGCGCACTGCTGGCGCGGACCTCGGGCGATCTACAAGTCTTGCTGGGCTACCGTTTTGTACGTTCCATACGCTTGACCACGATTGAATCGGGTGATAACTTGACTCTGGAAGAGGTTTGTCGAGTCCACCTTATTTCTTTGGGATGTAGAACTCATGGTAACACGAGGCGTTGGATGTGCGTCACATTGGCATGAAGGTAGCCATCAAATCGGGTGGACGAAGTACCGTCTATGCGTTGCAAGCTTCGATCCTTGCCCTGGTCCCAGCTCTTTCCGTCCCTCGCCAGTTCGCATTTGCTTGGATTTCCGTGATTCAGTCGGTATGTATTCCGCATCTCGTAGTAGGTTTCTGCTGACCTAATGCAACCCCCAAGGCCGATGAAATTCTCAACGACCCAAGCCAGCTTTATGTGTCCTTGATGCAGGAAATCTATGCCCTCGCAGCCGCCTCTGCAGGCACCTCACCCAACCAGTTTTCAACATCCATTTTGCAAGCACTATTTTGTAATATTACCGACGGCTCGCTGGCTTTCCTTTTTGGAATTCTACTGTCATCCTCACCCTCCTTGGCGAAAGTCAGGACGCACGCCCTTTTACATGTCTATGCATTCATACGTGGCCATTCAAGTGCGAGCGTAGTCGATTTCCAGACAATCCTTCCGTCGCTGATCGTCGTGCTGTTGGACCCGCGGAGTGACAAACGAGACCGTGCTTTGATCTTTGAGAGCATCTCGCTTCTTGGTAGCCTCGTCGATAAAAAGTACGTGTATGCTTTGGACACGATATATGGGTCAGCTTCCTGTGAGTCTTTGAGGATGTTTATGCGGTAACAGCCACTCACGGATTTTCGGCAGCTGACTTGCAACACGTCGACACCAAGGATCTTTCTACCTACGTGAAAGCTCTTATGGATAACAGGGAACAGTTAATACAGGATGCCGGCTACATTCAGGTGTTCCATCAGCAGCACCTTGAAGGCTCAAATGCAAAGTATGGAGTCTATTGATCTATGTATGCACTTACCGCCTATCGTTGATAATTATGTGTAGATATAGGCGTCGAGTCTTGTGCTTTTTGCTTTCGCATGCCATCAACCATGCCATCCCGTCCGCTCGGATCGCACTGCTCCACTCCATCCAGAGTATCACTGATTTCTCTATACCTCACATGTTGCTTCCGGTGACAAGGGGCTTGATACAAGACACCACTTCCGTTGCACGGATGTTTGGCACGTCGTTCGAGGAGTATATATCGCTTGTTTTCTCCGGTTTTCTCAGCGTTACCCCTGCCGTCCTCAAGGGGCAGGGCCAAGACGAAGCTTGGTCTGTGTTCGTGTCAGGACTGCGATTCTACTTCCACTGCGGTCTGTTAAGTTTATCAATGTCTGACTACGTGTATTAACCGGTTGTCTGGCAGACTCGGATCCATTTGTGCGGGGGCTTTTTGCGACTGCACTCGAGCAGAGGCTCTTCGTCGGCCTCGGTTTTGATGAACAGGCAGAAATTTGCACGATCCTGTTACAGGCAGGTGGGGATGGTGGAGAGGCGGTAAGTCAAACGCGCTAGGCACGACTTTCGACTGCTCACGTGTACGTTGCACCCAGTACACGGGGTCCCGGGCACTCCTCGGCAAGCTTCTAAAGGAAGTCGAGTTGATCATCCACCTACTTGGTCAATTCCGACCGAACCATGCCGAGAACGAGTCGCCCATGAGCAAGCGCGCAAAGTTGGACCCGTATGTGATCATTGCGACTTTGCCTGCATATAGACTGATGCCGTGCTCCTAGAACGCAACATGCGTCTGAGATCAGTAAACTTCAACCTCTAACTTTACTGGCTGAAATACTTGGAACGACAGAGATTCCGGGATCCTTGGATTTGGTATCGAGCCTTTTAGAGACGCTCAACAAGATTGTCCGCTCTGATCTTTGGGGCCCCTCGGACACAAACTATGTCTGCCAGATGCTGATGGCTGCCATCGAAAAAAGTGCAAGCAAGGTCATGGTGAGAATTTCCCTTGTGTGGCCCAGTCGTTATTCAACAGGGTACTAGGAGCCCCTTGCGAGACCGATCCGCTTGGACGTTCTGGTTGAATTGATCAGGGGTTGGTCGAATTCCACCTTTCTCGGCTGTCGAGGTCTGAGTAGGCTTTACAGTCACTGATAATCCTCAAACGTTCCACGAGGCTTTGCTCTTGATGGCAAACTTGGCCCGGCTTACTCCTGATTCTGTCCTCCACAACATTATGCCCATCTTCACCTTCATGGGATCCAACATCTTCCACAGAGACGATTCATACAGCTTCAAAGTTGTCCAGAATGTGAGAGCTCGTTGATCCATCGAAAGTTTAGCTCACTGATAGGGTATAGACTATTGACAACATCGTACCGGTGATGGTGTCGTCCTTGAAAACAAAGCACCTAGACGGCTTCGAACTGTATATTGGGGCTAGAGATTTCCTACGGATCTTTACGGATGCATCGAACCATATTCCACGTCACCGGCGACAAAAGTACTTTTTTTTTTCTGGAAAGAGGTCGTTCGTTCGCTCATTCGTGACGCACTAGTTTTTTCGTGCACCTCACAGAAGTCCTCGGAGCACAAACATTTTTGGCTCCCGTTTGCATGCTCCTGATCGACAAAGTCACCAACCGTGCCAGTCGACAACCCCCAGAAGAAGCTCAAAACACGCTCAATCTCCCCACGACGCTACTGCAGCATTTTGATCGCCCACTGCAATTATCCGTGCGTCTGTCCGATCTAGTCTACTCGATGACAATTTACGCTGTTGCAGGTACTCACGGAGGTGTTGAAGGAGTGCTTACGACTTGGGTCACAACTCCTGGAACCAGAAAACGCTGGTCCTGCATTTTTGCATTATCCTCGGTGAATATTACCTGCTCTTTCGTCTGCTTTCGACGAGGTATATTGAAATTATGTTGTAGGGATGGGGAACACTCTTCTTCTGCCTCCACTACGTTGAAACGCCGCATACAAGCACTCACTCTATTCGTGAGCACGTCCTTGACTCCATGCGAGGCGGATGTGTCCGACAACGGAGTGGTCGGTAGCACCGACGTCATCTTCCATCTCTTGAATCTTGCTACGTTACACCCCAACGATGCCTCAGAAAGCGACGTGACGACGATCGTTGCCGCGGCTCAGACCGCCATAGAGCGCATCATGAATGTCATTTCTGCCAGGGAATTCTTGGCTGCTGGTCGCGTGATGTTGGCATCCGAGGACACGCGGGTACGTTTTCTAAAGTTCTCTCTCTATGGGATGCAGACGGATGAGATTCCTACAGATCAAGGCGGGGGCGCTTGGCGTCGTTTCCGCCAGGATTCCACTGGTTACTGAGCAGCTGCGCAAGGATTGTCAAGCGACCATCATTGAGATCATCATCCTCATTCGGGATGTCATCGGACGCCAATCCGCTGGCCCCCTGGTCGAATCTGCACTTACAACATTGAAGGCGTTGGGATCCACGTGCTGTGATGGAGAAGAAACGTCGCTCTTGTCGACCTTGCCACACGTCCTCAAGGTGGTGCGATCTCGAACGTCCGCCGCAGTGGCAGCGTCAGTTTTGCCAAGCTATGTGTGCGTGGTGTCGTTCTCTCTTACATCTTTTGCACGCAGAACCTGACATGATTTGGTAAAGCACTGCTCTCGGGCCACGAATCATTCCTCATTTTCGGGAAATCGTGCAGGAGTGTGTATCCATCCTTCGCGAAGGCCTCAAGGGAAAGACGCGTACGTTCGTGGTGCGCTTATTGGTATCATGCTCACCCTCTCCTCAGAGGTTGCCGATGCAGGCGAAGCTGCCCTTGCGACCCTTCAAAGTCTACTGTCGTCGCTGCCCGCCTTCTATGGAGCGAAGGAGCTGACAGAAATTGCAAAGCTTTATGTCGACTACAGCGCTTCATCAGCCACACAAAACAATCCTCTCACTGGACTGAGCAAGGCGATTTCGAAACGAACGACGGCGGAGGTGTTGCTTCCTGTTCTGTATCATCTTTGGCCTAACATAGACAAGGCTCAGACCAAGGTGTGTGCCATTGTCGTACCTTGGTCTAAGCCGGTGACGAACTAGCGTATTAGGAGGACGTGAACGGTGTGATTGGTTACTTTATCTTGCTCAAGAGGGCTCTGCACGCTGCGCCTCGCCCAGAGGTCCTGGATAACATACGGCCGATCTTCAAGGTCTTCATGGAGGCATTTGACGTCAAGATGGCGTTTGGTTTCACCGAGGTCAGTATTCTACCAGTCGTAGAGGGCTGTTTCAACTTAACGCCGTGGATCTCGCAGGGCGAGCCTCATGTGATATCGGCCTTTACTGAGCTGGTCGTGAAACTGAACGAGAATGCGTTTAGACCCTTGTTCCGACGTATGCACGATTGGGCGTTTGCAGACGAAAAAGGTTCGTGTGGTCAAACGATGGTTTGACGATGTGCGCTCATTTCAGCGACCACAGCGAAGGACGAGAGGAGGGTCACGTTCTGTCATGTGTATATTGCCCTGCTCGACTATTTCAAGGTATGTTGGACGGGCGTGGTCTGGAGCACTTTGATCACTTCGCTGATCTTCTATAGGGTTTGATGAATTCATACATGATCACGTTAGTGCATCCTCTTACAGAGGTACTGCAGTCCTTTACTTCCCAATCAAAAACTGGTCCAACGGACTCGGCGTTATGGTCGGGCGTTATTACAATGCTGACCAAGTCCTTTGATGCGGACGATGGAGGTACGTCGGCCAATTGACTGCCACCAATACGAACCAAACGCTGCTTCAGTCTTTTGGCGCGAAGACAAGTTGTCCATGCTTCTTCCACACGTATTATCGCAAGTACCCGTCGTCGTGCGCTTATCCTCTCCGTCCCTGGTTACTACTACCTCTGAGACGCCTACCAAAACATCACGGGAAGCATTGGTGTCCTGTCTCGTCTCTATGGTTGCCCTGCTCCCGAATACATCCACCGACCTCCTCAAGCGTCTCAATCTCGATCTCCTCATGCACACCCGGTCTGAAGACGCCCGCGTGCGAATCTTGGCGCTGTCGTGTGCGACGGAAATGTGGAAAGCGGAGGGCGTCAAACTCGTTGGTACGTTGTCCGTCCTTGTTCCTAGCGCGACACCGGTCGTGACGCTTGATCGTCTTGTGTGTGTTTGTAGGGTTCGTCGGCGAAACAGTCACATTCATCGCCGAGTGTGCCGAGGACGAGAATGACAGTGTCGTTCGGGCAGCACACCAACTCAAAAACGCAGTTGAAGGTGTGGCGGGGAGTATCAGTGGTTTGTAGGTGCTGTAGTCGTCTACCTTGCATGTGGTGCACAAATACCTAGCCCAAAAAATACTTCATCTGACCATACGAGGAAGAAATATGTACTTGACAGACATGGCTAAAAGCTTTTATAAGTTACTTGGCATAAATTTCAACTTGAAGGTTTTTTTTCTCTCGACAGTGGGTAAATGGGAGGAACCCGCTACGATTGTGAACCACAGATAGCGGCGTCCCCCGAAGGTAGAAACTGGTGTGATGAACCTTTTTTTTCTTTTCAGAATCAACAAGTCGGTCGATAGCCACTTCCAGCAGCATACGACAGATAGTCGGCAAGGTTCGCGTACGGGATATCACGCGTTTTGCAGAACCCGGTCCACGCGCTGATGATCGCCCAGGTATCAATCATGTATTGAGGCCTGATGGAGGTGTATCGAGTCAGTTTGGCTATACGTTCTCAGGGAGCAAGACCGTCGCGCACGAAGTAGGGTAGGGGCCACTGTTCTTCGTTTCCACCAAGGTACCGTTTTTGGACGTCCACGTGTCAGTCTGGAAAGCAAATATTTTCGTTCAGAGGGTCCTCGTGAGCACGGCCGGTGGCGTACCAATGCTTTGTGGTAGGCATCAGACACGCTCTTCTGCGACATCGTCGGCGCACCGCCAGTGATATTGTAAAACACAGCCTCAGAAAGTCTAGCTTGCTGAGAGGTAGTGGGAGCAGAGGGATCGGACGGGTACAGGTATCGGAGGAGCACGTCTGTATCACTCCGTGCGTAACAGAAGCTTGCGAGGACGCAGTGCACATTCTGGAAGAGGCCCTTGGTGACCCAAAGTTGACACTGAGTTGCCATTTCGGCGCACGAGCCATTGTCAGTGATGGGTTGCGGGACGCAGACGTTGACTTCGGTGGTCTGTTGGCAGGAGGAAACAGCCCCACAGACCCCAGGAACAGAGGAGTATTCCAACCAGTCCTGGAGAGAAGACGTTAGATACGGTTCCACCAGTTGAGACTCTCGACCGTACTGCAAAGTTACTGTAGGGGATCTCTAGCGTATCGCAAAAGTTGGTCCATGCCGCGATGGCCTGCCACTGTCCCATAACGTAGGTGACACTTGAGTTGATTCAGTACTGTGGTAGCAAAATGTGATTAGTGAACAACATACTCGTCGGGGTAGGTGCCATCGTATGTCTGAGAAATTGCACCGTAGTAGACATCGATGTAATTTTGCTGTGTCATGTATGGCTTCCCACCAGACATGGAGTGGAAGGTCTGGGAACATTCAGTGGTTTGTTGTTCAGACCAGGTGACAATACTCACTTCTTCGGTAAGACGGGATTGGTTGGCAGGAGCACCGCTTAGTTGCAAGACCTGCGCAGGATTCTTGTCGTCGCTCTGCAAGCACGTCGTGAGCACTATGCACGGCACATGGCTATAGAAGTTGTTGAGATCGACAGTGGTCTTATTGCAACTGTTTCGAAGAGATGTGCAAGATTTAATGCCGGAAACATCGGAGCCCAGAGGAATAAATCGTCGAGGCTCAAGCGACTGAATGGGATCAGCTAAAGTGATCCCTACAATGCCCAAGAAAAGGAGTGTATGCAGCATGAATTTAACGATGCTGTCACCAGAAAGGAGAGACACGGGGGTAAGGGTAAGGAAGTGGCTGTCGAGTGCTCCTTCTTATACCTCCAACTTGCGGCGAATAAGTCCGTAGTGCATCGGAACGACAAAACTTTGGCCCCCGTTTCATGCGTGTCCTGCGACTTGATGGCATTACTATGACAGCCCGGGCTTTCTGGTCTTACCGCCGCACTCGTTCTCTGGTATGAGTGAAATCCTAAATATCGGACGTACTTTAGAACTGTTTGAGTTAGGACACTTACGTGTCGTTGAACTGAGACGTACGTCCGAATGACCTGGTCGGACGCAAAAGCATCTGTGAGGATCATTGGCGGCGTGTTAGCTAGCGGCCATCATGAAGATCTGAGAAACCCGTCATGAACTTGGATGCGACAAGTAAACGAAGAGCTCGAAAGGATGATCCACAGGTACGAAATACTCAACGCGCAAGTGTCTGCAAACTGTAGCCATTTGACTGGACGCTTTTCGAGGGTCATGCATAGGAATTGTGTAAAATGTTGGTCGAGAGAAACACCTGGCATCCACACAACGGTCAACAGAAACATGCCTTGAATCCGTGTCAACTTGCTCTCGTACCTCAGACTACACAAAAAAACCTGTAATTTGGTGGCTAACATGGTGGGGAGATCAAGGACGTTACATGCAGGACCTTGGTCACTTCAGTTCTATTTTCTTAACCTCCATGTGGCGATATCAAAGTTGTCTCTTGGCCAGTGCATAGGGCCTTCCCTCAACAACCCTGTAACTGACTCTTATTCGGTGGCAAATAAAAGGTGAGTTTCATAACTTTTTGTTGCGCTTAGTTTGAAGAAAATGGATCCAAGGTGACCAGGGTCCTTCCAGCGGCCCGTGGTCTTTCGCACCTCCAATTTTAATATTCTCCAACCTTTCTATATCTGGAATATAGCGGTCCACGCAGTGCTATACGCTGGTCAACGTAGTATATGCTACTGCTGCACACATTCTTGGTCCAGGCACCCGATTTTGATCTACAAGGTTACCGAGATGATTCCCTTTACTGCAGGTCGTCATATCAATGTAAAGAACGACTAGAAGAGTGCGAGATGTTTTCAGGTAATTAAGGATCTGGCATTGAACCAGTCATTGGTGCCTGCTATGGTCCATGGAGAACCACTGTCTCTCACAAGTTGCTTGGAGCATATGGTGGGCTCATCCTTCTTGCACCTTTCATCCCCTTCCCTATTCATGACTGTCATTGTGAATTGAAACTTCCCAACCTTGCTGGAATTGCCCTCTCAGTTCTCTTTTGTGGAGCTGGGCCGTGATGAAAACAGCTCCAGCTCCTAGCTCGCAAAAATTGCATGTAATCTGACCCTCTCCTCAGTTTAATGTTGCTTCCAGAGGCTGAGAGCTAGGTTCCACATCCTATATCTTTCCTGAATCTGGTGAAGCTTATAAAACTTGCTTCCTTCATGTCCATTGTTTATTCAGGAGATCCAGAGTGCACTACAACAGCACTGCTCATGTAGACCAACTCTTCATCTCCTGCTGATAAACCAAAGAATCTTGGGATAGAAATACATCAGATAAAGCTCACTGATCAGACAAACTTATTCCTGTTCAGAAAAGTCATTGTTATCTTTGCTGGACTTGCTGTCCTTATTATCATGACTACTTTGGATTCCATGATCACAGCAACAGCTCTACTATTTCCACTCATTTTAATGTGGGCTCTATTATTTCATGGGTTCTGAGCACCTATATGCTTACCTGGTTGATGTCACCTTTTTGAAACACATTGGTGCTCTTGGATCAACCTTCCTGTCTTGTTGTCTGTCATTTGTGTTGTAGTTTTTTTGCTCCCTTTGGAGTGATTGAGGGAATATAATAAGGCATCTGAAAATCAATCACAAGGCATTTGGATGTTGTCTCGTGTTCAGTGTATCTACCCAGTAAATTTTTGGTCATTGACTATCTTGGGGCTGCTCTGGTCCACACTGGTTCAGTGTTACTCATACTTTCCCTAGTATGGGTGAGTAGAAGTAAATCCCCAATGAATTCAGCTTAATTGATGGTCCAAAAACAGGGAGGTGTCACTTACCCATGGAGTTCGGCTTTGGTCATCATTCTGTTATACTGTGGTGTTTTCACCCTTGTCTTATTTTGCTGTTGAGCTCTCTCCGTCTGACATTGACGCGATTATCATCAGCCCAACTCTGCTCGGCACACAGACGCCCCCATCCCAGCTTGCGTCGTTGGGCCTGTCACCCACCCAAGCGGCATACGCGCTCTCGCATAGATATACTCAGGGCTTCAAATAGATGTTCGTGTTGAACGCGAGTCTGGCGAGTTTGGCAGTGATTACCAGCATCATGATGATCAAACATAAGACGCTCATCCGCGGAGCAAAACGCTAAAAATGCAAATAACCCCGTTTAGCAGACGACACAAGGTCCTAAAGGTCCATCACAGGTGATCCATACGCTTGTGGAAGAATTAGGAACTATTCCTGCACAGTTTCCCCCGTTAAATGACCACATGTTCCAATTTCACACAACACGCGTCAAACATGATCCTCCCAGTAACCTGCTCCTACCGATATCTCCCAATTATACATGTGAAAACACAATCATGCGTGTCCAGAGCAGCACGCTCAAAATAATCCCAAAGTCTTTTCAGTTGCCCGTGTGCTTAAGGATGCTGTTGTGTCCTCCGCGGTCTTTGCCATGCTTGGCAATCTCGCAAATAGCGATAACCACCAAGCGCGGTAAAAGGCCTGGTATCCTTCCTGGTTCATAATAGATGAAATACAGTCCCACGCACCCACGTAAGGGGGCTGCCCGGTACGCAAACTATAAGGAAGACAGCCATAAAGATCAGCTTCATGTCTTTATTGACAACGGAGAGCCAAAAGCACTGGATCGTACCTCAAGACTTGATTCCCGGCCGTCGCCACCACAGAATCGACGTTCATCAGGGACAGTCGTATGGTGACCGTCTCAAGGGGTACCAACACGACCATGTCCAGCAGCAGAAAACCAAGGTGAAGTAATGCAAATGTGTCGATACGATGACCCAAGTCCCAGTCCACGACGTAGGGAGTGATTGCCTTTCGAAGTCGAGGGACAAACAGCTTGTTCCATGCTGCCTGGATGGCCACGATGGGGAGAATGCCTGGGATTAAATAGAGTAGCCAAGGTCTCGCGCGCTCCTCCGGCATGAGGAGCGTGTGCAGAGTACGACGAATGTCAACGTAGGGCAATGGCTCAGGAGCCGTGAGAGTTCTTGGAAAACACATCAGGACAGTGCGTCAAGAAAATCTGTGGAACGATGACGCACCGTACAACGAGGACATCGAGAGGCGCACTGAGGATGGATAACAACAGGATGGACATCGATTCGGCGACAAGTGAGAGACCAAATTGCCTCATGAAGAGACTAGAGCAGACAAGTACGAGAGACTGCAAAGAGGTAGGCACTGACCTCGGATGAGCACTTCAGAAGATACGATGGCGACACGTTGAGGATGCTACGAACCTATTCCCCTGAGCAAGCCTGCTACTCCCTAAAACCAAGTTTGTCCGTCATGCACGTTCCCTAAAGGGCTGTTATGACGAACCTCCAACCTGTAAACCCTTGTCAGTAGATCCCAGTAGGTTGTCGCGATCAATCCATCAAGCACTGTATGTTCGTTCAAGTAGCTTGAGACGAGCGACTTGGAAACGCATTGAGCTCGTAGCTTGACCATGTTCCCAACCAGTACTGAAGTACCGCCGAACAAGATGGCAATTATAGATCCAGCACCCATAGCACTAATAACGCGAGACAGCACACGGGCTATCCACTGGTCAGGTTTTGACATCGTAGCCATTGGTCCCGGAACAACTGAACGACACCAGGGACTTGGAATCAGTGAAGGAGCAACTTGAACCGCATGATGTCTCGACGGTCTAATGTGGGACCGGTGTTTCGGTGGCGTCGTACTGGCAGGCACGTTTTCTTCACTATAGAAGTTGATTCTTAATGTCTGTTCCAGCTAAAGTTCGAAACGAAGATGCAATCGTGTTCTTACCAGGCATTGCGACAGTATGTCGCCGGGCATATGACTATTGGTTTGCCAGTGAACAAGTTCCTATGTCAGTTACACGCGTTAGAGAGTGTTTGAGCTCTGTTGTTCGCTAAGGATGAAACCTCTTGAGTTCTGCTTCCGCTGAGTGTAGTAGCAAACCTGCTGACATGTTATTATAGAGCCCGACTCTCTGTTGTGACAGTTGCCAGCAATACAAGCATTTTTGAACCAGCCTAACTAGACTGCGGCGAATCTTCTCGTCGCGGAGACAGAGACACTTATGGTTTACAGAGAATGAAAGCTGACTTTCATACAGACGCCTTAAAGCGCAGAAGATATACACTTTAAGTGTGACAACATAAAAGTTTACCCCCCAACAAAATTACGTTCATTTACTTGAACTAGACAACAAGTTGGTTGGCATTCAAGAGATGACAAGGAGAAAACACGTGACTCACGTTCTTGCCGTCCTTCCAGGCCTTGCCGTCGATCTCCAAGTCCCACGCAAGGGCACTTTCGAAGAACTTTTTGTCCTCGTCGTTGTCTAAATCCAACTTGTTGTATGCATAACTTTCCCAATCCGGCGCGCAATCCACAACAGCTTTAACATCTTGACCCCGGAGGATCAATGCTCCCGAAATGATGGATGCATTGGGCTCTCCAAGGACACCCACGGAACCGAAGAGGTATTTACGCGAGGCTTCAAGACGGTTGAAGAAGCCTCCAATTTGATTGGAAGACATGAATATGAGGGTAAGCTCTTCGTTGTACTTAAAGTCGACTCGCCAAACTGAAAAGCCTTCCTTGTCAAAGCTGTTTGCAGTATATTCGGCTGAATCCAAGACGACATGTCAACACAGAACGTACTTGGCGTAGAACCATTCAAGAGCACCGTCAGCCCCACGAGTATCCTTGTTGGAGTATGCGCGCTTCCAATCCTCAAGGTTAAAAGATGATTTTGGTAGGGAATCAAGAGGATTCTTGGCCTTCGGTTCTTCTGGAACAAGGTTATCGTCCTCCTCGTCCTCATCCTCTTTCTTTGGCCTTTCTTTCTCTTTATTTTCCTTTGGTGCAGCAGGGGCGGGTGCAGGTTTTGTCTCCTTCTTGGGGGGGACATACTGAACTACCTTTTCGGTGTATTGGATCTCACCAAATATGTCCTTCAACTTGGGCTGATTTACAATCGTCTCAAGATGGCGGATGGTGTTGACAATTTTCAAACGGGCCGCAGCATCAACGGTGAGGTTGACTGCACGAAAGACGGCAGCAGCAATGTGGATGTCGGCGAGGGTGATACGCTCTCCAACGACAAAAGTACGGGTCAATAAGTATGTCTCGAGGATGGAAAGGGCCCGAGCTTGTCGTTCTATGAGCGTGTTGTGTAGCTGAAAAGGTGGGTGAGTGAGATTCACAAATCGGGGAAACGGACGTGCAGCCTTGTTGTACGGCAAGGGGCCATGGAGTATAGAAAAGCTAAGGCCAGATGATGCGTCGATCTCAGCTTCAGCGAAATGAATCCATTGTTCGACGAGCGCTTGATCCTCTAGGGAGGTGCCGAGGAGGTTGGCGTTTGGCGATAGAGTCGCGACTGTGAGTGTAGCATAAGCCTTTGATCGACAAAGATGATGAATGTATGGAGGTCAGAGTTTATGTGGAATCGACATAGCAAGTTAAGACAGGGATAACTGATGAAGATCTGATTTTCTTCTTTCCTTGTCGCGTTGGGTATTCTAGTCAAGGGGAAAGCAAAGACGCACCGTAGCGAGCTATGGCGGCACCCTCGGTGAGGGTGAAGCCATTTGGGCCCTCAAAAGCGGGGACGCTTCCGCAGGGGAACTTTGCGAAAAATTCCGTATCGTCTTTGTGCTCCCATGGCAGGTAATCGGGGCCGATATCGAGCTCGACACCGCCCAGAGCAGCGACGCTCTTGATCTACTTTGTGTGAGGGCGGTGTTAAGTGCTGTATTACATGTGATGATACGCACGACTTGAGTTTGACGCTGCCCCGCGTACGAGTAGAGCTTTCCGACTGGTGCCATTTTCTTGCGGACGATGAGATGGTAGCGAAGGATAGATGGAGAGGTCTCTCCCCCTTCATTTTTATTTTGATCAGCGCGTCTTATCGATCGCGTCGAAATTATCTAATTAATTAATTATCTCATGGACACCGATACCGACGACGCCTCCGACAATGACCAGACCCTCCCGCTCAACGCCCTCCACGATGCCGACGTCGACGCTCACAACGTCCGTGCCGCATTTGACGCCTATTTTGTCCAAGTCGCTTCTCGTGCACGCACCTCCGCCAACGTCTTCTCGGCGCGTGTCCTCCCGCTCACCCAGCAGGAATACACCGACGCCATTGCCGCCTACGACGTACGCACTGTCGATGCCAGGCCCAGCACCCTCTGGTACGGCCAACATGGCCCCGCTACTGCGTTCCGCCGTTATGCCCATGAAATGGTTCAGGGTTTCAACCTCGTTTTCTACGGCTTCGGTTCAAAGCGCGCCATTCTCAACAACTTCGTGTCCAAAGAGCTCGCTCACCGTGGACATGTTGTCGTCGTGAATGGCTACCATCCAAACACTGCTCTCAGGGACGTCCTTGCCTCCATAGAGCGCGTCCCTGGGCTCACCGACAACCCAGCCACTGGCGCAGATGCGCAGGTACGACGTATTTGCACCTTCTTCTCCGCTTCCAGCGCGCCGCGCACGCGTCACCTATACCTCGTCGTACATAACATTGACGCGCCACCAATGCGCGCCACGAAAATGAGAAATGCACTCTCCCTTTTCGCGCTTTCTCCCAACATCCATCTTGCAGTAACGGTTGACAGGCTCGCCGCTCCCCTCCTATGGTCCGCCTCCGAGCTTCTCGCGCGCAAAATCCTACCCAGTGAAGCTCCTGCATCTTTCCCCTCCACAGAGGAACAGACGGTCTCCCCAAAACGTGGATATGCGTTTCTCTGGCATGACCTCACTACTCTCGCCTCCTACGACACCGAGCTGTCGTTCGCTGACCGCTCCTCCATCTCTGGTGCGTCATACGCGTCGACGGGTGCTCGCTCGGCGCTGGCTGCTACGGCTGCTACTGGCCCTGGTGCTCCGCTCACGGAGACTGCGGTTGCTCACGTCCTCGCTGCTGTCACTTCCAAAGCCAAAAAGTTGTTTGTCCTCCTTTGCACGAAACAACTCGAAAATGCCGAGGCTGCTTCGGGTGCAGCCATAGGCTCGGATGGCGCTGCCTCAACTGACATGGCGCAGTTCGGGCTTGGCTACGATGCACTATTCTCTCTCGCGAGAGAGCACTTCGTTGCGACGAGCGATACGGCGATGAGAGCACTTTTGGGCGAGTTCAAAGATCACGGCTTAATCCTGTCTGGCACTGCTGGCGGGAGTAGCGGAGATGGAGATGCCCTTTGGGTACCGTTACGAAAGGAGAGACTGGTGAAGGTACTCAAAACAATCGAAACTGAATCGTCGTGACCTAGAAAATGTACAATACTATATCCGATCATCAAAGGATCCTTTGGATTTTGATGGGCCTCGCCCTCTGCTGCTCGGATCCGCAGGTTGCCAATGTTGGGTGCACAGGAAGCCCGTTATGAAAAACAAAGAAACGACTGAACGATAAGAAATAAGACAGTCGGGTTCAGATCAGCAAGATCTTATTTTTTTTTGGTCAGCGCCCAACATTCATATTTACCTCCCACATTTGTTGCCTATCAACCGAGATCAATCAACTCCGACGTATTCGCCGTGCTAACCCCGATCAGCAACATGGTTTGGCCTCAAAGGCAGTTGCACGGGGATTTTAACAAACCCGTAATCACCTTGGTCGTGTTCAATGACTACATGGCACCGCAACACCTATCCGATCGGACCCTTGTTATCCCAAATAGGCTGTACAGTAGATACCGGTAAAGGATTGCATAAAAAGGTGCGTTCAAGCCATCTCAGTCAATCACAATTGCTGATTGCGCACTCACTGGAAGCTACATGGCCGACGTCAAAGTCTGGTTTGGTTCGTTCCGTATACATTGTCCGCTGTCAGATACTCAGCCCTACCGAACATAGTCACTGGCGCCTCGTCTGGCTTCGGTCGTGCCATGACCGAACATCTACTCGAAGCTGGTAACAAGGTCGTCGCCACCCTCCGCAAGCTCGAGGATATCTCCGATCTCTCGGAACGCTACCCTTCTAGCCAGCTGCTTGTCGTCCAGGTGGATGTGACAAACAAGGCCGACGTCACTGCAGCCTTTGCCAAGGCCGGAGAGGTCTTTGGGAGGATCGACGTCGTGTACAATAACGCTGGCGCAAGAGTGTTGGGGGAGGTCGAGGCCGTGAGCGAGGTGGAGGCGCGGGAGATGTTCGACGTCAACTTCTGGGGGGCTGTTCGCGTGACCACGGAGGCGGTACGATTCTTCCGAGAGGTCAACAAGCCCGCGGGCGGCAGGCTGTTGCAAATGTCCACCGGACTGGCTCTCAAGGCCCCCCCTGTGTGTGGACACTACAGTGCCTCGTACGTTATGTGTCGACACGTCCGTCGCTTCGCCATGTTGATATTCTGTCGACAGGAAATTTGGTAAGTGATTGGCAGTCAATCGTCCTTTTGAGAGAGCGATGCTAGCTGGTCTTAGCCTTGGAGGGCATCACCGAATCGCTCGTAGCCGAACTCAATCCTGCATGGAACATCAAGGTCGTTTCGGGTCTTTATCGTCGTTTGTAACGACTCTGAACGTCTTCATAAGGTCACGATCCTCGAGGCTGGGCCATACAGAACCGAAATCTTTAGGAAGAACTACCACATCGCACCGGAACACAATGCGTACGGTGATCCCGACTTGATCGGTTCAAAGACGCGGAAAGTCTTGGACTCGTTGAAGATGTATGATGGCGACGTCACTAAGGCTGCGGTCGTGATCGAAAAGGTTGCCGTCCTCGAGGACCCTCCAATACGACTCCCATTGCACTGGCGTGTCGTGGCGATCACTCGCGACAAGACAAAGAGCATGTTGGATGTGGTGGACAAGTACGAGAGCTGGGCGGATGACTTGTATCATCGCGATTGAGACTTTGAAGGTAGTTCGCGCAAAGTCTTTCTCTCCTTTATTCCATAGAAGCGATTCATAACAGTATAAGACGAGGGCTCGTGTCTGCACATATTTGGCAACTTCGATTAGACAGCGGTACGACATTGTTATACAACAATTAGAGAGTTTATACATACGGGTCTATCATGAGAACAGGGACCTATCCCATGGATGGATGCACCAGACAAGAAGCAAGACAACCGAGACACAAACTGATGAAGGGGATGATAATCTGAGCAATCACCCGACCGTCTCCTAATCATCATGGTAGAGATCTTCGTTCCAACTTTCATACTTGTCTGCCACCTCGGATAGGCCCTTTGCCTTCTCCCTCAGGGCAGTCAAGACCTTCTTGTGTAGTGGAAAGCGTAATGGCGCATCTTCGACCCGTGCGAGCTTGTCGATGACGATGGCAGCCTTCTTGGCATCGCCGTCAAACCGCTCCGCCGCTGAGAGGAACTTGCGGACCTGCGACACGCGGAGGGAAGGGTCCGCGTATGCGGGGTGCTGAGGTGAAGCGGGAAGGCCACCTTCCACCAATCCAGTTCTGAATGGACCGGGTTCGAGGAGAGTGACCTATGACAGGGGAAAGTTAAAAAGATGACTGAGAGTGTGTACGGATGCCAAGTCACCTTGATGTTCCACGCTGGATTAAGCTCGTCCGCGAGAGACTCTGTCAGGCCTTCCAAAGCTAAACACATTTGGATCAACTTTGCACTCTAAATGCAGTCGGCTGACGTAGGCTTACCAAACTTTCTGTGGACATAGGTCAGTATCACAGCAGAGACGATGAACTGAAGCATACGCACGAAGCGCTGTAGAACCCGTAGGCAGCACTCCCAACGATGCCAACTCTGGAGGAAACCTGCAGCAGCCTACCCCCAATAGGCTTATTAACCTCTCGGAAGAATCGGACGGCTTCGCGCGTCACCCAAGCCGCACCCCAGAAATTGACCTCGAAAATGTCTCGCGCATCCGCCTCGTCCACAGATTCGATTTCGCCTGCGATGGCCGTGCCTGCATTGTTAAATACGACATCGATTCTTCCAAAGGCTTCCTCCGCCTTTGCAAACGCAGCCGTGACATCCGCCCTGTTTTTCACGTCCACTTTGACAGCGATCAGTTGGGTGGCGGGATATTGCGCAGTCAGGTCAGAAAGTGCCTCTGGCTTGCGAAGCGTGGCGACGACTTTGTTTCCCGTCTTGAGCAGGTATTCGGTGATGGCGCGACCAAAACCAGACGATGCACCAGTGACTAGAGTCATGTATGATGAGCGTTACACGATGCAGAATGTAGAGGTACGGTTGACGTACTGAACCAGATCTTGGCGTCGGCCATAGTGTTTTATATGACTGCAAAGGCGAGTGTTGTTTTTCTGAGCGACCAGAC
This sequence comes from Guyanaporus albipodus, assembly GCA_038088995.1. Classification (NCBI taxonomy): domain Eukaryota; kingdom Fungi; phylum Basidiomycota; class Agaricomycetes; order Boletales; family Boletaceae; genus Guyanaporus; species Guyanaporus albipodus. The sequence continues at coordinate 140,854 of JBBPKA010000031.1, forward strand.
GTGATTCTAAGCTGGTCCTTTTATGAGCCCATCCAAAGCTTGGATACGTCATGGTTGAGGTAGAGATTACCAGATAGGATTGATCAGCGTTTGTAAGGAGCTGCTGAGTCACACTCGGGCATAGTAGTAAGCGACTCGGGTACTCCTTCAATTCATGGAAATGCACCGAATGAGCACGGGGGTCAGAAATTGTGGAATCAAACGTGTGCTCTCTTTTCAGTACTTTGCCTGAGCTCATAAGGTGTGTCCAATATATTAAGTCCCTGAGGGGGGAGTTTTCATGTGTAAAGTCTCTGTTCAAACGGACAACATCACGAACAACGAATACGATCGATCCTCCTTAGAACACTAAAGCGCGGACGTCAAGTCATCGGGGAATCGGTTAGCTGGTAACCGATAGTTTAGGACCAGCCAGGACCACCTTCAAATCCTCAGAAGAACCCTAGTCCTCTAATAGTAAAGATCATCGTTCCAGCTTTCATATTTATCCGCAATCTCAGTCAAATTCTTTCCCTTATTCCTCACCGCCCCTACGGTCCATTTGTGTAACGGGAATCGTAGTGGCGCGTCCTCTACTTGAGCAAGCCTGTCGATCACCACGACAGCTTTCTTGGGGTCGCCATCGAACACGTCCAATGAGCTAAAATACCTGCGATTTTTCGACGCTTTGAGAGAAGGGTCCGCGTATGCAGGGTGCTGAGGGCAAGGATGGAGAGCCTCCGCCATTCCAGTTCGGAATGGACCCGGTTCGATGATCGTGACCTTGGGTTTGCAAAATGAAAGCAGAGATGAGTTGGATGAGAACGCGGCAAGAAGTGATTGTCAGATTACCTTGATGTTCCATGCTGGATTGAGCTCATCCACGAGGGACTCTGTCAAACCTTCTAGAGCTGAACGCCACTAGGTCAGTTTCAAGCGAAAGTGACCAGCCACTAAAAGCTGACCAAACTTTCTATTGCCAAGTATCAGTATTCAAACGCTAGGTTAAATACAATTGAGCGCACGCACGAAGCAGCATAGTATCCATAGGCAGCATTCCCAACAATGCCTACCACCGACGAGACCTGCAAGAGTCTACCCCCTACAGGTTTATTCACCTCTCGAAAAAATCGAACAGCCTCCCGCGTCACTCGGGCTGCACCCCAAAAATTGGTTTCGAAAGCGTCTCGAGCGTCAGCCTCATCTGTAGACTCGAGTTCACCTGTGATAGCCACGCCAGCGTTGTTGTACACGACATCTATTCTGCCAAAGACCTCTTGGGCCGTTGCGAACGCGGCAGTAATATCTGTCTTGTTCTGTACGTCCACTTTCAGGACAGCCAGTTGCGTGGGTGTGTACTGTACAGTGAGATCGGAGAGCACCTCCGGCTTGCGGAGCGTGGCGATGACCTTGTCCCCCGCTCTGAGTAGATGTTCGGTCATGGCACGGCCAAGGCCAGACGATGCGCCAGTGACTAGCATCATCATCATACGATCTAGACGATGCTACTACCATTAAGCAACATACTGAACCATATCTTGACATTGGCCACTTGATCAGCCATATTAGATATTAATCTTGAGTGAGGGAAAGGATGGGATGAGCTGATCTGGCTGGCGTGACTTGTGGCTGAGTCGATGATGATGTCATGGTCCCGGTAATATAAAACGAGAGATACTCCTCAAAGCTCCCCTCTTCCTCGTCCCCTCTGACTCAACACTCTCGTCCCACTTGCCATCATGTGCTTTCCTCCCATGCACGCTCCCATATTCTGGCGCAGAAGGGCCTTTCGTCGTCGTCGAGGTTTTGGTCGCCGCTTTTAAAAAAACCAGGTCTGTTTCAACGACATCTTTGACTCAATCTGACGTCTTTGCAGGGCAATTCGTCGGGGCCCTGCGCCCTTCCCTAGAACAACTGTGCGTCATTCCACATCCCTTTCTCCGTATGCACTCGCACCGACGTACACGCATCCCGTCTAGCCATGTACTTCCGCTCACAAGGAGGAAGGCAAAACACGCGTACTTTCAGTGTCGATGCGTTGCTAGTCCACCACTCATGCTGCCGGTCGTAGTTTCATGAAAAGCCTTGAACGTGACCATAAACATAGCAGTGGCATCAGGTATGATCTTGTCACATCCAAAGCGTTATCGTGTTAGATTATTCAAGTGGTCCGAGTTATCGTCAGTATAGATTCACTATGTAGATGTTATCTGTATGTACAAAGTGAGCCCGAATACATCCAGGTGAAAATGACCACAGTCGTGGAGAAACAACGGATGGTGCACATACTTGCCTTCCGCGTTCTATTAGCCAATGCCAAGCCCAGCTGCGCGACATGCACCAGAGTGTAACTCTCATCCACTTTCAAGTGCTTTGCTCTATCAAGGATTCATGTAACGTGGATTTGTAGTATGGGTAGAAATGAGATCCGACATTCTGTTGGACGTTTGTCTGCCAACCTCAGATATCCATTTGTAGACTGGGAATTGTAACGGGCCTTGGCAATTGGGGGCGAGCTCGTCGATCACGACGGCAACTTGCTTCCGTGGACTTCACAGCTACCAGCTAACCATGTCACTGAAGTCTCGTGACGTCGTCATCAACCGCCTCCATTGAGTTAAGTAGAGGATTCACAAACCTGCGATACACCAAGAGAAGTGTCTTCCGTTGTCTGGAGCGCACCCAGTTGGCCATTACCATTGGGGTCGAAAACACGAGCGGAGATGGGCACTGCGAATTGGAACGTGACAGGTCTTGTTAAATGGACAAGTTACCTCGATATCTCGTCACCTTAAATCAGGATCGAGCGCTCGAACGAACTGAAGCGCACGCACCGGAAGCACTGGCGCCCCAGAAATAGACTTGACAAGACGGATTAGTCGCACCGGCGTCATTGTACACGACATCGACGTTTACGAACGCAGCGGGTGATGTCTGCCTTACACGTTCACGTTCACGGCCACCAGCTGCGTGCCAGGGTGGACATCGTACAGCGAGGTTTGCAAAGTGTCGCAATGACCTTGTTTTTCCAGCCTCGAGCACAAGTACGTTCGGTCAAAGCAGCAGTTACCGTGCGCATTGCCTGTATCACGAACGGTTTGTCGAACCCAGTCTTGGCGTCGGCTACGATAAGAACCCTCCCCCCCCCCCAAAAAAAAAAGCGCTCTGATAACCGAACGTAGGTGCCTCGAGTATTTCCCATCCGGTCTCTTCGGTACAACATTAGCGCTCGCGGGCTTGAAACGTGTCTGAAAGCGTCTCGCAAGACCGTCGTTCTCCATGGGACTAGTACTTGCCTGCTGGCGATCAGATCATCGTGCCCGACCAATTTGTGGTCGAGGCCAAGACTTGGCCTACAAGATCCAGTCTCGAGCGGCGACTGAAAGAGCCCCCGAGAGGCAAGAAAGTGAACGAGACGAGGCGAGACGCAAGTCCGAAGAGCACTCATCTCATCACGCCGACGCTAGGAGAGAGAGACTGGATCAGGACGTTGCCAAATCTACCCAGTGTTAATCTGCCTTTGAGAGAAGCCCTTCCGTTTAGACGTGGATATAAGCATAAGCTTTTTTTTGGCATCCATTCGAAGTATATGATATGACTTGGGAATCTTCCCTTGTCAAAGCTGTTCGGCGAATCTGAGATGATAAGCCCAACACGGGAACGTACCTGGCGTGGAACGATTGAAGAGGGCCATCACCGTCCTTGTTGGAGTGTAAGATAGAGGGTAAAGCCCTCGCTTCTCTGTGGCGAGGTTACTGTCGTCATGGAGCTAGGCTAATTATTTGCTGATGCACAGGCTCAGCTGCTAATCTGATCTCCTGTGGTACTTACCACCACGTACAGTAGAGGAGCTTGGCGTGAAGTCGACGTTTTTCTCTTTGTAAAGCTACACTCGCTGTAGCCATTTGGCGTCGAATCGGAATACAAGGATGAGTTGGGTCATTCCGCTCTCAACATTTGCCATATCGCTACTATCAGCTCCCTCTCATCGGCGGCGTGTTATTCAAGTAAAACAATGCAACCTTAATATACGTATGGGATAATACGGTAAGGGACGAGCTGTTTGTACTTTTCCCAGTCTTTGCCATACCTGCCAACGTGCACGGTCAGTACCACACAATCGAAGAACAAACGTGGTACGCACTTCTTTTCACAATTCTCGTCATCCCTCCTCTGCCTGTGAATGAGCAGGATCGCAAAGTAGATGACATAGAAATACGTGATGGGAGTAGCGAATCCCGTCGGAAGAGACCACGCGAGTGCCATAATGAGGTCGCCACTATCAAGCAGGAAGAAAAGCATCAGCCTGGATAGAATTTTTTTTTTTTTGGAATGACGCACAGATAGTTGGGGTGGCGCGATCGCCCCCACCAACCCGAGGTCAGCAACTTGGACCCCTTCTCTGTCGTCATGTATTTCAGGTCTGTTTCGCTTGGTTGTCAATCGCCGAGACCGTCATGAACGTTGAGGACCCACTCTTAGGGTTCTTTCCATTTCTAAAGTCATTCTTTTCTCCGTTTGCGTCCCTGAAGATCCAGTAGCCCACAGCATTGACGGCCAAGATGCCGACGGTGCCGACGACATCGAGTTCTACGGGTCTGAAGACAAGGTAACGCGCTTGGAGGGAGTACACAAAGGGTACCCAAGTGAGGTCGCCGACGGACAACATGAATCCAAAACCGTCGGTCGTGATATCCATGGTCGTGAAAAGGGCTGGCTATAAACGTCTGTCAGAACATGGCAGAGAATAGAAACGATCAGTGCCATGCTCACCTCGTTGTACAACCCATCTACGACGTAGAAACTCTGGAAAGCGAGGACGAGCCACATACTCCACGTGACATTCTCCCAACCACCCCGTCTCGCGGCTTGCGCACAGACCATGCTGATATCGGTGAGAATCCAGAGGATGAGTCCAGGGCGAAGTTCGTTGAATGACTTGATGTCGAACGAGCCAATGGAGGGATTCAGTTCGCGGCCGATGAAAAACTAAGAGGGGGAGTGAGTAAGGCGCCCACAGTAAAAGAGCAAAGAAAAAACGAGACGTACATCGTAGATCAGGTTGCCAGTGTTGCCACCCAATGCCAACAACGCGCCCTTTCTGAAAGATCCAGCATACACTGCCACCGCTTGCACGATGGACATGACGAGGGAGGCGGTCACGAAACCGAGCCATTTATCATAGAGAAAGGTAAACGACGCGGGGCCATAGCGAATGATGTAGCCGGTAGTGGCACCCAAAGTGAGGAGAAAGGTCGAGAACGCTGAACGAGAGAAGACAATGAGCCACCGATACGCGAACGGGGTCAGACAGAGGCGTACCGTTGATCTTGTACTTTTTTTTCAGGCTATTTCGCATCGTGGTACCCTCTACCCAATCGCCTGGCAAGATGGCCCACGCGACGACACAGAATACGTACCAACCCAAGTAGATCAACGCGGCCTCTGTGTCCCAGAGAGAGGCCCACCACCGTTGGTCGGTTATGGCTTGCTGTACGTGTGCAAGGAGGAGGGAGGGAGTGAGGACGTAGGAAGGTGGACAAGCACCAGCGGGTTCGGAGCAACCAAAGTAGAGTAGGTAGGTCATAGTGGGTACGCCCACGGTGACGAGGAAGGCGCCCGGCGGGCCCAAGAACTCGTAGGTGGTCGTGCGCGGGTTGAGGAGGTCATGTTTAGTTGACGAGGCCATGTCCAGATGGCGTCGAAGTTGGTGATGTGGATGCGTGCGAACTTTGGTTGACTGTGAACCAAACTGCGCTCGATCCGACGGAGGGCCCGCAGGTAAGCAGCCAAAGTGTACACTCATTATCTCTAATCTACGCCGATTGTCGATCCAAACAATAGCAGAATCTTCGCGGATTTCTCGTCCGACGCGATGCGTCAGGAAGACGTATACCCGGGCGTGTCGGTGTCAGCAGCTCCCATTCGATCGAGTCAGTCGATGCGATGAAACGAGGTGAGGTGAGCATGAACCAGGGTCTCTACTAGCCTGAGCGCTTCTCGCTGGGGCCGGCCCAGCGCAGTTACCCACCTGCGCAAGCGTTTCCGAGGAATTGAGCGCACCTCGTGGCTAGCGGGTCTTCTTCCCTTGTCCTCACCGATCAGACGGACAACAGTTACCATTCGACCGCCATACCATGCGTACCGTGCGAGCGAACCCTTCATGTTGAACAAGGCAAGCCTGTTCCCACGAGAACAAGTTTATCCAGCCATCTAGCGCGGTGCCAGCACTCGCCCTCTCATCGGAGTTGCCACCTTCTCCACGTCCCTGCAGGTCAGACTGATTCTCGTCTGTCTGGCCAGAGAACCCCCGTAGTGCAAGACGTCACTCATGTGCCGCGTCTGGACCGTTTGCCAGATCGATATCACCACCTCGTCTCCAAAAGGACAACGTAGCCTTCGGTTGCACAGGAAGACGTCGTGCGTGACTTGGTCTATTCCATGGAGGTGCGAGGTATAAGAGATCGCCAGTCGTGATGAGGACGCTCCGGGGTTCGAGGAACACAGAAAGGATTGGGACTGGGTAGTGGCTCGTCCCGAGCTCGCTGTAGCGGTGTCCGACTCGCAAGGTGCCCGATCGCCCTCGTGGTCGCGGTCGTAGGCGTAATAATGAAAGATGGTATGCGAACCCAAGGATATGGTGCCAAGCACGGGATAATACAAAGGTCCATCTTCATGGGGCTCGGATCGAGACAATGTAGATGAACCGATATGATGGCAATATGACCCGATTTCTCACCATTATTCCCTGTCTGGGAAGATACTGCGGTCTCGTCAAGGCTGCATGACGGTCAAGCGAGGGCATGCCACATGCCTCGTTGAGGATAACATGATTGGGTTCTTTGTGTGGGGAAAATTCAAACGCGTTGGTCTCTCGCAGGCGTCGTATGACGTTAGGACTAAGGTTCAGTGAGCTAACCGAAGAAGGTTCCCAAAGTGGTTGGTCTCAACTAAGAATGCAAGCACGGCGGCATCTCCGTGTGAAGGGGGGCGTTCATTTCGAGAATTTCGCCTCCTAGCCAAAACGATGCGACTCGGGCTCAAGTGCACGAAGGAGGAGATGCACGCAAGGGAAGCTCACCCCACAGTTGGAGCCTCGAAAGCGAACGCACAGGAACGTAAGCGACATTGTAGTACACGGCAAGGTCGGCGATTATCTACCTGCGATGACCAAGCGTTTTCCATTTGAGCTTGGGCGAGTCGTCGATCTGATATGTAGCCGTTCGGCGTCAGTGCGCTGATACGCGACGAGGCTCGACGCTCGCGTTATCACGCATGAGACGCACTTGCCTTGCGGAGAATGTCACTGTCTTCCTGGACGGTGATGAAGTCCGGACGGAATGGCATATGCTCCGGTAGGGGTGGCGGTTACGAGGAAATGGGTGGAGAGGACGCCGGTGCTTGGTTGCATACTAAATTTCGAAGGCTAATTGATTGCTGTGTCGCGCTGACGGAAGTGACAGCACGGTGATAGTCAGGCTTTTGGGGGGACGCGATCCCACGACGCGGAGCAGAACCCTTCTGATTGGTCGTACTCACAACAATGTGTTCTTTTTGTCACTTGCGAACAGAAGGGACAAGGTTGAGTTTTGCTCGAGACACGCACATGTAGCGAGAGCGCTCATGACCCGGACAGATCCGTGTCCGCATTGTTCGTTCCCATCCTACTCGAGCTGGGTAGATAAAAACAAAGTTGACTCGCGGGCTCGAATTCATTGATCTGGGCCGATCCTGACCATGCAGAAAGAGGGCCATCATATGCTTCAGATCGCTCCGACCTTGTCGCGACAGACTTGGTTTCAAAAACAGGGTACTCGCTCGAGGCTAGTCATCTTGAGAGAGATCTGTTTTTTGTCGACGTTTCACCCAAGGTCTAGGCGTGTGCTACGCATACCCGTGATCCCCCAGATAGTTCGTCGCGGGATGTTCGTGTGGATGCGCGGCTGCAACGATCCAAGTCCGTTTCTTCTCTGCGTCGGTAGATGGGCAGCGTTCGGCGCTGGCCGCATCGACGAGGACGAGGATGTGGGAATGATCGGTAGTAGGTCCTTCGCTTAGATCGATCTCGATAAATGGGCATCATTCAATAGCCCGAGCGTATCTTGAACGCTCCGACGTGATCGTGGATGGGACCGAATGACCTGAGCGAGGACGGACGATTTAGTGACCAGGCCAGGTTTGGTGGATATTAATGTATGGAATGAATTACATATGCGACGTAGGTATAATCGAAATCTACGAAGCTGATTGCCCGCGGTCCATCGTCCGAGTCGGTACTTCCATAACCCGCCCGCGGGAGACGCTAATCCTAGTTGGTCAATGGAGCGGTTCCATCGCGTGAACGATTCCAATGATTATGTATCCTGGGCAGAGACGGAAGCGAAGAAAGACTACGAGAACGAGGTGAAAAGGTGATAATCTAGGCTATTTCTGCTCAGCAGATCTACCATCGAAGGCGTGAGCAAACGCGAGGTGGACGGGGAGCGGATGTTCCCAGCAAAGTGACGTACACTGGTACGTAGACACACGGATATCCGCGACGATTGCAATTGCTACAGCTCGGTCGGCTGCCATCACACTTGAGTTTGCGACCTGGGGGAGGGGGGGGGGGGAGAACTGTTCGTCCGGGGGTGAACCCAGGATCATTGAGACGACGGACGAACCTCGACAAAACTGACAGGCCATCGGCGTCCTTCGAGGGACTCTGTAGCTATCTTCGGTTCCACTGTAGGTGCTGTATTGGGTGGCAGGCATTGCCTACAAGACGATCGTGAGCGGTGGGCGTGTACGATGCGAGCGAAAAGAACCGACTTGGGACATGAGGGCAAAGAAGAACTGAAAGTCAACCAGGTGGGACAGGGAAGGGCGTTAGAGGAGCCCTTGGGTCGAGGGGGCTGAATTTATGCTGGTGGAAGAGGGGTACTAGCGCATCGCTAGCGGACGAAACGTCGTAAACTTGGCGAAATACGTATTTCCTGGGAAGCCTGTACAGCCTGACGAAACGCAGCTTAGAGTAGGCTCGGCAGCGTTATTTTAGAAATGGACGGAGAGACTAGTCAAGAAAAGTCAAATGTTAGATTGAGGGACTCTGGATCTTGGCCTGGCTGTGAGCGACTTGCGCCGCATGAAAAGACGGCGTCAGTAAGATCAAAGTTTGAGCAACTACTAAACAACCGCGTCACGATCTCGCGGGATACGCTCGCCGGAAAGGTAAGAAAGACACGTCTATGTGTGCGCTGCTCGCGGGGCGCAACGACGAGGAGGACTCGCCACGTAGTAGTAGTAGTAGTAGTACAATCACGTCAATGGTGTGGTCATCCATGCCTTGTCCCAACCACGTTAAATCCCATCTCCTCGCACCGTACAACGTCCACTTTGCTCGCCCCCCCCCCTCCCGCTCGCCATACAAAGATAGATTCGCACATTGAGCGCGCAAATCTCGCTACTCCCGATGGTACGACTCTATATCCCCGAACTGCGGCACAGCGCCCTCGAACGCGTCCCCTCCTCCTGCTCCTGCTCCTCCGCCGGGCGCGTCCTGTTCGATGTTGTTTCCACCGAGATCCAGCAAAGTAGTACCTCTCTCAAGTGCGTCGGGATGACTCGTTTCAGATGTGTTGATGGGAGAGATCGTTCATACGCCGCTCACGCTCCCATTGATGACTCATCCATCTGATTCCCTTCCATCGCGCCCTCTCCGACACTGCCTCTGGTTCACCGCAGATCACGCCTCTTCGGCCCACGATACCGATGGTCCTCGTCATCAACGATGCCACCCCGTGTGACCATTCGCCAGAGTACATTTCCATCAGAAAGTGGACCATCCTCGCACTCGGCGTTGGCGTTCTTCTCCCTGGTGGCACTCCTCCCTTCTGGGTCGAGTATATCCCGCGTGCTGGCCATGTGTTTCAGTATCGTATACGTTGCCATCCAACCACGGACCTGCACACGCACACCGCCGACGACCAGCGTGACTGCCTTTCATCCTCCTCTTCCTCGCCTCGACGGTCCGAATTCACGTCTTTGAGAAGAACGTTGCCAACCGTCTTCCGCCTGTCGTGAGACCAGATCCAGATAGCAGGATCCGACAAGACCTCGACACGGTCCCATTTCAAGACCAATCGCATCTCAGCCCGACCGACGATACCGCACTCATTCGTGTATCCGTGTTTTCAATTTCGTCTCGATACATGTTGCGCGTAGATCCAAGCAAAACGTATCAGGTATGGATGCGAAAGGAGAAAAAAAAAAAAAAAAGGAATGACGTGCATGGATAGGTGGCGCGTGTCAGCTACGTGTACAGATGAATGTATGAGTTGTATGAATCAGCTATGCTGCAAGCAACTGGGGGTCGATAGACAGTGTGGTATAAACTCGAAAGCGGGATTTAAGGGGACCCACTAAATACGACGACGCGGCAAACGAAGCCTGCGCGCGCTCACACAAGGTGAAATGGGCCATCACGAAATGTGGATAAATGGTGCTGGCAGAATGGTCCTGAGCTGAAACCAATGCACGCAAGCGATCTGAAATCAGGATTTGCCCTTTTTCCGTTCTCTACCCACACCACCAAAGGCTTCTCGAACAACCAACCAGAGCGCAGTGCACGAGACCGTATCCTTGATCTCCTCCGCCGTCAATACGAACTCGCCTGCATTCGGCGTCATTGTCTTGCTGATCCCCTGCGCAGTCACAACACGACGTCGAACCGCGAGCCGTTCGACTTCAATGTCCGGTAGCGGGAAGGGCATCTTGAGCAAACCAACCACTTTCGGATGATGTGGCGTAGGTGCGAGCGTGGCCACCTTGAGTCGAACGACCGGCTCTCGTACTCCATTCTGGTGGCGTGGAGCTACGTGTCCGAGTCGTTGTGCAGTCACTACGCACGTCCAAGGCGTCTCCGAGTCTTCAGGATCACTTTCCTCGTCCGACTCTTCTTCTGCGTGGCGCTGTGCACTACTGGATTGGCTTGCCGCGGTATCCGAACCAGAGCTATTATGCGACACAATGGAACTCCGGTGATCGTCTGGGCTAAGAGTTTGGCCTACCGGTCGAGGTAGCGTGTTGCCCACCTCTCGACGCCGGGGGGGGCTATGACTCCTCTGGCGAGTGTCCGGGCTCTTATCTATGCGTGGCTTTCGACTGGCCCCCTTCTTCTTCTCCCTCGACCACTCGAAATGAACTTCAACTTGGGGCATGTCGTGCATGCTCGTCTCGCGTGTGCCGCCGCTGAGCTTGCCCTTCATGCCATTCAAAATACTAGCATCAGATCCCTTGAGCCACCTTCGGATGACCCAAATGTATTTGGCAGGACGACCCCTGGGATTACTGACAGGTGGATAGAGTGTTGAATAAACGCCGAGGACGGCTATTTGAGAAGTAGTAGTACTTGTGAAAGGCGTACATGGGCGAGAGTCGTGCTGCAGAGAATCAGGTTGCGTGACAGGCGTCTCATTGGAAAGACGAGCGGTATGGCGAAATGGAGACGACTGAGGAGTAATCGTTTCGTCGGGCAGTGGGACTGCAATGGACAGTTGAGGGGTGGTGCCCTTCTTCTTGAACATTCGGGTAAAGAGGTTTTTGCTCGACCGTCCAGGCTGCATGTCTGGAGGTGCAAGTGGCGGTGCAAGGGGTAAATTGATGGCAGGAGGGTGGAGACGGTCGCCTGACGGGTTTACCGTGGCATACGAAGTACTGGGGCCAGCCGAGGAGACTGGGCGGCGAGAAGGTAGTGGAGGGGAACCGAACTCGGGGAGGGAATCGTCGAGGCTAGCACGCAACGCGAAGGGAGGATTTGACGTGGGAGGGGTGCGAAGTTCGATGGGCTCGAGAAACGCGAGGCCAATGACTTCCAGGCCACGTTTTGCAAATTTTGCGACCTTTGCGTCTGTGCCGGCGTCCAGGATGGTTGTTGGCATTACGGAATGTACATTTAGATTATAAAGAGGGATGATCATGCGCCGACCGGCACTGGCGGTGGACGTGGATGCGAAGGAAGAGACGGAGCCGGCGGAGGTATATCCCGAGTAGGCAGATGCCTCTGAGCCGTTGGAGTGGGTACGCTTTAGCTCCGTGTTGAGATCATCGGGGGAGGAATCGAGAGCTTGTACGGGCCTGTCGTTCCGGTACTGCGGAGGGACGAGTTGAACCTGAAGACTGAGTGGTTGTGCTGACTTTGAAGGGGGAGGACGAACAATGATGAACGCCTGTTGAAGGAGGGCAAGATGAGGATTGGATAGGCGAGGAAAGAAGAACGGACCTCGCTTGCATGTTTCTCCTTCTTCTCCTTCTTCCGTGGCGGGTCTGCGACGTTGTCGTCGTCTGGTGATGTATCTGGCGTCGGGGGTTGTGCGTCGGGGATGCGCGCGCCCTGTAAAACCAACTGGGGCGCGGAGGGAAAGAAGGAGGAAAGCGACGCGAACATGAAAGCCAAAGGAGGAGGAACATGGCCAGTCGGCTTATGTAGTTGGCTGTGTGCAAACAGGGAAGGCGTTTACCACGCCTGCTGCGGCTACGTCTGCTGCGCCTGTGTTGTTGCTACCGAGACCATCATTCGAGTATGTACTACTCACGTCGCAATAGTAATGCTGATGTAGCTGATGATGATCCACTTCACTCACCAATCGCGTGAGGCATCCATAAGTGTCAGCGATGCCGACACATTGGACAGGCACCCTTGCTCAGCGTTTGGGCATTGCTTCAGGTTGACTCGACCAGCTCCATGTAATAAGAATCTCCTCGTCAGCACATGTCTCGCTTTCCCAATCATGCCTATGTCCTGTTCCGAGGCACGCGTCAACTTCCTATCGCGATCAGATGGGCCTGCCCGCAAGATGATCCCAGTCAGCGTTCGGACCTACACTGAAAGTCGGCTGATTCATGACCCACCGCTTTGAGCGATTCTGTCCATGTCATTGTCAGACCAAGACGAATGTGGCAGGACCCAGGTTGGACGTCTGCCCTGAGTCAGAATAGTTTCGACTTCTACGGGGATTGCACTCGGTCATCACTCCTTGTCGGGACCGGGTGAAAACACACACGCGTTGGACTCAGCAGTGGACAAGGAACTTCGGCTTGCTAGGTGGGAGGCATTCCAGTCGTAGTCGATGAATTCCGTACAGCTTGACATCGCCCGACGTCAAATGGCGCTGCAGTCAGCGCCGGGGCAAACTTGATCGTACGTCCTTCCGTCGTATTTGGTCGCAAGGAGCCACGTCACCTGGGTCATATCCGTGTCTCAGTTCAATTGGTGCGCAAAGATACGACCGATGCCGTACGTTCCCATTCGTGATCACTGGCGACTTAGAAAGGCGTGAGGTCATTAGTAAACGCGTTCTCTGTACAGCAGATGGTCAATATCTGCATGCTATTTTGGACGGGGCACATACCCAGCAACTGACCACAGCGCTGCGATGTTGTCCACGACCTGGAAACCGGAGTTCAGCTGTGGCGTTGTTGCAATGTATGCATGCCTCAAATTTGCCGGTCAACTTTATCTTTTGTAGTGGCAGCACAGCGTTTGTTGGTAGTATGGAGGCGGTGGACACTGACACATGACGCCCACGTCGCAAAACAAGCGTTCATCAACACGTACCATCAGTGTGACCGGAGTACCGACAATCCGGAGGCCATAATTAGCGCTGTAAAACCATGAGTCCGAATCGGATTTATCTCTTCCTTGGAAAGAGCAACTGAACTGGTCGCAACCTTACCTGACAAAGACTGAGTGATAGGCTTTTCCGGCTCTCGGCGATCATTTCAATACACGAACAGAGCGTCGTGAACATAGGGTGTGCCTGGTGCTCGGCGTGATGGCAGGGAAGCTGGGCAACAAAGACTCGGTGCGTCGTCGACGGCGAATATGCTGTTCGTGTCCAGGTAGGACTAGGTGAGTCAACACATGTACGTCATGTCCGAGACGTGCTTCATATGGCTAGCACATTAACGGGCAGACTCCATCATTCCCCGACTCGGCGCGTGTAAAGATGCCCTAATGCTCACCGGGACATGAACGCTCCGTTTCGGGTCCGAGCATCAACTAGAACCTGTCGGGAGAAGTCGCCATGATCAGGTTCCATTACAAAATGCCAGTGGGTCGGCCCGAGAGGATGCACATACGATTTCCTGTCTTACATGGGGTCGAAAGGCAACCTCCAGCCAGTAGGCGCCGATTTCGTTGGAAATTGCACAAGCCTTGCAGTGCTAGTCGAAGAATACTTGTCCGTCAGAAACCCGTCCGCGCATCCACGCGCTTCTATTCGGCACGCGGATCCTTGCCAGTCAGGCATATCGATCTGCCTATGCGTTCGCGAACGCCTACTTAAATGGAGGTCTCTGGAACGGCGCAATGCTTACAGCACCACGCTAACACCGAGTCCGAGGTGTTTGATCAGTCAGCCCCGTCAGCGTGGGAGGGGGTGCCGAGAGGGTGCGCAGAGCTCACCAAAACTGTTCCAGGGTGATCATCGACGCCTTGCACTCTGAATGCCTGGGGGGGAGGGGGGGGGGTTGGAGACCAGACGCGTCTCATGTCGCGATTTCTGCCCGTGCCCCTCGACCGACGCCCAAAAGTTCGTCAACGCCATCCATCGGGAATGACTGTCCAAGGGCGACTACTGGGATACATAGGATGCATGTTCAGGGGATGTGATTGAAGATGACATGGAATGAATGTTATTCAAGCTAGTGACTTGACTCCGAACGATTCAATCCATGCTAGAAGTGAGCCGTTGCAAGCTGAATACCATACCACACCTCTGGAGGGCGAGAGAGGTACGGACTGACCGTCTGACATGGTAAAAAAGTAGAACGAACTTCAAGAGGGGCGTGGGTTACTTGCTCAATCGCACGGGCGCCGGGATAAGGTACCCTACGGCGGCGCCCACCGGAAAGTCCAGTGGACGTTTTTACGGCCAAACAGAATTGCCACCTGACTGGAGGTGAGAAGGGTTCGCTGTGGCAAGAATACGTGCCATCAAGGTTTTATGCGGCACACATGGGTTGGGGTACGTCAGATAAACTTCCGTATCGCATAGTCAGATTAACATCTGCTGCTACGTTGTAGAACGCTTCCAGAATCTGCGAATTCACTTACAGGCCCATGGATAGGACTCTCTAAGCCACAGATGCTTCCACCGCCAACAGCCAGAGTCTACTTTGGAACCAGTGTCCAAACCCCGTGAGCCAGAGCTCCGACAAAGAAACACCCTCCAGACCCAACTAGACCGATGCCTCGTGTTTCGGAAGTAGGTAGGCGAAAGCGAAGAACTGCGGCACTCCCGAGGGTCAGTAGACCTAGTAGATACGGGACAAAGACAAGCTTCGTTACATAGATCTAGGAAACCACGGGCAATCTGTCTTATGGGAATGTAAGGAAGCGGAAAGCAAAACGTGAAGGGTGTGCATACATACCACCTTACTGTGTGGCACGGTCACCTCCCACACCTGCACCTGTCGCTTGAGCAGGGTTGTCATGACTGGTTGCCCTAGGTGCCTCATCATCCGCCAAAAACTCGGTCGCTGCTGGCCCATCGTCCTCGGAAAGGCGAATCCGCCCTTCCTGCGTGGTCCACGTTTTCAGTCTGAAGAAGCATCAGGACCATATTGTATCGCCACGAGCCCGAGATACTTGCTGATGCGAGACGACAGTACGCAGACTGCCTGCACGGCGCCATAAAAGATACAGCAAGCCGACTGTGCAAGTCGTGGCGAGGATGAGCAGGCCAACGTTGCCGAGTGGCTCTGGTTTGTTTCCTTCGCGAGGTTCTAGCGTGTGGCGACGTCGGTATGAGCAGTGCTACAGCAGTGACAGAGATGAAACTTTCAGACCTCCTGGCGCCATTTGATTCTTGCCGACGTCGTACAACCGAGGATGAGATGCGGGGGCACGACTGAGAAGAAGTGGCGGGCGTAGTCCGCTGCTGTAGTCAGGCTATAGCACTGCAAACCATGAAAGTGCAATATGTCAAGCTACCATACAGCAAGTCCGAGTAAGCAGACCAGAATCACTAAACCAGCTACTAGAGACAGCATACACAGAGAATAGTAACATATAGTTTAACAAGCAGAATCATCGATATCTTCAGTATGCAATACAAACAAGAGGCTTATGTCAGTAATGGTACGGGTATGCAGCATAGTGTGGTTACGCCTAACGAATGGCGTTCTTACGACCAAGTCCTTGTTCATCATCCTTCCCCTGGTTTCCCGGTGTAGCCCAAACCTTGAACATCTTGATAGTCTCCTCGGCAGGGCTGACAGTGAATACGGAACATCCGTCGGGTCCGATACATGAGTGTGCGATGGGAGCAGTGTGGCTTATCACAGAAACGATTCTTTCGCACGAGGGGTACGAATGAACTGTCATGGAATTCGTAAACGGCGTGACCGGCGTTTCTTTGGCCGATGGGGGGTAGTCATAGATGGTTTGAGGCTTCATCCAGGACGAGCCGTGCGTGCTCAGCAGCTCTTTACAATGCGGCGACCAATGAAGCGAAGTGACGTTCGTAGACGTATTAATGACTTGCGGAGGGCAGACGACTGAGAACTTATTGACATCGAAGATTCGTATTGCGCCATCCGGGAATGTACCACCAGTTGCCACAAGGCCGCTCTGCCATGGGCTCCATGATATTGCCTACTAAAATCAGTTCGACGGGGAAAGGAGATTAACTGATGGGCTTCACTTTCACTGGGCCCTCGTGTTTTGCAAGAAGTTTCTTATCACAAGACGTCAGGTAGCTGGCTGCCCGCTGGTCCCAAACGTGAACGACTCCCGAGTGGTCCCCGGTTGTAAGATATTTGCCATCCGGCGACCACTTGACACCATGAACATGTCGTTTGTGGCCTCTCGTTTGTCGAATCTCCTTTGGAGTCCGCAGGTCAAAGAGTGACACTCGCCCATCTTTTCTTCCGACGGCCAGTACATTCTCACTCCAATGCATACCCCCTACAGGCGATTTGTCGTCCGACCAATCAGCCACCTGAGTCAGCGATAACGAATCCCAAACGCGAACATTTCCATTTGTCGTTCCAAGGCCCAAGATATGCGATTGGGGTTCATCGCGCCAATCGATGCTGTGAACAGGGCCATCTTCTGCCAAAACGCGACATAGATGTACGATCGCCCGGGTTTCGAGGTTTTGGAAATACACGTCAGACCTGAATGCCACCCCGATGCAGTTCGTTCGAGACCACGTCATGGAAAACGCAAATGGGTCCCGCGAGATGCCCGGTCCGTCCAATGCCATTATGAACTGCTTGCGAGTAGCCAGGTTCGCTCTCGCAGAGACGGAAGACACTGAACGAGGAACGTTGAAGAGCTCCGAAATGCTCCGGCGTAACATGGAACGAAGTTTTGTTTCGGATGGCGAAGAAGGCCCCTCAGTGTAAGTCAAGATGCGGTCATCAAGAAGACCAAAGGACTTGGCGATTCGGTTCGTGCGGGGAGTAGTGTGAAGGGGTATATACGCAGGAGACCGGATGGCCACAAATCGATCTGCCTGTGCGTGAGTGCAGCGACGAACGTCCAGGAAAGCACCAGGGTAAGATAACACTCACGTCGGTTTCTTCTACAGATGGTTCTGTTGTGATGGGAATTCCAAGCTCGGCTTCCAAATCAAAGGAAGGAATAGATACCCGTCTTCGTTTTCGGGTAGAAAGCGTGTTCGAAAGCGTTGTTCTCGAGGGTGTACGTTTCATGAGTGGCACCGCACATGCCTGGTGGGGAGTGCTGGGAGGCACTTGATCACTGCAACTGGGTCAACTTGACGACACGAACGAGTCGTCTGGTACTCAACGATGACATGATAGACCTTTAATGCAGGTCGCTACGACGATATCGGCCCAGCGTTATTTGTCGGTGTCAAGTTTCTCCAGAATGGCGGTGGCGGTTGCCAGCCTTGTTTGATTCCAAGGCCGCTGCCAAACAACACCCACATGAGCGCTCATGGCAGTTTCCTTGTCTTGCTATCTCCTTCTTCGACGCTCACAGAAACGCAGGAATCTCGTCAACGTCGTGGTTGCTGGACGCGGGGCAATGGATGCTTAGCGGAACGGAGCCACCATCAACTCAACTCCACCGCGTCATTCGCCACACTGCGTGACGATAGCGCGTCTGTCCTGCTTGCTGATGCCCGCCACGCTCCGCACGGAACTAGGGCCAAGAAAAAAAAAGACAGCCACTGCTTGCGCCACACTAGACGCCGTTCGCTTCATGCAATCCTGTGCAGCCTACACTCGATCATGGCCCTGCCATCTATCTCCGTCAGGACGGTAGATATTCAAGTATCCCAATTCATTGCACAGCGCCTCGCGTTGGCGTGCGTACCTGTTCCTTAGTTTTGGGGTGTTTTGTCCCGTAGGCGTCTTTTTCCAGATGTCACTTGAATGTGGGGCCGTCAGGTCCTGGGCAAATTGCAGGGCTTTAGTGATCAATGTGAAACTTGGACCAGCATCCTGACCGGCCTTCCGGCCCAGGTCGCCTGTAATTCCAATAGATGAGTCATTAATTTTTCCTCTCCAAGCTAACATTTCAGTGGGGCAGGGACGTCCCTTACTATTTCTATTGACATCACCTGGTCAAAAATTATTTTGTTCGACTCCAGATATGTTCCTGATAACGTTGTTTTGCGATCCTTTTCCAAGCGTTCGTATCCCGAGCGGGTTTCTCGCCGAGCTCCGAGTGATGGGTACGTCTCAGCAGATACGATCTCTGCGACTGAACAGGATAATCTCGTCGCAGTCATAATACATGTTACGTATCTCGGTCCACAAGAGGATGCTACCGTGAGCCCCAATAAATGGGTGTGAAAGACGAGTTACAAATGCATACGGACTATACATAAAGCATGTAGGGAATGGGGGAAAAAGTTCGTCTCTGGATATATGGAGTGAGAGAAGTACACACGTCAGGATATCATCATACTTCAAGCTATCGGCTCTACTCAATCCGAGTCTTGAGGCAGTAATAACTGCCTTGGTGTGAAACGTGTATAGGGGTGATGCCGTGTGGCAGCACGAGTGGAAACTTTGGCTAGAGGTCCATCAACACCAGCTCTCCCGGTTCTTGCAACAGAATTTCCAGGACCATCGAGGAGACCGAGGAGATCGTCCGGTGGAAGAAGAGCCCTACCACCGCATTTCATACGTTTGTCACAATAGGTTGTAGATTCTTCAGATGAAGGGCGCTGAGTCTGCAATTTCGTGAATGCGCAACCCTGAAAACGGCAGAATTCGTCGGACGTGGCAGTTGACCAAATCCAACGAATTCTGGCCTCTTCGGGCGTTAGAGTCACCGGGCGACTTGGGGAAGGTAGGCGAGGGATGATAAATGCGCTCGAACTCATCGAGCGAGAACCAGTTAGCAAGCCCCTCACAGGATTTTCATCCATATGACTGAAGGTATCTTCCAATGTCTTCCACATGGATTCTGCATCTTTGGCGAGCGCATCGCGGTCTTGGTAGTACTTTGCACTGGATGCGCTCGCAAAGCGCACACCTCGCTTCGTGATATAAATGTCATTTATCTCGAATGAGAAGAAGACACCATGTCGCTGAATGTCAGCGACTGCTTCAAAAACGACATAAAGATCGGCAGGTGTGACGCATCCTGGGTCGAGTGAGTTGTCGTCAATCCACAATAAGACATCACATACGTCCGACAAGGGCCTCCATCATAATACCAACAATGTCACCGTTCTTGGAAACATGGGCTTCGAGATCAAAGAAGTAATCTCCGACACCCCTGGATTGTACGAGCATCTGTCCACGACTTTCGGCGGATACGTATGCCCCCCAGTCGTCTTGCCAGCCGATTAAAATATCAACGTCTTTCCCTGTACGCGGCGATTCGAAGCGACCCTGGAGACCCCAAGAAATAAATACCTTCGTAAACTCCTTCCCAACACAACCCAGACGCGAATCGCGTCACCTAGATCAGAGAGGAGTAAAAAATTCGACGACGTTTCCAATGCAATATGAGCAAGTACCTCGATGTCGTCGAGTTCCACTACCTGCGTCACACGCTTGAGCAGGAGGTTCGATGGATACACCAGTGCCCACCTTGGTCCAAATAGGGCAGTTATGGATCAACTGCCTCTTCTTGTAAACCAGGTGATAAGATTTGTTCTTGAGGCGGACCAGATATGCCCAGTTGTTTTCACCATCAAATACGATTGTGTCGAGCATAGTCTGTATGACCTCTTGAAGGTGCCAAAGTGCTCGATGTTCTTCCAAGTAATGGTCTATGGGCAATTTGACATTCGGAACGAAGCCGTGCCGCCACCACGGCTCGGCTTGAATGACGAGAAAGTTGCCATCCTGTCGGCTTTGGTGTCAGAAATTCCATGAACAAGGTAAGAGTGACAGGACGACAACCCTCCACAGCAAGTAGAACCTCCCCTTTTTGAAAATGTTCTCGCCGGCGATCTGCAGAGTCAAAGCGCTAATATCCACCTTGCGTTTCAGCTTTGCAACATTCAGGTTAGGCTAATGAATCATTAGCGGAGTGAACCAACGCAAAATATGGTGAGGACCCACAGACGCAAACTCCATTTCACCTAGGAGGTGCGGCATGAAGTAGACAACGTGTTTCTGTTGACAAGTAGCTGTGTAGCCGAATACCTCACCTGCCAAATTTGGCATACAGCGTCGGCCCGACCCGCCGCCCATTCAACGCTCTACAGAACTTGGGCGCTATCCCTCGAGACAATCGCATGGCGGGCAGAGGAACTCGTCGGGCGTCGGTACCTCTGCACTTCATTATATGGGTCTTCATGCGTATGAGGACCATTCCAGTGTCGGTACTCTTAGACATGCCTCGTTTTTCTGACATTCCGCCACAGTTTTTGCCTCGACTCGATGTGTCAAGCCCGCGCCCAGCGTTAGTATGCAAATAGCAAGTGTTTCATCCTTTATGCATTGGAAGTATAGCATGCGACCTAGACTAACCCCCATATCCTGTTCCAGTAATTTTGTTCAAATCGACCGACCATTGCAGATTCATAGTGTGCCCGTGGTGCAGGACGAACGACGCCACGGTGCAAGCTCTACATCCTGTCCTCGTCTCCTAGTTAAATATCAAAAGGTATGTGCTGGAGGACTCCATACTTCAGTCAAAATTCAAAGACATGTGTACTATGCTCGCCGCCTACTGTAATGAACATCATACGCGATTTTCCTACTTGATGCTCTGTGACAAAGCAAAGAGTGGAAATGCGCAACAATGCGCCAAGCCCCAGGCCTCCGCCCAGGTACGGTACGACATACCTTGCAAACAATGTTCCCAGAAATAGGGTAAGTCAGCCAAGCCACCCTACCGTATTAACCTGATCGAATTCCAGTCTGTGAGGCATGCCCGGCGTTCCTCATCGTCTGTTCATCGAGTCCCGCATTTCCCTTCTGCAGTATATACTTATTTCTGTGAGTTATATTCCCGAATTACCGAGTATTTTGCTAACGCCAGCGTCAGATCACTTCGTATTCGTATCTTCACCATCTAATCGCATTAGACCCTTTCTATCTTATCTTTTGATTTCCCTTGCTCACTAATCGACATCGTAACCACACTACCATATACCCATTTTTTTCGTCTCTGATTACACGCACTCGACCGTACTTGTTTTATCCCCCTGCATTGATTGTAGTGCATCTCATACTTGTTCTATCCCCCTGCATTGATTGTAGCGCATCTCATACTTTTGTATCCATCCTCGCAATAGAGTTTATAGAATTTGCCCCTGAGCTGTGGTCGAATTTTCCAGCGAGACGTTTGGCCCTGGTAAACGCGTCTGCCTCGTTCAGCGTGATCGACTTGACGGCATGAACTACGCAGACCGATCAGATCGAATAACGCGGCCCGGGTCGACGAAGCTCAGCTGATCATACTCGGTCGCAATAGCTGCCGACCCTGCATCCATTCCACCGGTGCAGTTATTTCACATCGAGTTTCCACACTTTCGGTGTGCGGTACATCGCTACTATCTCCTCCTGCTCATGACAAAACACCCTTCATATCCTGAGACGTCGCTGGGGCTGAGCGTGTCTCGCCATCGACCCGAGAGATGTCCGTCGACGTTGCCGACCAAGTACCCTCGGTACAACCACCTTCCTCTCTCACCCTGCACCTGCAAAAGACGGCCATCAATGACGGACTTCATTTGAGACGAAAACTGTTGATCGCACGTATTCTTTATAGAAGCTAACAAAACCGTCCGAGCGGCGCACACGACCATAGAGATTAAACTGTCCCCAGGCGGAGTGGCCCTTGCGCAAGTGAGTCAAAACCACATCCGAGAAGAGAAACGCGGTACCTCTCCCAGAATGATGACGTCCTTCACGTTGTACCCATCAGCTGTGGGGTGGGATGTCCGTAGATAGCGGATCGCGTCTCTCCCAGGTTCACGTATCTCGACCGCATCTGAGAGCTCTTGCACCCGGGCTCCTGTGGGAAAGTGTGCCTTGAGAGGATCACCAGATCCCATAGCTTGAGATTGCCCTCCGGCGAATTCTCGGTGTCCAGCGAAATAGTATTCACGTAGCTTCCATGTCTGTCGATGGTGGGCCACCAAACACTTCTCAAGCGCGGACGGTGGCGCTCCGGAGAGTAACACAGAATATGCAGTGAATTCCGTGTACTGAGAGGAAGGTGAGACGGTTTCTCAGGTAGAGTAGCATCCATATACTGACGATAAAGACGCCCTCCCAAACGCCCTCCACGGAACCCAAGACGTATGCACTCGAAAGCGCTGGACTAGGCTGTCCTAGACCGGTACATCGATACCAGTCTGTGTCCCAATCTTCGCTTCTTCTCATGCGCGGCGAGAGGCTCGCGGGCGGCCGAAGTGATTGCCCTCCCGCATGATTCGTCTGCGGGGAGACCAATATTCGTAGTGCGAGCGTGAGAAAAATGAGAATCGCTGCGGGAGCAAGGGTTGGCGGGTACAATCGAAATGTTTCAGAAAAATGTGTAACGACTGTGGGTGGCAGCAGAACGTCTGATCGAGGAAGAAAATCGGTCCAGGGTGGATGGGATATCGGATACTTTAAACCGATCGGATAAACAGGCCAGAAGAGGGAAAAAAATCAACGAGGCTGACATGGTTAGCCGCCAAGGCGGTCAATTTCACGATAGTCGTCATATGTGGGAATCTCGTGACGTTTCGTATGATAAAACCTGCGAGCGTTCGTCGCCAGAAGGCTTTCACCGACGTAGACAACACGTACTAGGTCGAAGAAAAAACCAAAACAACCACATCGCAAGGGAGTTCTTCTCGTCCTCCATGGGCCAATCGCTTTCGGTAATCATCTGAGCAGCCGAAGAGGCCCCTTCGTCGTGGAACAAATACTCGATGAGCCACATGTCCATTTCGGCGTAATCTAAGAGCTGCTGTTCATTCTTGCCATCGTTCTCGATCATCATGAGGTAGGCTAGCCAAAGTAAGTCAACCAGGGTTTGGGACGACTGACGCGATTCTGGGCATTGTGTCCGAGAACTCGTGCGTGCCCTAATTTGTTTCAAGCATGTCCACCTCTTCTTTAGTTCATTGGCGAGGACTTGAGGTGAATTGACGTGCGAGCCAAGCCGGCGGAACACGGACCTCGTGTCAAATTTATAGCTAAATATGTGGGCGTAGAGGAAGGGGTTAGCTTGAAATGAAAGCGCTTGGTAAATACTGCGGCATGTCAGAAGCAGCGGAGGCAAGCCTGAGGGGGGTCCGACGAGGGTCTGTGTCCCTGCGAGGAGAGCTATGCGCTCAAGAACTTCCTGGGGCACAGAGACAAGCGTGGCGGTCATCCCGGTCGAGACGACACGTATGACGTGGGGTTTGATCAAGTGATCAACTTGAGGTTGGCCCGCACGTTACCGAATTTAGAAGCCTACCAATGCAACAGCGGAAAACGCACGAATCCACCGGCCTTTGATGCACGCAATTCCAGCGCAGACTGTCGCGTGTAATAGCTTCATCATCTAATATGTATAGAAGGGTCTACAGTAAATTTACCTCTTTGCATAAACTAAATATGGATTCCCATTCTGCCGGTTGCTCTGCGCTTGAGATGTGTCTCCATCTACCGACAAAGTTGCGGGAGGAGATAACTGGTCAGGATGTGAACTGCGTGTCACCCTAAAATCATCCGAGAAACCTACCGTAACCCCGGAACAATGCACGTCCGAGATCCACTCGCTGAGGATCTAACTGCAGGGTTCATTGAGTCAAAGGTACGGCATCCCACAAAGTCCACATACCGGCTCACGCAAGAGCACGACGAGGCCATCCGAAGGACGAATCCGACCGATATACTTGTATCCATTCCACGCTGCAGCGTATGATGCCTCCGTCTGACAGAAATGATTAACTAGTGGGTGAGATTGAATGCGAGCTCACATACCACTCCAGTGATAATAACATCCAGCACGCCCGTGCTCGGGGCATTGATCGTGTCTCTATGCCGCTGGAATGGTGTGTAACATGTTCTGAACGAGTTATTTGGACCGACAAACTCGATGTCTGACTGTTTAGTTCAGTTGTTTAGCAGACTGAATAAATCGCAAGATTCATAACCTACTTCATCCTCATGCCACTGACATCCTAAAGGCAAAAATGCATTGAAAAATGATATCTCATCCTCCGCAACTGGCAGAGGCGTCGAGGGAGAGTAGCAATACAACTCGCGAAACTTGATATATAATGGGAATCGACCAAAACTAGGGAAAGGTGTCGGTGCTTCAGAAGAGTAAAACATGGACCGATAATCCTCCTGGAACGGCGCCTGGGAGAATAAGTTAGGATCCAATGATTAGAAAAGCTAACTCACTATGAAAGAGCCCTGCCAACGCCCCGAAAACGTGCCTGGAATATAATACACCAAAGGGGAATGAGGCCATGCCGGATCAACACTAGACCATGAACGGCGCCAATCAGGATCATGTCTACGGCTTTTAAGAAATCCGTCAAACGTGTCACCGTAGTGTTTACCGGCGACTCGCGTTGCACACTGAGTGTTGAAGTCATCGATATCGTTCTGCGTGGGCCCGTAAAAGATACCTTTTGTGAGGGCATCTTGACGATTCAAGGGGAGTTGAGGCGGAATTTTGAGGTGGAAATATTCTATGCGCGCAAAATATCCCAATATCGCAAATGGAGCAAGTGGGGGCAGAGACATGACCGTCGGCTTCCCAAAATAATCTACTATGATTTTGGTATGCCGATGGGCTGGATAGTCCGTATAATTTGAAACGCCGGTCCTTGTACGCTCGGATGCTAGGAAGAGATCCTCGGGGGAAGTGAAACACGGATACTTGATTTTCTACGTCAGATCCCATAGAAGTGGATAGAAATCCACGCACACGGAAACCCGCAAAGGCGAACGGTGCTAGATATGTCATGACCTCCCTCCTGAATTCATCGGTCTCTTGATCAAGATTGTCTGAAAGGGGGACAATCAGCGCCACGGATCGTGGAGCAAAACTAAACCACGGCCACCTCGAGAGCTAATTAACCAAAATAAGGCAATGGCCAGGGTGTTGGATTCATTCTCCACAGGCCATCCGTGATTATCGGATGCTCCCTCGAGCAAACGTTCCCGCAAGAAAATGAGTATAAAAGTGGATAAACCTGCCCAATGGACCTGCTCCCAATTGCGACCATCGTCTTCAAGAAGCATAACGTAAATTGTCGCAAACGCCTTTGTCAATCTGGGGTTCCATATATCCCTTCCCCGTATCATCTCTAGAGCAGCCCGGCGTTGTTTGGCCTCCTCGCGCATGTTCCGAAACCCGAGCCTATCTTGCAAGAGATGACGGCGAGGTGAGGATATATCGAACTTCTCCGAGAACAGCATGGAGTAGAATGACGAGTCGGCGTCCGGCTGTGGCATGTGGTAGACGAGGCGGAGAGGGCAGTTGGCAGCTGGCGTGGAGTCCTTGATGTCGCAGGGGGTGACTTGTGATATGAAATCGGGGAATATTCCAAAGGTCGCGCGCATGCTCGTGTGCAGGCGGAGAAGGAGAGAGAGCCATAAGTAATATGTATGGGTCCATGACGAGACGGAGTCTTGAGTGCTGCCTGTAAGGGTTAAACTGTCATAACGGCATGATGGGGCCTCCCACGGGCGTAAGCGTATTTGCATCGCGAACGCCGGCCAAGAGACGCCGTCAAGAGATGGCCAGGCCAACAGGCCTGCCTCGGATTGTCGTGAGCTGCATGCTTCTGAGCTGCAAACTCGCCAGTCACTTGGATCCGAGCGATGAGTCAAGGAAAACATATGTAGGTGATCGCGACATGCGTATTCGGAACCTTCTTTGGGCTGCCGGAGGATCCCGATACGGGCGGACACGAGGGATCTGTCACTTTGATGAGGCCATGAATCTCAGATTTGAACCAATTTCACGCCTTGCCCAACCAGTGACCCCTGACCTCGTAAGCGGCTTCTGCTGCGACTGGCCGCTCCGCCAATCACCGTCCTGTCTAGTTCATACAGTATAGGTTTCCGCTCATTCCCGGGTGTCCAAGGTGTCTGACCCATCCAAACATAATCAGAGGTGGTTAGATTGGTGCCCTGCCAGTGAGTACCGAGTGCTCGGGGGCCAGCCATGACGTTCCTACAGCGCTCGGCTAAGTCCATTCGCTGAAAGTCAAACTTAGCCGTTCAAAGTTTCGATAGCAAGAAATACCAAGATGGGTAGTCGAAATCAATTGCCAGGAGAGAGCTGAGCTGGAATACACATACCCGACGCTTTGCTGAGTCGATATAAGGCGTGTACATGCTCGGCGAATGCGGACTTTGGACTCGGTAAAGGGCTTTGTCGCCGTCTGCCACCTCGAACCGCTTTGACGACCACTGGCCCTGTTGACAATGTAACCATTGCCATCACGTACCTTATGCAGTCGAAAAATGGCTGTGAAAAAGAGAAAAAATAATAAGGTGAAGGTCCGACAAAACAATACATCCACCTAGGCATCCGAAGAGAACACGAACGTAGGCAGAAAGTGCAAGTTGAATTGGATAACAGCATTGACCACCAAACCGAGACGGGTTCAGAGACTTTGTCTAGTCTTCTTGTTTACGCTAGCGCTGAGTCCCAACCTAGGTCGCGAGAAAAAGTTGCCCCCGCATGTCCATCGAACGGAACTCGGAGTCGGTACTGACCAACGAGCGAGCGGCACACGGAGAATACAAAAAGGCCTTTGCACGGAGCCGATTACATATGTGTTCTGCCCACCACACTTACGCCTTGAGACAGTGATCCTGGAAAGTTGATGTCAGAACCCCTCCGATATCCACCACAGAGCGCAGCACCACATTCCCAAGTATATTGGCTTGTCCTTCAATGAGATTTGAGCAGTCAATTGGTTCTGGATCGCGCTGATCGAATTGTAGGATATACCATGTCCACTTCTTCCATTGTGCGGGAAGGCTTACATGTTCTTTACGTCGATCGGCAAGTCTGGACTAGTCCACCACACTCATTTCAATGGGCCTACCAGCTCTAGTCCCACACTTGACAACGCGGGATGCAGGCCCATCTGCTCGCCCCAAGATCTATCATCATACGAAGGCTTCAAGGCTATGAGGCAGCAAGTTCCGCTGGGAATCTCTTGAGAAATCTGGCGCGGAGAGTAGATAAGGCAGCCCGCCATCGGAACCCGGAATGGAAACACGGACAAGGATAACGAAACAGCACGTCCGCCAGCAGGCTGCATCAATGTCATTAACGCTCGTGAGCAATTTCCGTCAGATTTGAATCGGCGCAATCGTTTTATACCAAAAAGCGGCGCCAACGTCACTAACCCACCTTCATGTCGTTGAGTGGCGACACTAGAAGGACGGAAAACCACGAAGAGGTGTACCTCACTGACCAATCATCAGGACGATAAGGGAACACGATCGAAATTTCGCAGGCAGCCGGAAAATTACGCAATCCTTCACGCTATAGCCAGCGGGCGGAGTCCTGGGTACGGTGCGATTGAGGGGAGCCGACGTTGTCGATCCCCACTTTCACTGATGCGGCCTGAGATCGAGCCTACGCTAGTCTTATACGTTATCGCCTGACCGACACGTGTCGACACGCTCGCGCTGAGAGTGGGCGCGTACCTGCGTTGGAGTTTTCCAGGGAGAGCTATGAATCCAACGGAGGTCGTGTGCACATACTGGTGAATGTATCACCTTATCGACGACGGACCGGATGAGGCCTGATTTCCACGGATAATCGACGGCAGGTTGAGGGTGAGCAGGGTCGAGGTTCCATCGGACCGTCGAAACGGAGACTACAGAATGGTGGGACGTCAAGAAGATTTTCCAGTTCCACAGAGAAAGAGACCCAACTTGCAAAGCCAATTGTTGACCCGCGCGCGCGACATGGCTAGCAGGCCTACCCTAAACGAATGTCGACAGCAGAAAAAAATGTGGATCGATCTTTCCTCATCCCGGCCATCTCACTACGGTCCTCACTGCCAACGGCAAGTTTTACACGTCAACATGTCTGCCAACCTCAGCGCCCTCGAACAACACCTTACCATAAGGTCTTACGTTGAAGGGTGAGACCATGTCCTTTCGCTGTCTCGGTCCTATTTTCCGATCACACCTGATGAACCTAACGCTATGGTCCGTGTTTCCAAGAAGCGATTAGACACCGCTGCACCAGCATGCAGACAATTTTTCTTCCCTTAGCTATCTGATCTCATCATTTCTTGCCTTGAAAAAAAAAGATGAACAGCGCGCTAACGACAGTACTCCTTTTAGATATACCCCTTCCCAAGCAGATGTACATGTCTACAAGGCCGTCGCTGCGCCAGTCGCCTCCACCTACTCGCATGTTGCCAGGTGGTACTCGCACATCACGTCTTACAGCGCGGAATTCGACACGCTGCCGGGCAGCAGCACCGCTGGTCAAGCATTCACTCAGGCTGAGAGCACCAAGGACGCTGCGCCGGCCGCTGGTGGTGGTGGTGAGGAGGAGGAGGAAGAGATCGACCTGTTTGGGGACGACGAGGAAGAGGACGCAGAGGCTGAAAGGATCAAGGCCGAACGCGTTGCTGCTTACAATGCTAAGAAGGCGAACAAACCAAAGACGATTGCCAAGGTGCTGCTGCGACTCGAAGGATTCGACATGTCCGCTAACGTAATTATGTATAGTCCGTCGTCACTTTGGAGGTCAAGCCGTGGGATGACGAAACTGATATGGAAGCCCTGGAGAACTCCGTGCGATCGCTCGAAATGGAGGGACTGGTATGGGGTGCGAGCAAGCTGGTTGCTGTCGGCTACGGCATCAAGAAGTTACAAATCACGCTCGTCGTTGGTGTGTACTCATTTTGTTGGCGCCTATGGTCGCTGTGGGGATTGATCGTACACTTTAGAGGACGAGCTGGTCTCCCTGGACGACCTGCAAGAGAAGATCGCCGAGTTTGATGACTATGTGCAGAGCTCAGATATTGCGGCTATGCAGAGTATGTGCGATGCGTGTGCCATCGATCATAGACTGACGGTGGACTGCAGAACTGTAGGACGTGGTGGTGGATGTACGTGTAGTTGTAGTTGTAGTCACAGCGGTAGCTGTCGTCGTCGTCGTCGTCACGAATGTATGTTTGTTTTCTCCCTTGTTTTGGTTCTTTTTTTTCGTGTGATGAGGCGGTACTAGCCAAAGCTGTGTGCGGTGACCAGAACGAACGCCGACAGACCCAGGCCGAGTTGGTATTCGTCAAGCACCCGATCAGTGGGACAAGGTTAGCTTCGTGATATCGAACGGGTCCAACCTGTGCGCCGTCTCAAAGGGGCTCACTTGAATCGCAGCGGTCGCGCATCCGATAGGTACGGTCGCACGTTACTGCAGCAGCGGCCAGCTAAGCGTTACGCTCAGCTCCACGCGACCGTAGCAACAAGCAGGGCGTACTACGATACAAACACATCGTGGGGCTCATCTCCGCGCCCTCGACAACGGCCTGGAGCCAGTGGCATACATTTCCATGGTCGGTCCAGTGTCATCATTGCAAATTATCTTCTAACATTGCGTAC
Organism: Guyanaporus albipodus; assembly: GCA_038088995.1. NCBI lineage: Eukaryota > Fungi > Basidiomycota > Agaricomycetes > Boletales > Boletaceae > Guyanaporus > Guyanaporus albipodus. The sequence continues at coordinate 170,845 of JBBPKA010000031.1, forward strand.
AACTGACGACTTGGCACCCGCCAGTTTGGCGTGGATCGAATCGAATCGAATCCCCTCACCGTGCTTGGTGGCGCCGTAACGGGGTATGTTGGGCATGGGGTGGCGACGACTGAGCCCTAGATGCTCTCGTTGATCACTTCACCGTCTTTCTCACACACGCCTACTTCGGGAGAAGGCATCAGACTCGCGGGGGATCAGAATCTGTCACGTTCGCTTCTCCTCAAGTAGCTGTGTCACTCCTGGTAAGCTAACACCACCATCGGGTCCTGCCACCGTCCGTCCGAACCCGCAGGAAAAGCCAAGGTGGCTATATGAAATCACGACCAGGCACGCGGGTGAACGGAACCATGCCTTAAATACGAGATCTGATCTCAGAGTGTGTAAGTGCATTTGCTATTGCACGCTGCAGTGCGACATTGAACATGATTTTCCCAACTGGAAAGGCCAAGTTCCCCATCCAACCATGCCGGCGATCTGGTTACGCTATGAACGGCACTCCGCCGCATACTCCTCGCTCTCTCAAGTATTTAAGGCTGCTCGCTCGGCCCGTCCCTCGTCATACCATCATGTCTTCGCATCTGGAGCGCATCCCCCTCGACGTCCTCACGCACGTCGCCTTCTTCACCATCGACCCCTCCCCCACCTCGCCCCTCGACGTGCTTCTCCAGCTCCTCCTTTCGTGTCGGCACATCCACCGCCTGCTCTCCTTCGAGTCCTGTCCACAACTCTACGCGCGCATCTTTCGCGACAAGTTCGACCTCGGCGGTCATGCCCGTCGCGCCCCACCCTCTTCAAAGACGACGTCATCCCTCGCTTCCGAGCTTCGTGTGCGCCGGCGCGTGCTGCGCAGAATCCGTCTCTCCCAAATGGAGGACGACCGAGACCTCCTTCAGGACCTCTGGACGACGTACCTCATGCTCCTCGAGAGCGATACACTCAACGAGCTTCAACTTGAAGCTGCGGGGGTCGGCGATTGGGTGCTACGCGTGCTCCGCGAGCGCCATTTGCGAACGAACTGTGAAAGCGATACGCGCGTCTTGGCCTTGGCCGTCTCAGTGGCGTGCTTGGTACTGTCCCACAGTAATCCACATTCAGATTCTGTTTGATGAACCCCGCTTCTAAACGACCCTGATCAGACCAGATATCCTCACTACCGCTGGGGGATCGTAATCAAGTTCTAAATTTACTTCGGCCCTACACGATGCCCATGCCCAAGGTGTGCATATGACTACATGACATACACTCACGCTCACCGTACTGCAGTGCCTCTGGACAAACGTAAGTGGCGCGGTGGAACGGCGAATCTCAGTATCGACCAGTAGATCGCAGGGCCGAGGACCCGACGACTGCCCTGTCACCAGCGATATTGGCGATGAATGTGATGCTCATTTGCCGCACACGAGCTATTATAGCCGGTTCAAGATAGCCACACCCAGTCTCCAAAGTGCCTCAGTCTTCCTGACGTTTGCGCTCTTGGAAGCTACGCCTCTGCAGATACCTCCGCACCTGCCACCAACCCGGGCAGTTGCAATCGCGACGGAGCGGCATGGGCCAACTATGGCCGACTTCGCAGCGGTCATCTCGAGAAGGATGCCGCTTGTGGCAGATTCCTTCCTCCAGTGTCAATGTCGTGAATCAAATACGGATCTGGCGAGAGAACAGCAACGGCCATCAAGAAGTGTCATGCATGACGAAGACTTCTATCGCATAGCCCGTCCGCTGCATATGCCCACAGAGGCTTGGGAACTGCTGGCGTATATTCCTGGGCTGCTGACCGGCGTTTGGGAAGGGTGTTATATGGTCTGCGAGTTCTCGGATTAGGAAAGGGTACGCAGTGCGACTGACAATCCTGGACAGGTCGCACCTGTGACTTCATGTGCCTCGGGGGGCTCGTCAGGACCCGACGCTGGGCAGAACTTTGTTTGTCGACAGCCGATCCAGTTTGAACTTGAGGAGCACGTCACATTCAGTCCGTGGCTACCATTGCCCATCGAAACGCAGGACGGATTTGATGGACATGTTGTCCGGAAACTTGTGGCTAGCGAAGAAGAATCCACAGTGGGTAGTCATTTTTGCGCCCGGGCACACACGATTGTCAACGGTTTTGCTGCGTTCCGGAAGAAAATTCAGTTTACTGACGGCAACGCGGCGAGGACCTACCATTACGAGCCGGTCCGCCTTAGCGGCGCGTCCGAGAGTGGTAGGAGTGTTCGTGATGCGCTAGATGTCGTTATCACAGGCGAGGTGTGCCCTTTTTGTCTTGATGAGGCAGTTGATCCTCACGACCTGGGCGGTAGACACCCCGGATATTTGAGACTGCCTGGGGATCGTACAGGTTTATCGGACGAGTGCGATTGTCCGACGGATTGATAAGTTTGACGAGACAGCCAGTGAGGTCTACTTTTTTCACCTGCGTGATGCAGGATTCTCACTGCGGACGATATGAATAGAAAGGCGCTGAGGACAATGATGACTGTGGGACGTGGGTGTTTGAAGGATATCTGCACAGCAGATCCACATTTGCCGGACGGTGGGGTACGCTGACTGGGCCGGGCCAAGAGGGCATCGGAGGTATTTTCAGCGTGTCGAAAACGGGTTCGACAGGATTATCGGGTCATTAATGAGAGGGGTTCAATGAACGGAGTTTTGATATCGCCAGGACATTTATTTTGCGCAGGCAGGTGTCCGCGTTTGAGAGCACGGCGAGCTGTCTTTAACTGCGGAAATTGTGTCGAAGCGGTCGTGACGGGGTTATGAACGTACTACGGATCAGTCTCCACAGATCGCACATTGGGCGGGTGCCGGCCAAGCTGTGTACACGAGTTGGCCGTCGAGATGTCACTCGTCACTATTATCGTCGTCATCCGAGTGGTCGTTGGAGTATCCCTTTCTCTTCCCCCCCCCCCCCTGCGCATGGCTATATGGTCAGAGAGAAAGAGAGAGAGAAAGAGAGGACGGGCCGACGGGGCCTTGTTTGTCCCTATTTAGTACTTTACTCTCCCACGCTTCAATACACTTTTTCCAAGTCTCGTCGCTCTTCCCTTCTCGCCTTCCCCATCCCGTCGTTCCGCTCCTTGAAACGCAGAATATTAGTAGTGCCCGTATTCTAATGGCGTTTGTCGCACTGTCCCTCTTTCTTCTCCCCGCCGTCCTGGCACAGTCACAGGTATGTCTAACCGCCTTTTCTCCTCCCTCTGATGGCGACGCTCATCATCATCCACGCCTCAGTCAAATTCCGGAATCAGCCAGGCCTGCAATAACTACCTCGATACCTTCAACAACAACACCGCCTTTGCTGCCTGCACGAGTCCTTTCGTCACAGCCCTCCAGCAGTTTGCTCCCGGCGGCTCCACCAGCCCCACCGCCGCCACCGTCACCACCGCACTCAATTCCCTTTGCTCGAGCAGTGCATTCAATGCTTGTCCCCATAACACAGTAACCACACAGCTCAGCTCCTTCTACGCCGCTTGCGAGGCCGAATTGACTTCTGCCCCCGTCGAATCCGTCAAACAGGTTTACGATTCCCTCTTCGTTCTCATCCCCCTCAGACTCGCCGTCTGTGCCAAAGATGACAGTGGAAACTATTGTGCGACACAGTTATCCAACTCGTCTTCCCCCGCGGGCTCTGTTGCCATCGTCGATCCGGAAAAATCGAACAAGCAAGCCCTCCTTGGCAACTACCTCTACACGTCTGGCAGCTCTACTCCCACGCGTCGCGATCTTTCCAACACGACCGCCCTCGCCCCGAATACCACGACGTACTCCAATACCAATCTCCTCTTCATGTTTCTCGAGCCTTCCATGCCAAGCTCCCTCCTCTGCACCACCTGCACCAGGAACATCATCTCACCCTACATTACCTTTGAATCCAACTGCACATATGCCCCCGGCATGAACAACACATTACTACTTGCCGGTCAAGTCTCCCTTTACAACGGCATCACTAACAAGTGTGGCGCAAACTTCCTTGGTAGCACAGTACAGTCAGCCGGTGGCTTGTCTGGTGGTATTGTCAACGTCAGCCCCGCTGCTTCTCTTGCAGTCGGTCACGAACTGTCTGCCGCGGTTGCCGCCATCCTGGGTGTCGCCGCTTTTGTGGCCGCCTCCTTCTAAACGTCTATCACGTCCATGGAAGTATACCATCATTTAAATTGGGGCTTTCTCGTTTAAGCTGGTCCTTTTTCAGCCTTCCATGTTTTACGGTTTTCTGGACTGCGCCAAGTGCTTATTTTATTTGTATATACCGATGTTGCTGTAGCACGCGCTTCCACAGTTTTTTTATGAAGCGCGTGGCTACTCCCAGGCATGTGATGAATAATGCAATAGATCCTTGCGTCACTTTTTCCGACGTACCTGCAACTTTGCCCACACACCCAAGCCCTTTTTTTTTGGAAAAAAAAAGTTCATGATCGCCGTGAGCGGGGATCTCAGGACAGTTGTAGGCAGATCTGAGGAGAGTGGGGCAGAGAATATACTTTTGGTTGGGCAATAACGGGTTTGGAGCCACATATGATAGCACTCGGACGAACATGCCGTGCTCCGCTTGGCCAATTGAATGGACAAACTAGCAATCAATCGTACAGGACAAGATCTCTGTCATACAATGCTGAAATCGCACACATTGAGCCGCACAAACGAGTTCCGACATGAGCAAATGATCTATAATTAGGGGGAGAGCACTCACGACCGACTTGTGCTATTTGACAGCGGCCATCAGATCTGGAGAATGAGGACGAGCAACGCGACCTCGACTGCGAACACAATCACGGTCAACACCACCACGTCTAACCCTGCGGTGGTAAAGGGTCGTCCGAATTCTCGTGCCTGTTCTTGCCCCTTTGTGGGCATCGCCAGCTTATACAACGCCGCCATCTCTTCTGGCTTCCGGTCGGCAAAGTCGTGGCGAGAGTGCCGTGCGCGCATATGGGCCACACCGAAAAAGATGGCAGACAATATCAAGAAGAGAATGCCGACTTGCGACCGCACAGCAATCAGCGACCTCTCTCCGACGACGACGACGACGAAACACGAACGCTCACTTTTGAAAAATCGGGGGTCGAACAGACGGAGGACGGTGATCGCATAGCCCAGATTCGCGAGCGCGCTGCGGCGGTATGCGCCGTCAAACGTCCGGTGTCGCGCGCGGAGCTCGGTGAGCTCGTTGATGTCGAGTGGCAGAAACGAGTTCGTGCGATGTCCTCTGTCGTAGTATGTTTCTAAGCGTGAGCTGATCAGACGCGAGCCCACGACGGACCTGTATCGATGCATTGGGGCAACAACGTAGTGTGCGAACCGGTTCACTTTGACAACAAGGCTATCGGCTCGGCTCGGTTACGTCTCGTCCTGCCCATCTCCTTTCGTTCCTTCCGATGTTGGGTACGACGGTCAGCGCAGGTGGTCGGCTCGTTCTACGTTCGCGCAACTATGTCTCTGGCAGGGCTGCCCTCTTGTCCCAGAACCGGGCAGTTGCGTTTCAGGCATGTCATCATGTCCCCGACCACTAACAAAAAAAAATTGACTGCAAGACAGGGTGGTCTGTCGAACGCACGGAGTTACTGGTGGTCAAAGCCAACAGCGGCCTCGGAACCCGCGACGTCCCCAGTAATACCCGAGGAGTCAGTGGCTGCACCGTCTGGAGCAGCTACGCCCCCGTCAGATCCTGTCTCTCATGTGCTTCCGCCCGAGACGTCCGACATATCTCAGGTCGTGACCGACGTCGTTTCCCCGCTGCAATACGGAGACTTTGCTGCTCTCGGGCTCACAGGCTGGTCGCCGTCAGGGATCATCAGTTGGTCTTTTGAGCTGTTGCAAGTGAGCACTGGCATGCCGTGGTTCTACACTATCGTCGCAGGCACGCTGTTTTGGCGAGCAACCCTCATCCCAACCTCCCTGACGAGCATCCGCAACGCCGCCAGACTCCGTCCGTATACCGAGCAGATCCAGGCTCTCGACCAACAGACACAGGCAGTCAAGGACAGAGCAGCACAGATGGAAATCATGTTGAAAAAGCAGAAACTGCTCGAAAAGGCAGGCGTGTCCTTTTCATCCATGTTTCTTCCCCCCATCGTTCAGGTGGTGGGCAATTTCGGGCTGTTTTTCGCCCTCAAGGGCATGGTGCAGTTGCCGGTCGCGCAGCTGGCTCAGAGTGGCGTTTGGTTTTTGCCAGATCTGACACTCACGGGCAGCTATGTCATGCCCGCGCTCATGCTGGCCGTCATGAACGTCCAATTTTCGGTGGGCATGTTTGCTCAGTCAGCCAGGCAGTGTCTGACGTCGAGCCCTTAGGTGATGAAGAAGGAATTGGACCCTACGAAACCTGCCATGGCGCACGTTTTGAATATCATGCGCGTGGCCACCTTGGCAACATTACCCATGATGTCCTGGATGCCGGCTGTGAGAGCGCACCTCTGTCAGGAAAAACGTGTCATGCTGACGTCGTCCAGGGGTTGTGGCTGGGCATGATGACGAGCATGCTGGTGACGACCGCACAATCCTGTCTCCTTCGAGTATCTCGAATTCGCCAAGCACTCGCGATACCCACCGTGGCCCCGACCCCGCCTGTGTCGATGCGGGACACGGCCCACGCGATTTTGGAGTGGTACCGCAAAGTAAAAGTGGACGCGGTGGCCAAGCAGGCGGGGAGTCAACGACAACCCAACTGGACGACGTTGCCAAAAACCTCGCGGCGAGCACGGTGACGTAGAGTTCGTACTGTGGTAGTTGGTTAAAATAAACAAAGTACTTACTAGTAGGGTTATATTACCTAAGCTGTGCCCACTTGTCTTCGTTCGCTGCGGAAACCCAAGTCTTGAACTGATGTGCTATCTTTGACACTAACCCTTTCCAACTTGCTCTTAGTACTAGAACCCATGTCGTTCTCACTTGGCTCAATCCACGTTCAGGCCCTCGACTCGGCGCCGTCGGGCACGCCCGTCCCGGAGGAGGAAGAGTTCTACTCTTCGTGGTCGCTCTTTCTCGTCTGTCTACTGCTCATTCTCTCGCTATGGACTTCATATTATCTGCAAATAAAACGCATACGTGCCATACATGAAACTTTGGTCGCCATCCTCGCAGGCATGTTCGTCGGACTCGTCGTCCGTCTCGCACCCGGCACCATGATAAGAGAGATGCTGGTGAGTACCCCAACTCCGTCGTTGGCGTCTATAAAAAGAGGTCGACCGGTACGGTTTCCTAATTTCCAACCGTACTTGGCCTGCTCGTGTATGTCACCCGGCCCCCGCCAACGAATCTTCGAATGGGGGCCCCTTCGATCGACACTTCCCCCTCATGTTTCGCTTGTTCGGAAACGGGGCTCACGGCCTCCGTGTTTAGACGTTCAAGCATACCCTCTTTTTCAACCTCCTCCTGCCACCCATCATATTGAACTCGGGTTATGAGCTCAAACAAGTGGGTACATGCTGCCGTCTGTGCCGCCTACGCGCTCGTTGACGATGACCAGGAAAACTTTTTCCGAAATTTTGGCTCCATCCTCACGTTTGCGTTTCTAGGAACGGCGATATCCGCCATGGGAGTTGGGTGCGTGGGCATGCACGCCAGGGTCGTTTTTTCCACATTGCTTACCTGCTTTAGCACAGAGTTCTCGTGTACATCTACTCATATCTGGGTCTAGAATCGTTGGACGTCACTTTGTTGGAATGTCTCATATTCGGTTCGACGCTGTCCGCGACGGATCCTGTGACCATTCTTGCCATCTTCCAGCAGTACAAAGTTGACCCGAAACTTTATACGATCATTTTCGGCGAGAGTCTTCTCAATGACGCCGTCAGTATCGTGATGTACGAGTGAGTAGCACGGTTTGCCTTCCCCCGGATGTGCCCCTGAGTGTGCTCCACAGAACGCTGACGCGATTCCATGGAACCGAGATCTTTCTATCGTCGATCTTCCACGGAATTGGCATCTTTTTACTCTCTTTCAGTGTATCGATGGCACTGGGCGTCACTTTTGGCCTCGCGATGTCCTTGGTGTTGAAACACTCGTCACTCAGTCTCTATCCCTCCATCGAGTCCTGCCTCGTCGCGCTCTGTGCCTACACGTGCTATTTCTTTTCCAATGGTCTGTCCATGTCTGGCATCGTCTCTCTCCTCTTCTGTGGCATCACCCTGAAGCATTATGCATACCACACCATGTCTCGTAGGACGCAACGCACAACGAAGTACATTTTCTCGACGCTCGCACAGCTCTCGGAGAACTTCATATTCATCTATCTCGGTCTCTCCCTCTTCACCAGCCCGCCCTCTGCTGAGCGAGTGACAAATTATGTGAAACCCATCTTCATCGCCGTGACCACCGTCGCCGTCGTCTTCACGCGCTATGCTGCCGTTTTCCCACTCTCCGAGGCCATCAACTTTTTCACCAGACATACGCGCGGACAGCGCAACGAAGAACTTCCACACTCGTATCAAATGATGCTGTTCTGGGCCGGGCTGCGCGGCGCTGTTGGTGTTGCCCTGGCAGCAGGGTTCAAGGGTGACAACGCACAGACTCTGCGCACTACGGTGCTCGTCGTCGTCGTCCTCACGGTGATCGTGTTTGGCGGAACGACCGCGCGGATGCTCGAGATCCTCGGCATTAGAACAGGAGTAGAGGACGAGGCTGCGAGCAGTAGCGACGAGGACGGGGGCCCTGGCGCGGTCCCCTGGTCTGGGCATCGTGCACCCTATAGTGGGTGGAGCAGACATAACGAAGACGCCGCGCCCTACTTTTCGCCCTCGCACCACGGATATGGTCGTACTGCAGGCCGGATCGGGATGCACTACGCCCCGCGCAGCTACAACCACCACGCGCAGGCGCTGGCGTCTCCTATCGCCACCAACGTGTTTTCGATGGCGTCCTCTGATTCTCTGGATTCGGAGACCGAGGTCCTCCCGATGGCGACGACATCTGCGGACCCTGAGGGCCGTGCGGAGGCTGGCCACCATGGGCAGGAGCAGGTGCGCCCTGGTGATACTGCTGCCGTCGGGGAGGACGGCAAGTGGTTCCAGGCGCTGGACGAACGTTATCTGCTGCCCCTGTTCTCGAACGCGACGGCGAGCCGGACGTTTCATGCGCGGCGTGCCCGTCGGAACGCGTCCCTTGCCAACATACAGAGCCCGGGTTTGAGCGCGACGCCTCACGAGTCAGAGGAGGAGCCGGACAGCCCCGCGGTCGACCTCACGGCTCACGGTGGGGTCCAAACACCTCCTCGGGAGTTTCCCAGGACGCAATCGCCTGAGGAGCAGAGCCGGTCGGAACGTGGACTGTGCACGCCAACGTTGCGCAATGGGGCTGGAAGAGAGGACGAGAGTCGGGAATCATAGAAGTAGCCGTTTACACGAAACTGATAGGACATGTTACATTCGCTACTGGGGATCTCTGCCCACCGGGGATATGGCTGTCCTGAGCGATCTGTCCCGCTGGGAAAGTGAATCGTTTACTTGAATAGAGAATAAAGAGTAAATACTGGGGAGGCGGTGCGACTGCTCCATCACCTCGTGTGGTCAAGACCCGTCATTAAACAATCTGGGGGGAGTGGATGTATCTTTTTTTTTCGCACACACGGGCACAGCACACACACATTTGATTCATAATAGATCTGCATTCCTAAGATGTGTTCGCAGGATACTCTCTTCAACTGTGGAGCCGCGTTAATATCCACTCAGGACGTCATGAAGCTGCAGGAGGCACTCACCAACACCGAGCGTTACTGCGGTCGCCTTGGTGTCCTGAGATGGGCGGGTGAGATCCAGCATAGTTTTTCCCAGAGATAGAAACAAGAAGGCACGGAGGGTCATGGCCGGTGGGACAGGATAGACTCACGATTACCGATGTGAAATGAACGAAGAATGGCCGTGGTTCTGGTGAGACCAACTTTGATATTTCTTTGAAGTGCGTTTGAAAATCTGAAAGTATATACACACGCACACACGCACACCATGGCGAGAATTGCGTGATTAGGATCCGGTCGCGCTACATGCTGGGAGGTGGGATGGACGCACATTTCATGACCGTGGGCGTATCGTTTCTTCGCTCCCCAAAGCTTGGGATGAAGTCTCGCACACGAACCCCTCGCTTGAGCTTGTTGTGCAGAAGATCGCATTTATTGAGGAAGAGAATGATCTGCGTCTTTGCGAGCATCGGAGAGGCGCATACAGAACGCCACAGTTGATAGCTATCCTCCAGCCGGTTGACCCTTGAATCCTCACGCAGCCTCTCGTCGAAGCAGGATATAGGAGACAAAAATATGATGGTGTCCACATCATCGAAAAAGGATGCCCACACTGCCCGCTGGAGATGGCGTTGTCGGTAAAATGCGTGAGATTGCCTGAGGACGTGCTCACCGAAGACCTTGTACCACCGACGTCATACATTATCCATTCCCTTCCTTGACCTGGCGCGGCGTGATGAAACAGTTAGGGGATGTCATTTAAAGTACGAGCGAACCTTCGTCCATGATGAATTTATGTTCTTGAACACCAACGGTCCGAAGTCGAGCGCGGATGATATCATCGTCGTTTGGCTCGTAGTCTACAGTAGCGATGCGGTCGATGTCGTTCAAAAAACTTGAAGAAGAAGAATGAGGACGGGAGGAGGGGAATGGTGGGACTTACAAGCCGGGAGAATCCTCGATGTGAGTTTTGCGATGGGTCATAATCTGTTGGACTACGCTGTCTTCCCAAAGGTTTTTCATGTCTTCCCTGCAACCGACGAGAATGTCGGCAATGTCATAGTGATCGTCTTCCCTTCGCCTCTGGGCAGGTTCTGAAAAGTTGTCGATTTCCCGAGCCGGGCGCAGCTTTTCGAACGCAGATTTCCAGCCGTTAGTGGATATGATGCCAAATTCACGGGGGAAGATGGGGCTCTTGATGGGATGCTCTGCTGGGACGACAGGGAGGGAAGAATAGACCTCCTGTGAGTTTGGGCCGAGACTTTTTTCGAGATCTGACAGAACTCTGCGAAGGGGAGCGAGGCGCAGTTTGAGCAAGCGGTGTTTATCTGTGAAGCGATAGACATAAGTATGAGATGAGGGTTCGAAGTCAACGTCCGAGCTGGATGTGAAGTCTGTGCTGGAGGAACCTCTGTCGATATCTGATAGGGACATTTCATGCAAGAGGGCGTCAAGGACATGGATCACGTTGCGGACGAGGTTGAGGAAGATGACTAGGCGCCAGGCGGCCCTGTCTTGGACCCACTCGTGGCGAGCATATTGGAGCTGAAAATCTGGGGAAGGGGGTGTGGTCAGGGTGGTATAAAGTGTATGGGCGATAAAGGGCAGACTTTTCAACGTGGCCGACTTTCCTAGTGATTGAGGGGAAGGGGCGATCAGGGAGGAACCGAGGTGAGTAGAACGGGGCGGACGTACCACTTTCGCTCTGACCGAGAAGAAGGACCTTGACTGGCGTCTTCTTCTTCTTGAGAGCGATGCGCTCCAGTCGAAGCTGCTCGTCGATGGCATCGCTCACCCTCCGCGCGTCGGCCTCTGCACGCTCCCGGTCCTCTCTCTCCTGCGGACTCTCGTTGGGTGGAGGTGCCAAGATGGATGCAAACGGGTCATCTTGACTACGATGCACTGGCATACTTTAGAGAGGGTAAAAGCATGCAAGAGAAGAGGGAGAAAAAAAAAGATAAGGGTCGCGCGCTGTTGGACAGGGTGAGTATGTGGCCGGCACCCCCGTCGATGTGGCTGCAGATCCCAGCTAGCCGAGGGTGGCGTCGAGTTTGGATGTATTTGGCCCGCGCGTTTGAATGAATAAAACGGCAGCATGTGACTTTCCCGTGACTTCGCACTCCTTACCCCGTGACCAGCACCGAGCCTTCCCCTCGTCCCTGCGCAAGGCCATGTCTCTCCCAACGCCCGCTAACCAACAGGGCTCCTCCTCGACGAGCCCCATCTCGCAGGACGGGGCTACGGTCATCGACGCTGCCCAGGTAACCAGCATCATCAAGATTCTTCAAAAGGTCGGTCTTTTTCACCATCGATCGATAGACTACATCGCTCGCCACCCACGTGATTATTGACCTCGGTCACGTTACCAGGGCGGGCAGGTCGATCTCGCGCCGGACGTCGCTCAGCAACTCCAAGCCATCTCGCAGGGCCTCTTCTCTATTCAGAACGCCAACCAACACCAGATACAACATCAAATCCCCGTTCCTCATTCAGCCTTTTCTCCAGGTCAAGGCATCCCCGGCATTGGTGACCCTGGCCCGTCTTCACATCCTCGCGGACCTCCGAACCTGGGTCAGCTCTCCGCCGCAGCCGCAGCCGTCGTGCAAACACCTCCGATACCCTCTGGACCACCTGTCCAGGAGGCGGACGATCCAAACAAGGAGTCCGATGACGGCGACAAACCAAAGGCCTCGTCCGGTCGCATGAGAGGCAATCGAACAGCCGCCATGGGTACAGACGAATGGGCTCGCCAGAGAAAGGACAATCATGTACGCACCCCTCTTTGTCCCTCCAGTCAGACCATTCACCCTCAGGTCGAACAAAGAAAGAAGTCGAACGCCGGCGAAGAGGCAACATAAACGAAGGCATCAACGAACTCGGCCGCATCGTGCCGAACAGCTCCGGGGAGAAGGCCAAGGGTGCGATCCTTGCACGCGCCGTGCAGTACATCCATCACCTCAAAGAAAACGAAGCGCGAAACATCGAAAAGTGGACGCTCGAAAAACTACTCATGGATCAGGCAATGGGCGACTTGCAGGCACAGTTGGAAGAGGTGCGAAGATTGTGGGAGGAAGAACGCACGGCTCGACAAAGAGCCGAAAGCGAACTTAAAATCCTCCGAGGACTTCCCCAGGCTGGTGTCCCACCTCGGCCACCGTCCCAGCCTGGGCACGCAAACAATAGATCGCGTTCGCGGTCCATCGAACAGCAGGAAGGCGCTGCAGCAATACAAAAAGAAGCGCCAATGGAAGCTGAATCTAGGCCAGAAGTGGGTGGCATCGTCGAGCCTGCAGACAGACCAGGCAAGCGGCTACGAATGGACTGACCCGACCGATGGGTGTCTGTTTTATTTAACTTATTCAGGAACGATGTTCGCTCACTGGATTTGTTCATCTTGTGCATCGATTACGCAACATGTATCCCTTCCCGCACTTTATTGCAACCGAGCACTGTTTTTGTTCGTGCAAAGCCTCGACGGGTCCATCCCCATACGTTATATCAATGCAGCATGGAGAAAGCTGTAATTCGGGTGACCGGAAAAAAATAAATCGTGCCACTACCCAACCAAGCAAAGGATCAATCGATCCGAACTCAAAGTTTTACTCCATGCACGCTAAGCTCGGCGACCTAAATGTTAACCCTTGAATGCATGCTTCAACTCCACATCAAGGGCATTCTACCACGATGCCCGACCCTCGCCGGCACTCACGCGAGACCCAGCCCGGCCCTGAGTTCGTTTGCGAGCTCGTCCGCTTCGTCTGTGTTCATACCTGACGCTCTCGCCTCCTCTTCTTCAGCGAGACACCTCGCACATCGACAGGCACCAAACCCCCACTCCAGCAGCCTTCTGCGGCGTTCCTTGAAGTCGCTTTGAGGGTCGACGTAGGTGATAACCAGCTCCTCTCCAGGCTCAATTGCCACTTTCGCGACGACCGTGATGCGTGGAAGTGAAGAGTGCTGATCGAAATGGCGAACAGAGACATTTGGCGTGCAGGCGTGATTAAGATGTGAGTGAAGCGTGTAAAGCCCACCGTGCGCTTCGAGATCTAGGTCGTCCATTCAGCCACGGGAATACGATGCACGGAGGCCCACTGACTAAGGCTCATGCGACCCAGTCCGCGCAGGAACGCGTCATATTCAAAGAGATCTTTCTGTAACGACTCTGGGACGGGTTTCCTTAGTATTCTCGCGAGTTTTTTCTGCTCGTCCGAGCTCTTGGGAGCCTTGAACGCGCAGAGGTACAGCTCGTGCGCCCTTCTCCAGCTTTCTTGGTCAGGCTGAACACCGTTGTCACTTGTGTGAGATCATGAGTGGGCGCACGTCGTGCGCATCGGTGAAAACGACACATACCGAAGTGCTCGAAAACGCTCCTCCATTCCAAGTTCTGCGAGGCCCTGCACGACCTGAATGTCTAGGTCCAACGTGCCATCGTCCCGCTGGGCAGAAAGCAAGAGTCGGCTCGTGCACTGTGTGAGCGCATGAAGAGCCATCCACTCGGCATTGCGCGCAAACTTGAGGAGCGCAACCGACGCTGGATTGCGGACGGGGCAGAGAAGCGGATGCACTTTCTCGGATTGGGCACGACAAAGGCGGTTGCAGAACACGGCTGAGCACGACGACGACGAACATGGCAGCTGGAGCGGTGAGTGACTCCGCAAGGGGGTCGAACAGAACCCACATGCCATCGATGACCTTTGGAGGTCGTAAATGTCCCTGTGAGATCCGCGGTCGGTCATGCATCTTTGCAGTGAGGACGTTGACGGACCATTCGGGGGCTAATATGAAGGGATCTTCCTTCCACACCACTTCTCCTTCGGATATCTTTTCTGTAGCGACGAGACCTTTGCCTTTGATCGCGTTGAAGTAGTGGACCTTCACTTTACCGCTCCATTTTGTCAGGTCAAGACTCGTGTTGAGGCGGGAGACGGGGTAAGTCCCAGCGATCGGTGGACCGGCACTGTTGTGGTTGTCGGCCACGACGAGCCCTTTGCTCTGTAAGATCTTTCGTACCCGCTTTTCACTGACAGCCCACGTCGGACGCGCCTCGAGCAGGAGTGCATGGATCTTGGCGACGCCGAGCGTTGGATGTTCCTTCTTGAGCGCGATCAGCGTAGCGCGGAGGTCCTCCTCTACAACTGCAACCCGCGCCAGTGCCATTGGGTCGATGTGACGAGGTTTGTGGAGCTCGGAAGTTCCGGGCCATTCACACAAGGCTACCGTTCAACTTTGAAGCTGAGCATTTCGCACTTGTATCAAACTACCGTGGACGGTGGCCCACCTCGAGTACTACCATCGGAGAGGCTGGTGAGTTTCCGTCTTCGTTCCAGATGCCCGTACTAGACCAATCAGATCTGCGCTTGTTGGTGCAGACACTGGTGACCTTGATCTCACATCCCATCCTTCTGCTTGAGAAGGACTCGGCGGCTATACAAACGCGCCGGTTAGGCCCTATGTTTCAGCGATTTTCACTGCCTTGTGAACTTGACCCGCTTTCCTAGCGCGTGTCAGCGCCATCCACAATTGCGCGGCTAGACGATCCCGTCGCTTCAGATTCGTCGCAGGCCACTTGCACTGCGTACCAGTGTGCAAGTAAGAACAAGAGGCTCGGTCCCATCATGACGCACATTGGAGTATTTGATGTCCGTACAAGAGGTGTCGTGGCCACATCGCTTTGACTAGGACATGACATTTCAAAATGAAGCACCCCTTCAGCTCTGTCTTCGCACAGAGCCAGACATGGTATGTAGCAGATCCTGGCGGATTAGGGGTGTCTTGACCAACAAACAGATGTGACAAGGCTTTCAGGGCCAATCAAATTGCCGTTCTCTCAGGGAGCCGCTCTCAGTTACCCACATACAGCAAAGAGCCTCTCGTAGCATTCCGCTATTCGCCCGTCTTCCGACCTTAGCTTCAGGAGGACGCGAAGGATGCCGTGTTCATCGTCGACACCCCTCATTGTATACCAATATATTCAAGGGGCTTCACGTATCTAGCTTTCAAGTCACGATCAGCATCGGCGATCGCATGTTTGCCAACACCACCGGATACGAGATTTAAGTTGTTTGTCGGCCCAGAACACCAGTTATGACATTAGCTGCAGTGCTATATATCAAGCTGAGACCGCTACACAGTACTTTTCAACCAACGCTTTGCCCCTTTATCTGCCAGACACCACTGGATCTGGGGTGAAGACCGATTTATGGACCGGCGCACTGTGGACACGACCTGCCGATCGCAAGGGCTGCAACTTCAAGCCGCTTGTGGCACAGGACTTCTATATCTCATTCGACCAATTTCTGGCACATAATTTATCGCAGATCGACAGACTAGAAGTGGACACGATTCATCCCCCCCCTCTTTGTGGTACGAAGCTAATGCTCTTGTAGATTCACCCTATCCCTCCTTACGATAATATGATGCTCTTTCTTGACATGCGAACGTGCGTGAGCATGCAATGTATATTTTCGTTGTCCGATCGCATTCTTTGTCTCTAGGATCTACCAGAACTTGACCGAGGTCGCTCAACAGGTCAAAGCGTATAGCTCGCTTCCTAATCTTCTCCTTTGGATGCTGCTTGTAACGTCTATGACCTCATCTATGAGCTGGATGGGTACCACCCCGTCTCGACCATGCTGGATTGCCAGGCAGAGTCTCCCCCGCTTCGTGAAGGCGTCAATGACCGAACCCGTCTGGAATGCAGTATTACAACTTTACGCCTTATGTGGAGGGTGCAAACATCGTGCTCGAGGATGCCTATCTGATCGGCATTAATACGACCAGTTCGCTTGTCTGACACATCGAGGGCACCGTGTACGATGTCAAGGCGCGCATCCAGACCTTCAAGGACAGGCTCATTGTCCTCGGATACGACTGTACCAAGATGATCATGTGGACCATGCCTCAGGCGATCGGTAGTGGAACGTGCGTCAACTCGATGGCGCCCGACGCGCATGTATACTGACTTTTGGCACGGTTACTGGAGCACGACTCCGGCGGGCTTACAATGAGCTGCCATGGGCCTGACCGCCTTCAGCCATGGTGCGACAGGTACGACGTGGCGGTGCCCTCGTTCGTGCGTACGAGCGCACACTCACGCTTCCCCCCCGGGGTCGATCTCCTTCCAGTTCCCCGGAAACGTGTGATGGGACGGCGGCTGGCTTCACCGCGGTCGTCAACACAGTCGTCTAGCCGTCCCTCGTGTACCTCGAGGTGACGCACGAGATGTTCGACGTTGGTGGCGTCGACGCCGGACCGTGGAGCAACGGGACGGCGTACCTGTTCCTCGTCGCGGACCTCAACGCGACTGAGGCCTACGTGCCATGGGACGCCGTTGGTCTTGATGGGGTGAGGAACGCGGCGACGCAGGTCCAGCAGATTTTTTCGGCCTCGCAGAACGCGAACGCGACCGGGAGGCACGACCACGCTGTAAGCCCCACTAGAACAAGAATTCTGTCTTGTAGTCACTCGTATAGACTGTAGTCCAGTTCTGTTCGATCTTTGTCTTTCCCACCCACGATCGATGGACTTTCACACGCCCCGTCACGAACTGACGGTGAGAGCACAATCACAGTGGCTTATGAAATTGGTATGAACGGAATGTTACCCCACGTTATGTGCTCGTACGTGAGACGAATGAATGGTATCGTTTGATCCATTGATGGTTGTGGGTGCATGTCGTACATGCAAATACATAGCCTAGATAGGGGCATCGCATGGTTTGTCTTGATATATTTCAAGCTTTCTAAAATTCCCAATGCCTCCGCATACGTATAGACTGCTCACCTGACAGGCCAGCCAGGCTGTTGCAGCGGCGGTGGCGCCCCCTTTGCTCGGAGATTTCCTCTCCTGTGGCCACGGGTGGTGAGATGATTCCGGCATGTACGCAAAGGATCACAGTGCGGGTTTCCCCACCGCCCCAAGCCGCGCGCCCACTAGTCACAATCTGTCATCAAAACGTCGACTCGTTAGGGGCCATGACGACGAGGAACGCTACCGCACTTATTACGGAGGCGGTGTCGTGAGCCGGCTGTTCAAATCAAATCAAATGTATATCTCATATGTCAATGGAGCGGTGCATACCGCCGTTATCAGCCTGGAAGATCCCCGAAAACCCCTGCACGCACTCGTTTTTGTGCATGGCGCGTGAAGAGCCCCCTTGAAGGGTTTCGCACCCGCGGGGCACGGTGCTGCCAAATATACATACAATCCGACGACGGGCCCGTTGAAAGATCGGCGTCGAGACAAACGACGGACGGGGGTCTCCTTCCAGAGGTTAACTTGCGCCCAAGTCCGCTGGACAACCCTGTGCAACTGGTGGCTGACTGGACCTTTGTTCTCAGCGGCTGACATGCCCATTTTATCTCCAAAATCGCAATGCGGGTTTCTCCTCCGGCCTACCTCCCAGCGCGACTCGACGACGATCTCTCAATACTCATTTGAGCCCGGTCCGCCAGCCTGTCACATGAACACATTGAACACAATCACATCTGCGGGAGCCAGTACGAGTAGAATGAGTGAAGACGCATTGCAGATTCTAGGACGAGTAGCGGATGCGTTTGACAACCCTGGGTCGTTGCACAAGGCGGACAAGGAGGTATTGTTCGTGGTGAACGTCGTCAAATCCCGTCGCTTGTTGAGCGTTCGTCCGTTCCTTCTGGCTCGCTGTGACTTTTGGGCACTTATGAACGAATGCCGCCTACAGAGTCTCTCGAGCGAGGAGAGCGTGTGCGGGGATGATTCGTCGGTTGAGGGTAGTTATGAAGAAGATATGGAGTTGGTCGAGTTGGGAGACGTCAGTATATGGGAGCATGCAAGTTCGTATCCATACGCGTCCCGAGGGCATGCATCGCCGAGAAGCTTTTCGGAACGGTTTTTTCGTCAGGTGGGTGGATGCGAATTCGTTCGTTTCTGAGAGACGATGCTGAGCGAGAGGTTTGTGTAGGACGATGGGACGTACGATGTGACCAAAATGGTTCGTGTCGTGCAAGATGAATTGTTGTGACGGTGGGCTGATTTCGTTGGGCCAGTTGTTGACGAGTAGTCCGCTGGACCGTCTCGACCGGTTGGCGAGAATAGAGCTGAAGAAAACGGGGTGGTTTGAACGAACGTGCGTCCAACCTTGTTGGTTCTGGTCTATCAGGCTCAGTTATTTGCTTTGTAGCGACAAATGGAGTGTCGTGCAGCTAGGATTGCCTGCGATGGACCTACCTGTAACGCATCCCAAGAGGCCATCGAAGAACACTGGGGGGAGTCGATTTTTTCCAAACAAAATGACATCACCGGATGTAGCGAAACGCAGGTCAGACTGTCCACGACAAGAGCGTGGCCAGGATGCGCCGAGAAGGGAACGAGACGGAGGGGGAACGAGACCTAGCACGCCAAAGTTGATATGGTCGCCGAAACGATCGCAAGGTGCCGACTTGCTCGACTGTTCCACGCTCTCTTACGCGGATGCGTCGAGGCTCTCGGACAGGAGTGCCACGACACCAAAACAAGGACGACGTACGCCGCCGCGTCCGACACGGGGGCGACTGGGGCAGGTCGTGCGTGACTTTGTCAAGAGGATGCTGCCACCGTCGTCGGGCGGGGGCAGCGGTGGTTACGCTCGGACAAGACACACGGAGATGACACCGCGAAGTGAGGCATCGGGTGATAGCGGTTGGACGGTTGCGTCTGTGGGGAGTTGTAAAGAGACGAACAGATGGAGTGGGTTTTGGCAGTCGTAGATGACATTTTTTGTTCGCATCTTGGCCCCTGCAGCTGGCTGTGAGGAGGAGTGCCTTGATTAGTATAATACAATACTGATGGCGAGGCAATGCAGGTCGGTGAAGTGGACGCGTCGGGGGAATAGTACTAGTTTGTAGGACAGGAATAATGACACTTGGACGCGTCGGTTCGTATATACATATTATTGACTAGCTCGCTCACATTCGCCCACTCGTTTTTTTTTTCTTTCTTCTTCTTTTCTTCTGCTACATGCCTCTGTGCTGAATTCGATGTCCTACCTTGACAGCCCTCAGAACGGCGTCAAACAGCCCTCTCGTTTCGCCGCCTTTAACGTCTTCAAGCTCAAGCCAGGGCCAGCTGGTATCTCTCTCTATCTTCCTCTCTCTTTTTCCCCTTGTCTCATGCGATTTTTTACAGTCTCCCCGCCTCCCCTACCCCCAAAGGACCCAGGTCATTCTTCCCTCAATCCCCCTCGTTCCACCTTCTACAACAAATCTCTCTTCAGCCGCTCAGCCGCATCCCTCGCCCCTTCCCTCAGCCCAGACTCCTTCTCTGGACCCGCAACACCCGCTTCTCCATATCCCCCCGCCCCCTCCGGCAGCCTCGAATTCGGAAAACGCCCAAATGGCACCTTTCAGACCACTTCAGGACGGTCGGCCGCAGCCTCGCCCGTCCCCTCTGCCTCGGGTGGCTCTTTAAAATCCATTGGTCGCGACTACCTCGTCACACCTTCCATGGATGGTAGCACAGACTCCAGTGGCTCATGTCCAAACCCAAACCTCAATCCCCACATATACAACGGCCCAAATTCAAGCTCCCATGCGGTCGACCAGCCATCCCCCTCTGGAACGAAATCCAAAAGGAGTGTCTTCAAGCTTGCCAATTTGGCCAGGAGAAATAGATCCAGGAAGGATCTGTCAGATGCAGCCAGCACTTCCGGAACTGTCAGCAGGAGTGCGAGCGTCAGCGAATACGAGCCCTCTCCAGGAACAACAGAGGGTGACGATGGCATATCGTTGCCTTGGAACTTTCAGGTGCGCACATCTTCCGACGGCAATAATCACCCACCCTTACCTTTTATGTCGCGTAGCACAACATACACGTCGACGACGGGTGAGCGCCCTCTTTCATTTCTACGCATACATACAACCGTTAAGTCGCGTTTGTGCTCAAACAGGTATATCGGTCTTCCACCCTCTTGGTCTTCTGCCCTCTCCAAAGTAGGCTTCAACGAGGGCGAGATCGCTGCAATCCATGCTCGGCGCCGAGCAGCAGCGACCGGCAGCCCTTCGAATACCAAAATTACCGATCTGCACCTCCCTTCCTCTGTCGAGAGTCCTGCATCTCCCCACGCACCGATCGCGACACCTCCAATCGTCTCCACCTCGTCTCCCAATATTCTGTTGGAACCCGCACCACGCTCGGCGAGTCTAGGAAAGGGACAAGATGCTCTCACAATTCACCCGCCTTCATTGTATTCCGTCGTCACTAGCAAAGGTGCCCCTCCCAGCACGATCGGTCGTACGAGTCCCGCACCTTCGCCAAGAGCACCTTCTTTCTCAATGAAATCGTTTGTGAGTGGCATCAAACATTCAATGTCGAGTGATTCGGCGAGTACGAAGGAGGGTATCGGTGGCTCAGGTAGGGACGGAGGCGCAACTGGTGAAGAATCGGACCAGTACGTGTTTGTGGACGGTGATTGCCCACACGAAGGTGGGGATCAAGGGATGGGGGATGATGCGCTCATCGAGCTCTATCAATATGACACGTCAAGCGTCTCCTCACACCACTCAGATACTTCAAGGGTACAGCAGATGTCGCAGGTGACCACCCTCGTCTCTTTTCAGTCCCAGTCGTGACATTCGACATTTTTTAGGGACAACAGACGCCACGAACATATACCTTCCCACAGATCCAGATGCACCGCGCTCAATCCGATATTGGCCATGTCTCACACCCTTTGTCCGCCCATGCATCATCTCTGCTCACTCATTCCTCCTCTCTTCCTATACCTACCCCTCCACGTGGATACACGTATGCTAATTTTTGCGCTCATCGTCGTCTTCTCATTTCCGTCCCAGTGCAGGTCTAGGGTCAGGCCCAGCTTCGGCCCCACCCCGAACGCCACCTAAGAGAGTATACCATGTCATGAACGCATCGCCAGATTCTGACGACGAGGCCAACTACGCTGAACCACCTCCCGCCTACGTATCACCCAAGAAGGGCGAATGGATGTTCAAGAAAGAGAAAGAAGCCCTCGGAGTTGCGGAACCTCCACCTCCACCCAACAGGCCTATGCCTCCAGCCCCTGTGGAAGAGACTATACGCGGGCCTTCTTACTTGGGCCATGGCACCAGTAGAGAAGAGGATCAACAGGAATCCATGACTGACACTACAGGCTCCTCGACTTACGACATCCCCAGGACGGCTGACGAAGTTTTGGATATCTCCGCCCAGTATTCTGACAACTCCGTCCACGGAGACGACGCGGAGATCGATCCAGCACATCAGGCAAATGTGTCATCTCCGACACCACCGTTAGTGATCGACAAGAGGTTGACCAAATTGGCAGCCCTGCCCCCTCGGATATCGTTCCATCAAGAGAGTAGTCTGGAGGACTGGTCCGAGTCTTTGTTTAGCGTGATCGGTAATAAAGGAAAGAGATCCAGCATTCTGGCGGGGCCGAGGGGTTGTGATGCATCAAGCGTGAAAGAGAAGAGGGCAACCATCCGGCCAGTGTCACCCCTTTCGTTGGTCGTAGGAGGTACTTCGGAGACGGAAACGTCGAATCCTCCGCCGTCAAAGGTGGTGGTGCCGGGTTTACGGGAGATTATCCTTGAAGAAAACTCTACCCTTGGCGTCCGTACGAGCGCAACGATAGATATTGTCGAAGAAGGCGATGAGCCGGAGCAGGTGGAAGAAAGTGCCCTTGAAGATGACGCAAGTGAACAGGAAGCAGAAGGTGACACAAAGGCAGCCCCAGAAGAGGAGGTAGAAGAGGTGCATGGCTCATCGACTTCTCCTTCGATCCCGCTCCCCCTTGATGTTTCCCTTCGTCCCGACGACCCTTCCCTGGGTAGAAATCTCAACCTGCCTGCGTCGACGCCTCCCTCACCATCAAAATCGTCACGCAAAGCTAGCGTCGATAGTCTTCCACCCACTCCACCCCCCAAACCCAAGCCTAAACCTGCTCCCCTCACGTTGCCTCTTGCGGCTCCTCTCGCACCGCCCAAGATGAACATTATAACGGGTATATCTGGAAGATCTCCTGTCAACTCGCTCTTTGGCGCGAAACCGCAACCTTTACCAATCCCTATTCCTCTGTCACAGATCCGGGCACAGCTCCGCCCTGCACCACCGAAGGTTCCCCATCCACCACCTATATTACCACTGCCACCCCTAAAACGAATACAATCTCAACCCAACCTCCTGCCTCTCGTTCCCGGTTCATTACAATTACCCCCAGTTCCTTCACCCCGAAAGGCCCCCAAGAACGACTCTACCGTGTCACACGCATTGCAATCGGATTCTCGACCCGGTTCATCCCAAACCCTTCTTCCCGCCCGTGCCAACTCAGGTGACCGCGACTCAGACCTGTCGATGATTACGGTGACGCCCGCAACAATAGCAACAGCCAAGACCGAGGTCGTGCGGACAGCGGTTGCGAGTGTTGTCGATTCCGATGCTGTTTCATTAGCCTCCAGGCGAGAAAGCATTGTTTCTACCGCAGACACCAAACCCTTGGCACTCGACGAAACAAGTGTAGGCGAGCGGTCATCATATACGGAGGAAATGCCTGACAACTCCATGGTATCCGAGACCTCTGTGTCACTCTCGCACAATGGCCCACGGTCAAAGTGGCCGACACCTCCGCCTCCCCCTGTCGAGCTGGATACGGATTCGACTCCTCGTCGCATATCGAGGTTTAGAACGACTTCCCTTGGACGTGTCAGTCAGTTGCAGGCAGCAGGCAGCTCAGCTCCATCGCCTGCTAGTTCGCATTTCTCACATGGGAGCTCAGACACGATATCCAGCTCGACGAGCGAAAGCGCACCTTTGACGACACCAAAAGGAGCGAACGGGGTGTCTCCTGTGGCGCCCAAGACGATAGGAGGCCTTGTTGCGGAGGCGAGACTGCTCAGCTCAACGACGAACACCTTTGGAGGCGTCGACGTCGAGATTGAGGAGGACGGGGAAGAAAGCGAAGTAGCTATGCACCCTCCAGACGTACCTTTTCCCAAATTGCACCCATCGACAGGGTTTTTCACGCATCCGCTTCTGACAAAGCTGCAGTCTTATATCACGCCTTGTGATCCCTCGGTTCGATTCACAAATCTGGTGGAAATTGCGGAAGGCGAGAGTGGCTCCGTGTTTGCTGCCCATGTAGCTTCCTCGTCGGCGGATGTTTTTCCCCACGAAGGAGAGCAAGACAACACTGAACAGCTGGTGCCCCCTGGTGTATCGCACGTGGCCATCAAGCGAATACCACTGCCACCCGCTGCGTCTTTGCCTTCACTATCGGATGACTCGCCGGTCTCTAACAAGCTTGTTTCTGTGCAACACGAGCTCTGCTTGCTCAAGAATTTGGACCATGAACACTTGTTGTTGCTGGACGCCATCTACGTCGTTTCAAGCTCGACAGACAACGAGTCTGCGGGTGCGCTGGATACCTCGCTCTGGATACGAATGGAGCTCATGGAACGCTCGCTCGCGGATGTGATTGGTCTAGCGGCAGAGGGCCTCGCTCTACAAGACAGAGTAATTGCGAGATTTACTAGCGATGTGTGTATTTTCAACTTGACTGTCGATGTTAAATGGGTTATTAACGAGGTATCATGGAATAGATCCTCCATGGCCTAGATTATTTGCAGAGACAACACATTGCCCACCGGGACGTCAGAAGCGATAACCTTTTGGTGAATGCGGCCGGCGTCGTGAAATTGGGTATGTTGTTGACCGCCCTGACGGCTTTGGGGACTAGCCCTCATTGTGTATTCGTGTAGCGGACTTTTCGAACGCTATCCATGTCGATCGAAATGCGCCCATTGTGAGCGGGGCAGTGGGGGTCATTTACTGGCAGGTGAGCAAAAACGCGAGAAAGATTCGTCGCAGAGTCTGACTGTCGATGCTGGGATATAGGCACCCGAGATGAGAGCGTAAGTGGCCACGTTTACCCTCTTGACCACCTTTGCTGATCATTGCCTCTCAGTGGCCCTTACAACGCTTTGAAAGTCGACGCTTGGTCGCTCGGGGCAACGGTATGGGAACTCGCAGAGACAGTCCCTCCGTTTTCCTCGCCTGCCTCGCCATCATCGCAGGTGTCGTTTGCCGTTCAAACCGCACGGCGTGTTGGGTCGCAGTGGCCTCCGCTAACACACCCTGAGCATTATTCACGCCAATTCCACGAGTTTTTGAGACTTTGTGGGAGGGAGTCGGCGAGCCGACCTTCTCCAGGGGAACTCCTCAATGTTAGTTTTGTTTCTCCACCGAATGCGCTCGAATCTGAGAACGCTGATGTGTACGTGTAGACGCCATTCATCCGCAATGCCTGCGGACGCCCCGTCATATTACAGCTCCTCTCGCAATGTCGGGCGATAGAGGAGGCCATGGCAGCCAAGGAGGGATTTACGGGTCAATCATGATATCACCAGGGTATTTGTGTATAAGGGACCACCTTTGTTCCTTTTTTTTTGTACGCAAGTCCGTTCCTTCGTTGAGCATCATGGACCGATCTTCATTTATTTCGTTCATTTGCTCTGACATGTCATTTTACGGTATCGATTTCTTTTCCATTGCTATCTCTTGTCATCTTGCGTGCTTGTCCACTAATACATTTTCAACCCTCGTTTGCCAGCGGGAAGGATGTGCGATGCTACTTGTGTCCGTAGGGCGGGCCCTATTCTCCAGAGAATATTAGGTTTAGGATCGTCGACGCAGGCTGTTCCGCGTGCCAGTTTAACTCGTAAAACATCGACGCGACCTTGCTCGTCTCATCATCGTTCCGTCGGACAAGTCACGCCACAAGCCTGACCCCGACGTGAGACAAGTGGACCCACTCTTCGTTCTTCCCGAGCTATTACGACCCTCGTATTTGATGATTCCGGTAAATGGGGTAAGGCCGTCGACACGCTGACGGATGATATCCGGCCAACGGGAGCTGTCACCCGGCTACAGTTCTCCGAAAGCAACATATGTAGCTTATAGTGCTAATTTCCGTCTGACTCAGCAGGTAGTAAACCTCCTTTACAAACGCTGATTAATACCATACAGTAATTTCCTGATCGACAGTTTACCTCACCCAATGACTCTTACGATGGGCCCATAGTCTAGCATGATAAAAAGGCCAGCTGCTGCAAAGTTCAAGCAGTCGAGTGATCACATCCTCACTCTTCTCTCCTGACAACTCATCATGACCGATGTCAAAATCTGGTTCGGTACGTTAACGATAGCAATACACCGTCTGGGGATGTGTAATTCTGACTGTGTATGATATTACAGTCACTGGCGCGTCCTCTGGTTTCGGTCGCGCCATGACCGAATACTTGCTCAAGACGGGAAACAAGGTGGTCGCCACCCTTCGCAAGCCACAGGTGCTTTCCTACCTCACCGCACAATATCCAGACACGCACCTGCTGGTCGTCAAAGTGGATGTGAAAAACAAGGCGGACGTCACCGCCGCGTTCGCCAAGGCCGAAGAAGTCTTTGGCAGAATTGACGTCGTATTCAACAATGCAGGCGTGGGCATCGCCGGCGAAATCGAATCTACGAACGAGGCGGACGCTCTGGATGCCTTTGATACCAACTTTTGGGGTGCGGCTCGGGTGACGCAGGAGGCGGTCCGATTCTTCCGAGAGGTCAACAAGCCTGCAGGAGGTAGGTTGTTGCAAGTCACTTCTGGGCTAGGCATCCAAGGAAAAGCTTCATTTGGATACTACAGCGCTTCGTGCGTATAGTTCAGTTCGCTAGCTCTACTCCGATACTGACGTCCTTCGACAGAAAGTTTGGTAAGCCACTGGCAGCTGGTCGCCTCCGAGCCTGAAGGCTGATCTAGTTGTGTTTAGCTCTAGAAGGCCTGACAGAGTGTCTCGTGGACGAGCTCGATCCAGCATGGAACATCAAGGTGACCTGACATTCGCGTTCTGTCGCGTTTCAACTCTGATCCGTCGTGTTCGACCCCCAAGGCTACGATCATCGAACCAGGTCGGTTCCGAACTGGGATGGCGGAAGGCGGCGTCCGCATTTCACCCCAGCACCCTGCTTATGCAGATCCTTCCCTCAAAACGTCTCAGGCGCGCAAAATTTTTGACTCGACGGAGTCGTTCGACGGCGACGTCGCGAAAGCCGTCGTGGTGATCGACAAAGTTGCCCAAGTTGAGGACGCGCCGTTGCGCTTCCCGCTACACAAGGGGGTGGTGGGAATGTTGAGGAGTAAGGCAGAAGGCCTGACAGAAGTGGCAGACAAATATGAAAGCTGGAACGAGGATCTTTATTATTAGAGAACAGGCTCCTAGTGTCTTGCCATTGGAAGGGTATCCATGAGTGTCTGATTCGCGTTTCGTCTACAGTAGTTATTGTTTTTTACTGTTCGGATGGAGTCATGAGTATGTATCTATAGTCATCTAATTCTTCCTGTCTGTGCGCATCGTATCGACCAGGAAACTTGGTCGGCGAAAACCTTGCCTACTATAGCGTGGTAAGCACCAAAAAATTCCCGCGATTTTTAGCCGGTCATGTTGTGCAATATAGGGCAACTCTTAACCAGGCTTATTTTACAATGTTAATGTGACATTGGACTCTGAATTGTGTGATCTGTCACCATGGGATGATGATGGATTTGTTACTCTACTATCTATGTTGAAGCCATGCTCAAGAGAGTTAGCCCAGAGGATTACATACTGGATGGATGAAGTGCTGGAGGCTGGCTGGTTTCTGTTGATGTGAGTGGTTTGAGTTCAAGAGATCTATTCAAACCCCAACATAAGAGTATAATGTACACAAGTCACATGACTATAGTACAAGAGAAATAGAAATTCAACACTCCCCTATGTTTTGTAGTGGGTAGAGTGGAATAAACATATGAATATATAAATTGGTATCTACTGAGGTTTATCATAAAAGACTAACCTCATGTGCAATATGAACTCCTTAAACTTTACTCTACCAAGGTTCTTAGTAAGCATATCAGCAGGGTTTTTTGAGCCTTCAATAAAAAATAGCTCTACTAAACCTTCATGAATGAAATCATGTATACTATGCCATCACAAGGAGATATGTTTACTCTAAGCTTTAGTTATGGAATTAGATCCCATAAATATAGAACCTTGGTTGTCACTGCAAAGCAGGATGGGTTTTAGTGAATACCCAAGTTCAGTTAGGAGATTATGTATCCAAACCAGTTGCTTGCTACAATTAGACAAAGAAACATATTCTACCTCTATAGAGAAGAAAGTAACATGTTTTTGTTGCTTCAAGTGCCAAGAAAAGGTGCTGTTGGCTAGATGGATAAACCAGCCTGTCTAAGAGCATCTGGTATTGGAATCTGAATCCCAATCAGAGTCAACATAGCCAATAAGTCCTGCTTTTGAGTTACCATTAAAATTTAGCAAGTAATACCTGGTACTATTTAAGTACTGGCATATATGCATCACTTTATTGAGATGCTCTTTGATAGGATTGTCAGACTGCTTTGCTAGAGCAGTTACAGTGTAACTAATGTCAGACCTAGTATTGAGCATGAGATATAGGAGGAATTTGATCACCATTTGGAAGTGGGATTGCAGTTTTGGATCTACTGGTTCTTTATTTGAAATGGAATGATATCCCTGAGGTAGAGGGGTTGGAGCAGATCTAGTATCTATCATTCCACAGCAATCTAAGATTTTCATAAGATAATTGCACTAATCTATTAGAATTGTGCAGTCTTGTCTTTTGATATGCATGTATAGGAATTCAGTGATTGGACCTAAGTCTCTACATTTCCACTTTTTCATGAATCTACCTTTTATTTTGTTAAGGATGGACTGGAATGGATCATAGAAAAGGGCATTGTCTACATAAATGACAGCAACAATGATGGAGGTGTTTTTCTTTTGATAAAAAAAGAGGCCAGCATCTGATTTGAGGTGCTCAAATCTGAGTTCTTTTATGGACTCATTTAGAGTCTCCCACTAGGCAAGTCTGGCTTGTTTAAGGCAATATAGGACATGCTTTAAGTGAAGCACTTTGTGCTCTTGTCCTGGAACTCTAAAGCCTTGGGGTTGGCACATGAAAATTTTTTCCTTGAGTTTACTATACAGATAGGTGCTCCTCACATCTAGTGCCTCAATATACCAATCTTTCAGTGTAGTAAGGGACAACATAAGTCATACCATCTTAAACTGAACTACTGGGGAGTAAATTTGATTGAAGTCTATATCTTTGACTTGAAAGAAGCCTTTTGCAACTAGTTGGGCTCTCTTATGATTGTTAGGTTTAATATCAAAGACTCATTGATTATTAATGACTTTTCATCCCTTAGGAGAGTCAATAAGTTCAAAGACTTGTTATTCATAAAGAATGTCTAGCTTGCATTGACATGCAGCTTCCCATTCCTTTCATTTAGCTGATGGTAGGGTGGATATGTTTTTATAGATCCATTCACAATGAGGTTTGGACACTGCAGTGTCTAACCTATAAGGTGGTAATATCTTAAACATCAAATATATCAGAGAATCAGCTCCCTTTTCTCTAGTTAAGTGCTTGATGTCTTTCTTTAAATTAGTTAGAGAGGTCAGAGGCAATAGAGGAGAGCCAGGCAATGAAGAAGAGTGGAATAACTGTGGAAGTTCATCTAGCATAGATGATGTAGGACAAGACAATGGTCTTGGCTTTCCAATGATGTCACATCACTGAGAAGGGTCTTGAATATCTTTCTTCTGCTAGATAGGGTATCAGTTATCACCATATATATTATCAGAGTATTGAGAAACTTTTACATTTTTAGCCTAAAATCCAAAAAGGGACAGGAGAGACAGAAGGTGGCATATCAGGGTATTGTTTCTATGAAGTAGAAGAAGGCACAGGCCCAGGGCAAGAAGAAGGCATGTGGGAATCTAAGACAGGAGAAGTAGGGCTTCATAAGGAAGATGTGTAGTGTGGATGGGGATGATTGTTCTCAAATGAGATAGAAGGAGCTAATGGTCTTGAAGGCTCATTAGACTGTTGTTGTGGTTTAGGGGCAACTTTCCCTGTAGTTTTACATTGAGGAAATATATTATCCTCAAACATGGCATGTGATGAAGTAAAAAGGGTGTTTGTGCAGTGCATAAATATATTGGAAGATGGGAAGGTAAATGTAACACCTAAATATGTCATGAGCTTGGCTTTTGCAGTGAGCTTGTCTTGACAGACATCCTCAGGTAAGAAGACATATGTTGCACAACTGAATACTTTCAGGTGTGATATATCAGGGACAGATCCCATTAGCAACTCAAAAGGGGTTCTCCCCCTAAATCTTGCCATAGAGGTTCTATTATATATATAACAGGCATATATAAAGAAGAATTTCCACCAACTATCTGGAAGATAGGTGTCTAATCTCATGATTTGAGACTTATTGCCAAGAGTGTACATTAAGCATTCTGCCTTTCCATTCTATTGAGAAGTATATAAGGCAGACTAATTTGTTACAATTTCCTTTTTCTTTAACAAATCTAGAAATGACTGGGACTTGTATTCTTTCCAAGCATTTGACATCCATATCTTCACTTTTGATGAATATTGGATCTCAACCAATTGGAAAAATTAGCAAGTAGCTGCTAAGGCACCAGATTTTTGGCACAAGGGCATAATTCAAGTATGAGAAGTATAATTGTCAAGGAAAGTTATAATGTATTTATAATGCCAATAGGATTCAATGGGAAATGATTTTAAATCTGAGTGAATCAAGTCAAATGGCTTGGTAGCATGCAATTCATTAAAGAGAAAGTGTCTGTTAGGCATTTTGCCTTTGAGACATCCAGGACATACTGGATCTTTTGAGGATATCTCAATATTGAAGAAGTCATGGGTATGCTTCTTAGCCCAATAGAGTATGTCTTGGAAAGGGTGTCTAAATCTTTTATGAAGGATATTATAGGTTATTATTTGTGTAAGGTGGGAAAATGGCTCTTTATTTAGGAGAACTCTTTCTAGGATATACATGAATTTCCCTATGTGTTCTGGAGTGAACAGCACTAGTACTTTATTATCTCTATATAGGAGTGTAATTACTGAAGCATCACCTTTAACTTTGGCATCATGGTTTAATAACTGGCCCATAGAGACTAAATGGACATGCAAGTCTGGAATGTGGGCAACATTGTGGAAATCAAGGATTTGAACCTTTCAGTTATGATCCCACCATGGCACTAGTATGTGGCCAATATCCTCAACATAGATTATATTGCTTGTAGTAGATATGGAAATCCTCTTTTTTTTGATAAGAACTTATAGATGACAAAGTCTAATTATCAAGGGGTGAAGTGCATTGAAGCACCTGAGTCTAAGATCCAGATATTGTCATTTTCATCTTGCCCACACATACAAGATTCACCCTTACAATATTTACACATATTAATAAGAAGAGTGCATATATTACAATGTTTGATGTAATACAAGGTACAATATCAACTACATACAAGATCAGCTGTAAAGATAATTGTTGATGAGTGGTTATATGAAGAATTGGTGGAGAAAGAAACTGACCTTGCCATCTCAATCTCAGATCTAAGGGATATGGCATTTTCTTCAACATAGTAGTTAGAGGGGCTGGCCTCATCTATAGCAGAGAGGAAGATTATGGAGTGAATGGGTAAGTCATTGAGGCAATCTGAATCCATAGTACATATATAGGAATTATAAAAATCATCTATGTCCTCCAAATCCCAAACATCAGTGGACAGCAGCATTATTTGCTGCTTTCTAGCATAACAAGTAGCATGCTTGCACTGTTGAATTTCTATTTCCCTCATACTATAGTCACATGACTCATGTACTTTATATTCCAACCTTATATTGGAGTTAGAATAGATCTCTTGAATTTGAACCACTCATGTCAATAGAAACAGCCAGCCTCCAGCACTCTTACCATCTAGTATATGATCCTCTCAGCTAACACTTTATTGAGTATGGCTTCAATAGATTATGAGCCCCAGTAGTGCACATTGAGTATAGCATAAAAGTGCTCACACCTTCAGTTGCCTACTAGATCAGTGCTCCTCTAGCTATTGCATTTCTGTGCAGCAGGATTTCCTTCTGAAAGGGTGGCAAAATACAGTGTTTGAGCTATGCTTACATTTGCTATTCACTGTTTGAATAAGGGGAATCCATGCAGGTTCATTTTACTTCTATAATGCATGCTAATGGTATTGCTTTGTAGATTTGATATCTACAATATCCTCCTCCAATAACAACTCTGGCCTTATTATCTCCATCTTTAATAGGACTGGTTATGAAAACTAGTGGCCCTTGGTGAAGGCCCTTCTTCAATCAACTGGATGTCTTTGGGTCACTGATATCTCTGAACCTGACTGTCTAAATGCCACCACTGATGCCAATAAACACAACTACTATATCTTGTACCATTGTGCTCAAGACATCATAATAGGCCAGATAAACCTCTACCTCTCATCCACCCTCCATATTCATTACATGACATGTCTCACTGTGTCAGATCTTCTTACTGCCATTGCTGTAGACAACAAGGTCTCAGAGATCATCCAGACCTATGTTGTTTTCAAGGAGCTGATTGAGTTGCAGGTCTCTAAGACCTTGCATCCCACTTTTGCATTTAATAAAATGGAAAACCTCATTGCATGGCTAGAGCACATGAAATATTCCTTTGATCCAAAGATGCAGAGAATACTAGCTCTCACAAAGCTCTCCACAAGTATATTAGTGCTCACACAAATACTGGTATAGGAAAAAGAGAATAAAGGTGTAGTAGTAGAACCATCTCTTGCCCACATTAAAGAAACCATGGCTCTTAACTGGGACTAGTACACCCTGAAAAAGGATAAAGTTCCTACCAATGCCAATAAAATCTCTGCAGTCAAGTCAAAAGGCCAGACTCTCTCATTTCAACAGCAGTAGCAGCTGAAGCTGCAAGACCAAGACCAAATGCAGCACCCACTTCTGCAAAAGCTGCAAGGCTCAGTAATAGATACAGTGGCACCATCAGATAAGGGGAAGCAGATGAAAAAAGGGCACCATGGCAAGGGCAAGGGCAAATCCAATGCCAACAAGGCCATTATGGCTTTATTTACTACTACCATCATTAATACTCCATCCACTCTTGATCCTCATCTCCTCCATAATCTTCTACTGTTCCTCTACCAAGAGGTTGAAGGCCCACCAGCTGATACATATATCAAAAACTCTATATCTTTGATCAAATGGTTGAATAACTTCTCTAGGTATAAAATAAGAAGACAATTTGATTGTATTGGTCAGCACTGGCTAGACCTCTCTCCAATACTGGCTTCTCCTCTTTCTGCTGCCTCCATTGAGGCAATATCATTAGAGACTCTGCTTGCCCCTTCTTCCACTAAAAAGTACAAGTATGCTATGTGTTATGTCAAAAAGCAGTACATAATGCTGCCACCTGCTGATGCTTGGGATTTGGAGGATATGGACTATTTTTACAACTCATATACATGTACTATAGATTCAGATTGTCTGGATGACTTGCCCATCCACCCCATCATTTTCCTCCCCACTATAGGTGAAGCTGGCCCCTCCAACTATTATATTGAGGAAGACACTGTATCTCTTGGATATGAGATAGAAATGGCAGGGTCAGTATCTCATCCCACTCATTTCTCTTACAGCCACTCATCAACAATTGCTCCTATAGCTGATCTTGTATGTAGTTAGTATTGTACAATATATCACACTGGACATTGTAACTGTTGAATTCCTATTTTCCCTCATACTGTAGTCATGTGACACATATACTTTACATTCCAACTTTATGTCAGAGTTAGAATAGACCTCTTGAACTTGAACTACTTGCATTAACAGAAACAGCCAGCCTCCAGCACTCTTATTATCTGATATGTGATTCTTTTGGCTAACACTCTATCAAGTATGGCTTCAATAGGTTATGAGCCCCAGTAGCACACATTGAGTACAGTATAAAAGTACTTGCACCTTCAATTGCCTACTGGATCAGTGCTCTCCTGGCTGTCACACCTTTGTGCAGTAGGATTTCCTCATGAAAAGGTGGCAGAATATAGTATTTGAGCTATGCTTGCACTTATTGTTTGCTGCCTGAATAAGAGAAATCCATGCAGATTCATTTTATTTCTACAATGTACACTGATGCTGTTGCTCTGTAGATTCTCATATCTATCATGTTTTCCAACAACAACTCTGGCCTCACCATCCCCATCTTCAATGGTACTGGCTACAACACTTGGTGGCCCCTCATCAAGGCACTTTTTCAGTCCACCAGCTATCTCTGGGTAACAGATGTTCCTAAGCCCAACTGACCAGATGCCACCATCTCTGCTGAAGAGTAGAACTACTACATCTTATATTGCCATGCCCAAGACACCATCATTGGCCAGATTAACCTTCATCTCTCATTCACTTTCTACATTTGCTATGTAGCATGTCTTACCACATTGGATTTTCTCACCACTCTTGCTACTGACAACTAAATGACTGGGGTCATCTAGGCATATGCAGTCTTTAAAGAGTTGATTGAGCTGCAAGTCCCTAAGATCTTGCATTCCACTCCTGCATTTAACAAGATGGAAAATCTCATTGTATATTTGGAGTATATGAAATACTCATTTGATCCTAAGATCCAGGAGATGCTAGCCCTTGCTAAGCTCTCTATAAGTATGTCTATGCTTATGCAAATGTTGATCCAGGAGAAAGATGAATCTGGTACCATAGTAGAGTCCTTCACCCATATAAAAGAAGCTACAGCCTTTAACTGGAACCAGCATATCCTGAAAAAGAATAAACCCCCCATCAACATTAATAAAATCTCTGCAGTCAAGCTGAAAGGCCAGACCCCCTCATTCTAACAGCAGCAGCAGCCAAAGCTACAAGGCCAAGGTCAAATGCAGCACCCACTCCCACAAAAGCCACAAGGCTTAGTGGTTGATGCAGTGGTGCCATCAGATGAGGAAAAGCAGAAGAAGAAAGAGTGCCATGGCAAAGACAAGAACAAAGTAAATGCAAATAAAGACATAATGGCCTTATTTACCACTACCATCATTGATATTCCCTCCACACTTGGCCCCCATTCTCTTCATAATCTCCTGCCATCCCTCTACCAAGGAGTTGGAGACCCACTAGCCAATACACATATCAAGAATTCTATATCCTTAATCAATCAGTTAAATGATTTCCCCCAATATGAGACAGTATGGCAATTTGATCACATTGGTTAGTACTGGCTAGACCTCTCTCTGATGCCTGCTTCTCCTTCTTCCACTGCCTCTATTGAGGCAATATCTATTGAGACTCCATTCACACCTTCTGCTAAAAAGTACAAGCATACCACATATTATACTGGAAAATAGCATATCATGCCACCATCCACTAATGCATGGGATTTGGAGGACATGGATGAATTCTACAATATGTACATTTGTAAAATAGATTTAGACTGCCTGGGTGACTCATTCATCCACCCCACTATTTTCCTCTCCACTATAGATGAGGCTAGCCCCTCAAACTATTGTATTGAGGAAAATGCTATATTCCTTGGGTCAGAGGTGGAAATGGCAAGGTCAGTAATCTTTCCTACTACTTCCCTTTACCACCACTCATCAACAATTTCTCCTATAACTGATCTTGTATGTAGTCAGTATTATACAATGTATCACACTGAACACTGTAATATATGTGCTCTCCACTTTGACCTGTATAAATATTGTAAGGGTGAATCTTGTATATGTAGACAAGATGAATTAGACAACATCTGGATCTTAGACTCAGGTACTTCCATGCACTTCACCCCCTAGCAATCAGATTTCACCATATATAAGTCCTTATTGAAAGAAGAGAGGATTCTAATCTCTACTGCAAGCAACATAATATACATTGAGGATATTGGCCATATATTAGTATCATGGCAAGATCATAACTGAAAGGTTCAAATTCTCAACCTTCACAATGTCACCCATATCCCAAACTTGCATGTTCAATTAGTATTAATGGGCCAGTTATTAAATCATGGCATTAAAGTAAAGGGTGATGCTTTGGCAATTACACTCCTATATGGGGACAATAAAGTACTAGTGCCATTCACCCCAGGATGTATAGGGAAATTCATGTACATCCTAGAAGGAGTTTCTCTTAACAAAAAGCCATCTGCTCATGTCACTTGGACTATAACATATGATATCCTTCATAAACAATTTGGACACCCATCCCAAGACATACTCCATTGGGCTAAGAAGTATACCCATGGCTTCCCCAATATAGAAATTCCCTTGGAAGACCTGATATGCCCCAGATGTTTTAAAGGCAAAATGTCTAACAGACACTTTTTCAACAATAAGTCATGTGCTATTCAGCTATTTGACTTGATACACTCAGATCTAAAATCTTTCCCCATCAAGTCCTATAGATGTTATAAATACATTATTACCTTTGATGACTATACATCACATGCTTGGGTTATGCCCTTGCACTAAAAATCAGGCACTTTAGCAGCTACTCACCAATTTTTCCAATTGGTTGAGATCCAATATTTATTGAAAGTAAAGGCATGGATGTCCAATGCTGGGGGAGAATACAAGTCCTGAGCATTCTTAGATTTGCTAAAGAAAAAGGGGATTGTAACAAATTAGTCTGCCCCACATATTCCTCAGCAGAATGGAAGGGTGGAACATTTAATATGCATCCTAGACAATAAGTCACAGACAATAAGACTAGATGCCTGTCATATATATAATAGAACTATTATGGAAAGACTTGGAAGGAGAACCCCTTTTGAGTTGCTAACAGGATCTATTCCTAATGTATTGCATCTGAAAGTTTTCAGTTGTGCAGCATATGTCTTCCTTCCAGAAGATGTCTGTTGAGACAAGCTTGCAGCAAAAGCTGAGCTCATGACATACTTGGATGTAGCATTTAGTTCTCCATCTTTCAATATTTTTATATGCTCTTTGAATGCTCTATTCACCTCATTACACACCATGTTTAAGGAGGACACATTTCCTTATTGCAAATCCATAGGGAAAGTTGTCTCTAGATCACAACAACAGCATGAGCTATCTAGGCCATTAGTTGCTCCACCTTTTTTCAAGAATGACCTTTCCCATCCACATCTAGACCCTTTCTCATAAAGCTCCACTCCTCCTGTCTTAGATCCCCACACATCTTCTCCTTGCCCAGGCCCTGCATCTCCTACCACTCTATAAAAATAGCACCTAGGCATGCCACCTCCTGTCCCTCCTGCCCCTTTTAGAACTTCAGGCCAAGAACACTGAGTTCCTTAACATTCCAATAATATATATGGTGACAACTGATATCCAGTCCAGCAGAAGAAGGACATTAGAGATCCCTCTTGGTGAAATGACATTATTGGAGAGCCAGGACCTTTATCTTGTCCTACACCATCTATGTTAGGTGAATTTTCCTAGTCACCCCACTCTCCTTCTTTGCCTGGCTCCCCCCCATTGCCTCTAACCTCTCTAACTGATTTAGAGGAAGATGTTGAGCACTTGACTAGAAAAGGGGGGGCTGATTTCTTCACATATTTGATATCTAAGGCAATACCTCCACAGAGGTTAGATGCTGCAGTATCTAAATCTTATTGCAAGTGGATCTACAAAGACATTTTCACCCTACCATCAGCTGAACAAAAGGAATGGGAAGCCATATGTCAACATGAGCTAGATATCCTTCATGAATGTCAAGTTTTTGAACTTGTTGATCCATCAAAGGGATATAAGGTCATTGATAACCAATAGGTCTTTGATGTTAAACCTAATGGTTGCAAAAAAGCCTGCCTTGTTGTGAAAGACTTTGATCAAATATATTCCCCAGTAGTCTGGTTTGAGACAGTATGACTTATGTTATTCCTTGTTGCACTAGAAGATTGGTATATTGAGGCACTCAATGTGAGAAGTGCCTATTTGTACAGTAAGCTTAAAGAAGAGATTTTCATGTGCCAATTCTGAGGTTTTAGAGTCCCAGAACAAAAGTACAAGGTGCTCTGCTTAAAATATGCCCTTTATGGCTTTAAATAAACTGGATTCACCTGATGGAAGATTCTAAACAAGTCCATGAAAGAACTCAGATTTGAGCACCTCAAATCAAATGCTAGCCTCTTCCTTTATTGGAAGAAAAACACCTCATACTCCTCAATAGAATGGAAGGGCAGAATATTTAATGCATATCCTAGGTGATAAGTCTCAAACAATGAGACTAGATGCCTATCTTTCTGATAGTTGGTGGGAATTCTCCTTTATACATGCCTGTCATGTATATAATAGAACCTCTATGGCAAGGCTCAGGAGGAGAATCCCCTTTGAGCTGCTAATGGAAATAGTTTCTGACATTTCACATCTGAAAGTTTTCAGTTGTGCAGTGTATGTCTTTCTTCTGGAGGATATTTGTCAAGACAAGCTTACAGCTAAAGCCAAGCTCATAACATATTTAGGCATAGCATTTAGTTCCCTATCTTCTAATATCTTTATGTGCTCTACAAATGCCCTTTTTACTTCATCACACACCATGTTTGAGGAGGATATATTTCCTTATTGCAAACCTATAGAGAAAGTTGCCCCTAAATTACAACAACAGCATGAGCCATCTAGGCTATTGCCTGCTCCATTCTCTTTTAAGGATGATCATTCCCATCCACACCACACACCTTTCTCATGAAGTTCCACTCCTCTAGTCTCAGGTCCCTGCACATCTTCTCCTCATCTAGGTTCCACACCTTCTACTACCTCACAAAAACAATACTTAGGCATGTCATCTCCTATCTCTCCTGCTCCCTTTTGGATTTCAGGCCAAGAACACCAAGTTCCTCAATATACCAACAATGTGTATGGTGACAACTAACACCCTGTTCAATAGGAGAAGAATATTAGAGATTCTTTTTGGTGGTATGACATTGTTGGAGAGCCAGGATTGTTATTATGTCCTGTGTCATCTATGCCAGATGAACTTTCCCAGTCACCCTACTCTTCTTCATTGTCTTGCTTCCCTCTATCACCTCTAATCTCTCTGACTGATTTGAAGGAAAATATTGAGTGCTTGACTAGAGAAGGGAGAGCTGATTTTTTGGCATATTTGATATCTAAGGTGATTTCTCCACATCAGTTAGATACTGTAGTATCCAAACCTCACTGCAAGTGGACCTACAAAGACATTTCTACCCTACCATCAGCTGAACAAAAGGAATGGAAAGCCACATGTCAATGTGAGCTAGACATCCTTTGTGAATGACAAGTCTTCAAACTTGTTGACTCTTCTAAGGGACAAAAGGTCATCAATAACTAATGGATCTTTGACATTAAATCTGATGATTGCAAAAGAGCTTGCCTTGTTGTAAAAGACTTCTCTCAGGTCAAAGGTATAGACTTTGATCAAATTTATTCCCCAGTGGTCTGGTTTGAGACAGTATGACTTATGTTGTCCCTTGCTACACTGGAAGATTGATATATTGAGGCACTCAATGTGAGGAGCACCTATCTATATGAAAAGCTTAAAGAAGAGATTTTCATACATCAATCCCAAGGATTCAGAGTTTCAAGGCAAGAGTACAAAGTACTCTGCTTAAAGCATGCCCTTTATGACCCCAAAAAAGCTGGACTCACTTGGTGAAAGACTCTCAATGAGTCCATGAAAGAACTCAGATTTGAGCATCTCAAATCAGATACTGGCCTCTTCCTTTATTGGAAGAAAAACACCTCCATTGTAGTTGCTGTCATCTATGTGGATGATGCCCTATTCTATGGTCCATTCCAGTCTATCTTAAGCAAAATAAAAGGTAGATTTATGAAAAAGTGGGAATGTAGAGACCTAGGTTCAGTAACTGAGTTTCTACATATATATATCAAAAGACAAGGCTGCACAATCTTATTGGATCAGTACAATTACCTTATGAAAGTCCTAGATCATTGTGAGATAATGAATGCTAGAACTGCTCCTACTCCTCTACCTTAGGGTTATTATCCTATTTCAAATAAAAAACCAGTAGACCCAAAACTGCAATTCTATTTCCAAATGGTGGTCAGATCCCTTTTATATCTTATGCTTGGCACAAGGCCTGACATCAGTTATGCTGTGACTGCTCTAGCAAAGCAGTCTGCCAATCCTACCAAAGAGCATCTCAATAAAGTGATACATATATGCCAGTACCTAAATGGTACCAGGTATTATTTGCTAAATTTTGATGGTGACTCAAAGGCTGGACTTATTGGCTATGCCAATTCTGATTGGAATTCAGATCCCAATACCAGATGCTCTCAAATAGGTTGGATTATCTGCCTGGCAAATGGCACCTTTTCTTGGTGCTTAAAATAATAAGAATATATCACCTTCTCTTTTACAAAGGTAGAATACATTTCTTTATTTGATTGCAGCAAATAACTGGTTTGGATTCATAATCTTCTAACTAAACTTAGATACTCATTAAAATCCATTCTATTTTGTGGTGACAACCAAGGTTCTATATTCATGGGATCTAATCTTGTAACTGAAGCTTGGAGTAAACATATCTCCTTGTGATGACATGGCATACACAATTTTATTTGCAAAGGTCTAATAGAGTAATTTTTTATTGAAGGCTTGAAAAACCCTGTCAATATGCTAACAAAGAATCTTGGTAGAATAAAGTTCCAGGAGTTTATATCACAAATGGACTTAGTTTTTTATGATAAACCTCAATAGATATCAATTTATATATATTCATATGTTTATTCCACTCTATCCACTACAAAACATGGAGAAGTGTTGAATTTCTATTTTCCTCATACTATGATTACATGA
Source organism: Guyanaporus albipodus (assembly GCA_038088995.1). Classification (NCBI taxonomy): domain Eukaryota; kingdom Fungi; phylum Basidiomycota; class Agaricomycetes; order Boletales; family Boletaceae; genus Guyanaporus; species Guyanaporus albipodus. The sequence continues at coordinate 211,223 of JBBPKA010000031.1, forward strand.
CTCATGTACTTTATATTCCAACCTTACATTGGAGTTAGAATAGATCTCTTGAATTTGAACCACTCATGTCAACAGAAACAGCCAGCCTCTAGCACTCTTACCATCTAGTATGTAATCCTCTCAACTAACACTCTATCAAGTATGGCTTCAACATGCATTTTTTAGTGGGAGAAGAAACAATGACTGTCTCACAGAATATCTCCTGAATGGAGGCAGGAGGAGGAGAAAGTGGCATTGGGGTAGTGTTGAGCCAGTGCTGACAGATGCAATTGAATTGTTGTACTGTTTCATAATAGAGGAAGTTGTTCAGCTGATTGATCAAGGATATTGAGTCTTTGATGCATGTGTTAGCTAGTGGTCCTTCAACTCCTTGATAAAGGGATAGCAGAAGGTTGTTGAGAAGATGGGAATCAAGAGTGAAGGGAGTATTGATGATGGTGGTGGTGAATAAGACCATAATAGCTTCATTTGTATTAGTCTTGCCCTTACCTTTGCCTTACTGCCCTTTTTTCTTCTGCTTCCCTTCATTCAATGGAGCTGCTGTATCTATCACTGAGCTTTGTGGCTTTTGTGGGAGCAGGTACTGTATTTGGCCTTGATCTTGCAGCTTTGGCTACTGCTGCTGTTGAAACAAGAGAGTCTGGTCTTTTGGCTTTATTATAGAGATTTTATTGGCATTGGTGGGTGTTTATCCTTTTTTAGGATGCACTGGTCCCAATTAAAGGCCACAGCTTCTTTAATACAGATAAGGGATGGTTCTATAATAGTACCACTTTTGTCTTTTTCTTGGACCAACATTTACATGAGGACTGACATACTTGTAGGGAGTTTGGCAAGTGCTAGCATCCCCTATATTTTAGAGTCAAATGAGTAGTTCATATACTTCAGGTGCACAATGAGGTTTTCCATTTTATTATAAGCTGGAATGGAGTGTGAGGTCTCAGGAACCTATGGCTCAATCAACTTCTTAAATATGACATAGGCTTAAGTGACTCCAATTATTTTGTTATCAGCTACAAGGGCAGTAAGAAGATCTGAAGCAGTGAGACAGGCAGCATAGCAAATACAGAGGGTGGACAAAAGATGAAGGTTGATCTGGCCAACAATTGTATCTTGGGCATGGCAGTAGGATATATAGTAGTTTCAGTCTTTGATGGAGGTAATAACATTTGGGTGGTTAGACTCAGGAATGTTAGTGATCCAAAGACAGCCAGTGGACTGAAGAAGGGCCTTAATGAGAGGCCACCAGTTATTGTAGCTGGTTCTATTGAAGATGGGGATTTAGAGGCCAGAGTTATTGTTGGAGAGGGATATAATAAATATGAGAATCTAAAGAGCAACAGCATTAGTATGCATCTTTGTAAAAGAAATAAATCTGCATGAATTTCTCTTATTCAGGTAGTGAACAGCAAGTGTAAATATAGTTCAAGCACTATATTCTGTCATCTTTTCAGTGAAAAACTCTACTGTACAGAGGTGTGATAGCCAGGGGAGCACTAATCTGGTAGGCAACTGAAAGTGCAGGCACTTTCATGTCACACTCAATATGTACTACCAGGGCTTATAATCTATTAAAGCCATGCTCAAAAGAGTTAGCCTGGAGGATTACATACTGGATGGATGAAGTGCTAGAGGCTGGCTTGTTTCTGTTAATGCAAGTGGTTTAAGTTCAAGAGATCTATTCAAATTCTAATATAAAGTTAGAGTATAATGTATACAAGTCACATGACTATAGTATAAGAGAAATAGAAATTCAACAATCTAATCTAAGTGAATCTTTTATATGGATACTCTAATCTCTGCTCTATTCTATGTGGTGATGCCAAACTCAACTTGCTGACATATAGCTTATTTTTGTACTAGGGTATTCAATACTCTCCTCAAGCCAAGGAGAGGTCCAAAAATTGAACAAGTAAAGTATATTTGTTGTATAGCAGTGCTTTAGTCATTATGTCAGCAATCATGTGATTGGTAGGACAATATTCTGTCATGAGATTCCCATTGTGGACTTGCTTCCAAATATAGCCAAAACTTAGTAGAAAATATTTAGTCCATTTGTGGAATTGAAAATTATTCAACAATTTAAAAATGGATTAATTGTTACCAGACTTCAAAGAGCAATATCAGTAAGTGTGATAAGACAATAGGCTAGAAACACTAAAGTAAGCATTAATCTGAGTCCAAATATCTAGGGAATCTGCCACTATATCTCCAGACAATAGAGATTATCCAATAGAAAATAAGAGAAACTCCAAGAAGGACAAGACTGGAGGGAATATCTCTGGTTTGGCTGCCTTATATACTATTCAATTGGAACTCCAAAGCAGTGCTTGAATGTACATTAGGATAGGTAATAGATAATTGGATCATATCCTATTGGTCAAAGATAACAATTTAACTCTTGCATATAATGTGAGATAAGAGTGACTTGTATTATTGGCTTGACAAAGCAGGGCTGTGGGTTGTTGACTGAGCAATAAGTCAGTGATGTGCTTTGATAAGTCACTATCTTGAGATAAGAATTGCACTGGGATTGAGAATATGATATCATAGATAAGTAATAAGTGATAAGAGTCTAGATCATTGGCTATGTTGATGGATCTGGGCTGTAATATCATAATGATGTCATAGGATCTGGATGTGCCCATCATGTGATGTGGCTGTGTAAGTCATGTGACCTGTGGAGACTCAAGTTGAAGAGAATAAAAAAGAGAATAAAGGGAAAATGATAGAAAAATAGAAATAAAATAAGGAAAATATATAGCATTTGTAATACTATCCCCTTCTTAGGGATCAACTTCCAGGCAATTGAAAGAAAGTATTGACCATTCAGGAATTGGCTTTCCATAATAATAGAAGATGTTGAAAAATTGTGCTTTAGACATATGAAGTCAGTAAAGTGCACTTGGTTGTGATTTGTAAAACTTGACTATAGCATCAGATGTGTCTTTGAGATTTGCAACTGATTCCCATGTGTGTTCATCTTCTTCATATCCTTTCCAGTGGACAAGATATTCAAGATGTTTGCCCTTGAATCTTCAATCAACAATATATTACACTTTATATTATTTTTCATGATCTTTTATGATCAGAACTAGTCCAGATTTAAATGTGGATTGGCTGAGAAGATATTTTTTGTATGGTTTGATGTACAATATGTTTACAACTGGATGAATTTTTATTGATGAAGGAAGGTGGAGTTTGTAGACATTAAATTCTTTAATATCAATGATGTTATAAGGCCTGATCTATTGTTCTATTAATTTGCATGATGCATAGGGTAATTTTAGATTTTTGGTTAAAAGCTAGACTTTGTCACCAATAGTATACTGTGGTGAATTTGAGCAATATTTGTCTGCTTGAGCTTTCATATGGGTTTGTACTGTCACCAAATTTTCTTTGACTTTTTTGACTGTGTTTTTAATTTGATCAACAAAGTTGTCAGCAGCTGATGTTTTGGACTAATGTTGCTTGAATTCAAGTTGAGGAATGTAGGAATGTATGATATTGAACAGTGCCTTCTATGTAGAAGTTTGCTTTTTTGAGTTATAGGAGAATTGTGTGATTGATAACCATTCAATCCATTCATGTTGTTTTTCTGATGTGAAGATATGAACATATTGTTGAAGGTCATGATTTATTTGTTCAGTTTGTCCATTTATTTGTGGATGAAAGCTGTGGAAAGCTTTGGTATGATTCCAAGCTGTTTATACAAGTCTTTCATGACATGTGATGCAAATTATGGCCCACAATTCAAGATTATTGTTTGGAGAAGTGTTATATTCCATTTTTCAACTTCTATTCTGCCTCTTTGGTTATCTCTGCCCCTGCTCCATCTCATCATCCTCAATATCTCCATCAAATTATATTTTGGAATTTATCCCCTATTTTGGACCAACTTTCTTCACCATTTGGAATCATTTCAGAAGTAACTAAATCTTTATTCTATGCATTTATCTGATCTGTCCCTACTTGTGTTTCATATCCAACTCTCTTGACATACTTTGACACCTCTTGATATATACTATTTCATTTTGACTATTTATCATATAATCACTTTGTTTCATATCTTTTCATGCCTTATAACTTTAGTATTTAATCCCTTGCTTCTTTTGTATTTTTTGGGCAGTATGAATATCAAACTAAGTCTCTCTTCCCTCTTATCCAACCTCCAATCTCTACTCTATTCCTCTGAAATATGAGGACCCAGCTGTATACAAGGGCATGACATATAAGTCTATACCAATGTTCTCACCTCTATGTTCTTTCTTCTTGATTTCCTCCATTTGAACTCTGAACTTCCTCTGTCCTGATCTTTTCCTCCTATTGGACCACATGTCCTCCAATTAGACTTGACTCCAAAGGGTTGGATTTGACAAGAAGGCCATGGATTTTCCATATGTGTGTGAAATATAGCTTTTCTGTTTCTAATGTAGTGATTGTCTTGTTGCAAGGCATGAATTCTGTTTCTTTTGAAAATCTGTCAACTACAATCAGTATGGAGTTGTATCTGTTGGATTTTGGCAGATCTATGATGAAATCAGCAGAGATGTCTTGCCATAGTTCATTAGATATTGGGAGTGATTGAAGTTTTCCTGATGTTGCAAGATTTGAATTCTTGAATTGTACATAGCAATTACAGCATAAAATGTAATCTTTCACAAATGTGGAAAGATATGGCCATGTGTATGATTATTGAATTAATTCTAGTATTTTGTCATAACCTAAATATTCACAATTGGGATATTATAATGTAGTCATAGGATTTCCATTCTAAGGTCATGATTATTTGAAATAACAAGTTTGTTATTATTGTTATAATAAGGTTTCTTTATTTTTGAAACCTCTTCTAGAATAAATTTATCATTTGTGTTGATGTGAATCTTTTTAATTGTGGAATCAGAGATGATTTGGATTTCTTGATTGTCTTGATCTATTCCATTGGCATGGTCTTCTCTTCTGGATAAAGTGTCTATTTTTTTAATGAATGCTACATATCTTTCTTATTTTCCTTTTAATTTCCCACTATTTTTCCCTTATTTTTCTCTTTATTTTCTTCAACTTGAGTTTTTACAGATCACATGACTTACACAGCCACATCACATGACAAGTCACATGATTGGCACATCCAGACCCATAATGTCATCATGGTATCATAACTCAGACCTATCAACACAATTAATAACCTAAACTCTTATCTTTTATCATTTATCTATGATATCATACCCTCAATCCCAGTGCAACCATTATCTCAAGATAGTAACTCATCAAAGCACAGCACTGACTCATTGCTCAGTTAGCAACCCACAGCCATGCTTTGTCAGGCCAATGACACAAGTCACTCTTATCTTGTACCATATGCAAGGATTAGATTAGTTATCTTTGATCAATAGAATATGATCTAGTTATCTATTACCTACCCTAATGTACTTTCAAGCTCTGCTTCAGAGTTGCAATTGAATAGTATATAAGGTAGTCAAACTAGAGGCATCTCCCTTTAGTCTTGTTCTCCTTAGAGTTTCTCCTATTTCCTATTGGGTAATTTTCACTGTCTAGAGATATAGTGGCAGATTCCCTGGACACCTGGACTCAGGTTGATGCTTACTTTAGTGCCACTAGTCTATTGTCTTATTTAGCATTCAACTAATATTGCCTTTGGAGTCTAGCAAGATTTAAATAGTAAATTGGCTATTTTACTTTTATTATTTGAGTTCCTGCCTTGTGAACCTATTTGAAATTGAATCTTGATAGGTATTGAGTCCATTTTGCTTGCATTTAGTTTAGATTTTGACATTACATAAACCATTGGAGATTTGTGTAATTATTCTAGATTTTAAATTCTTGATATGCTTCTTCAAGATAATATTATCATTGTTCCAATGCTTATATGACACTGAACATCTCTTTATCTGCTATAGGATAGTTGTGTTCTATAGAATTAAAGAAGTAGGAGGAGTATGCAACTGGATGCCATTTGTCATTTATCTAGATAAAAAATACTATGTCTGATGCAAAGTCTGAAGTATCTGTTTCTAGGTGAAATTGTATGTCTATATTAGGATATGCAAGGACTGGAGCAATGATAAACTTTTGCTTGAGCATGTTAAATGCTAGTTCTTGCTGTTCTGTCCAAACAAATAGTGTGTCTTTCTTGATTAGATCTATGAGTGGTCTTGTGAGTTTGAAATATCCATTGATGAAACATTGGTAGAAATTGGCTAGATCAAGGAAGCTTTTGACAGCTTTGACTGTGGAAGATATTGGCCATTCGAGAATAGCTTTCACTTTTGAGTTGCCTATTTTGATTCTATTTTTATTTATGATCATTTCAAGAAATTCAACTTCTTTGGTTTGAAAAGTATACTTTTTTGCTTTTATGAAGAGATTGTTTTTGTCTAAACATTTGAGGACTTGAAGAACCATCTTGTTGTGTTTTTTGATATCATTGATCTTTGTGAAGATCATGAGATTGTCCATGTAAATGATAACTATTGTGTTCATGTTTGCAAAGATTTTGTTCATTATGATTTGAAATATTGCTGGAAAGTTGTAGAGGCTGAAGAACATTACAAGCAGTTCATAGGATCCTTTGTGGCATGTGAAAATGGCTTTCCATTCATCACCTTCTTTAATATATCTATTGTTGTATTCTCAATATAAATTCATTTTAGTAAAAAGCTTTGTGCCTTTTAGTTTGTTGATGAGTTGGAATATGAGTAGTAAAGAATATTTGTTCTTGATGATATGTTCATTAAAATAATAATAATCTTGCACCATTTTTTTTTCATTCATCTTTCTTTGAAACAAAGAATACTGGTGATGTCTGTGGAGATTTGCTGGATCTAATATATCCTTTTCATAATTGATTGTTAATAAAGTCAGAGACTTCCTGTTGTTTATCAGGGAAGAGCAGAATAATTTGACCTTTCTTTGGCTCCAAAATAATCCTTAATATCTATTGCATGATCCCATAGTTTTCTAAGAGACATAAACTCTGATTCTTTCTTTAAAAAGATATGAAGATACTTGGAATATTTTTTTGAAACAAGTTCTTCCATGGGAGTTTCTTTTGGATTAAGAGGTTCTTCCTTTTTAAGAGTGTGTATGTGTTACAAACACTATATATCGTGTTTATTTTATTCTTAT